>JAJOZX010000401.1:685000-1180000 GCA_023014485.1 Bathynomus jamesi
CTTCTATGCGTTTAGTAGTGTTCCGAGAAGATGTTTTCATCACTTCATAAACAGCAGCTCTTTGATGATGCTGAAGTTTAATTAAATGTCTCTTCAGGTGGGTTTTCAGATTTCTAAACCATCTCTCTTGATTTTCTCCTTGTTTGCATACATAGGTTAAATCTTTAACATTGAAGTAACCTTTTATGTTAGAATGTTTGTCTGAAGCACATTCTTTGGGTCTGTGCAAGCTATGCAATATAATGTAAACATTTTATCATCAGAAGCATCATCAATATCTTCTTGATTATCATCATCTTCATCCTCAACAGCTATATCTACATCAGGCATATTAGTGTCACTATTTGCAATGTTTTCCATTATATCACTTGGTACTGAAAATGAATCATCAGCATGCCCTAGATCCTTCTTTTCCACCAATTTGAATGTAGATTTGATCAAATCATTGTTCAGGATTTCTTGTATTGATTTACACTTGCTTAAATGGCTATGGAAATGTCAAATTTGTTGCTTTTTGCTTTATTAGATTTGGATGCAACACTTGAACTTGAAGGCATATTTTGACTCTTCTCTTTATTAACCACAACAGCTTGGTGAGTTTCTTTGTTAGGCGCAAAATTGCATTCAATGTCTTCTGGATTTGGGAATTTTCAAATTCCTCTAAAGCAGTTTTGTTAGTCTGATGCGCAGATTCCTCACTTACTTTTGTTTCTTAGGTGGAGGAGAAGCACTTTCTTCAGTCTGTGAAACATCTAGTGAAAAAGTTTCATTTTCTAGATTAGCAGTTGATGAAGTTGGTTCATTTTTCTGAGGTTTAGCACTAGCACATTTTGTGAACAAACTAAATGACTGCTTTGCCGTATCTCTTGCTGCACTTCATCCTGGTATTTCTTTACTGCAATATCTAAGCTGTGGGCCCAAACTCTGGGACCTCTTGTATTGTAACAAATATTTTTTTGGAATTAAAATGTTCCTCCCAGTTTTGCTTCTTTGAATATTTGTTCTTGCATTGACCACAAAAGTAACCCCTTTTAACACCCTCACTTTTCTCTCCAACTTCATCAATATTAGGATCCATTATTGATTATTGACTACCTGAAAAAATACAAAATAAGTAAAAGTTAGTAAATATAGTATGGTAAAAGTGAGTAAAAGTAAGTAAATATAGTACAATGAAAGTAAGTAAAAGTAAGTGCTTTAAACTTAGTAAAAGTAAGGAAGAGTAAGTAAAAGTAGGTAAGTTAAAGTAAGTAAAAGTAAGTTTAAACTTAACTAAACTTTTCAATTCTAGAGTCATGGTGGATTACTTAAAACCGCACAAGTAATTATCTGGCCAATTTATCAAACCTGGTCGAGATCAATGGAACATAGTCCAATCCTGATAATTTTATATTAAAAAAATATACGTTTTAATAAAATTTTAATTATCAAAACATTGAAGCTTGACAAAAAATAAAAATAATTGTTAAATATGGAATTACCAACTAAACTTAAAATAACTAAATTTGTAATTTAAAAAAATTGGTTTGTACAAGAACGTATACGCAAAAAATTGCATAATGTCTAGCGGATGAACAAAACCCAAACCCAAATTTACTTTTTCTCATGGTCAAATTTACTGGAGCAATGCTCCCAAGATCCCAGGAATCTGGAGTCATGCTCGGTGGTGTAGTAGTTAGCGTCGCTGTCTACGAATTTATCGGCCCCGGGATCAAGATCCGATAATGGTAGCTGGCGCGCAGCAAAACCCAGCTGTTCATCCTTCCACACAAAGAAAATGGTTGGTAGATAAGTGGGTACCCTGGGTCGCCTAGTGGTTAAGACGCTGCGCTGCTGGTTGGGCGTGGTTCAGATTCCACGTTAAACTATAGGTCTAACGTGGAGTGAAAAGCTTGACCTTCGTCAGAATGAACAATTCGGGCGAAAGCAAACCAAAGGTTTTATATATATAATACCAAGTTGTATCTAATTTTGAAAAGCTGTTTGCTTCGCGATTTCCGCTAATTATTAATTATTCAGTATGTGAACTCGACATAAATCTGAAATGGTGTATTCGTGCATGAAAATTGGATCTCGATGACCTCATCAAGTTTCCACTCCAAAAACGAAACCTTGAAACCAAAATCCCTTTCTATATTGTTCATATTTCATTACCAGGAACGCGGTTAAGTGTAAAAGTAATGTTTAGGTAATACTAAACTCATTACTGAAACGTTGAATTTTTAAAGAATATTTGAAATAAATATACCCATTAAAATTTAGAATTCCTTATAAAGTAATGAAGGAAATGATGAACTTTACCGAGAATAATTGAACAAAGAAGGAAACTTCTAATATCATCAATTTACAAATTGTCATCCAGTCAATATTTGTTTTCAGTATTGCAAAATTATTGGTAAAATAATGATAGGTAATTATGCAGTAAAGTATATGAGCACTTCGGACCACAACCTGCCGAGCGCCAGTGGGTTCAGAATTGAGTTATTTATACCACTATATTTCCCCACCCTTCCTCTATCCCGTGGGTGAGTCAGGGAGCAGATTGTGGCCCTGTACGTATGGTTGAAATCAATCAAATATCGTTATTGGTTCAAAAGTTATGGCAATTTGCAAGTTGACAAACTTTAACTGCATTTTTCTCCATTTTTTAATTTTGGCGCTTGGCAGCTTGTGGTCCGGAGTGTCTCAAAATACCCAAGATTCTACAATAGTCAAATCTATACTTTTCTATTAGAATTTAGTGTGTTTTGTTCAAATCTGACCCTCATTTCTCGTACAAAATTGCCATAACCTAACTTAACCTAATCCATATTTACGCATGAAATGAAGGTCAGATTTGAACAAAACACACTAAATTACACTAGAAAACAATAGTTTTGAGCGAGTCATTTGACTAGAATCTTGGGTCATGTATTGTACCGCATATTAACCTTAATAATATAAAAAGAGTACGTAAATGTTCATTGTATAAAATAAAAACAGTTTAAAGTAATTTAAGTACGTAAGTGTTAAAACCACATTTAAATGAAACTCCTTAAATCTGCAAATACGAGAATTTAATGGATCTTCTTTACTTCATTTCCATTCTCACGTTCCCAAAATATTTTGCCTTTACCTCAATGCAGCCACGTTATATCCCGTACATTCAGTAAAGTGAATTAAGGCCAATGCTCCGATGAATAATAAAATAACACTAGTCATTCTCTCTCTCTCTCTCTCTCTCTCTCTCTCTCTCTCTCTCTCTCTCTCTCTCTCTCTCTCTCTCTCTCTCTCTCTCTCGTGCGAAAGTAAATAACAAACCCTTGTGGTTTATTTCTAGTGCAGGGGATATTATAAAGAGTAGAGATAGGGTTTATAGGCTACATAAGTGCGATAAAGACGATTTGTGGTTACGAAACAACTACATATCTCTAAGGCGTGAAGCGAAAAGTGTAATAAAAAAGTCCAAGCGCAATTTTGAAATTTCCATAGCTCGTGGCGGCAAAGAAAACTCCAAGCGATTCTTTCAATACGTCAATAATAGGAATCCAGTAAAGAGTGTCTTGGGGCCGTTCAAAAATTCTGACGGAGAGCTAGTTTCTGAAAACAAGTAAATGGCTACTCTGCTAAACAATTTTTTTTATGTCAGTTTTTACAATAGAAGATGTAACGAATATCCCTACGGTCATAAACATAATACCTTTTGACAATAGTAATATTTTAGAAATGGAGGTAATGCGCTATATTGATAAAATGAAAATGCGTAAATCACCGGGGCTGGATTCCATATATCCATACATCTAAAAGAATTAAAAGAAAGCATTGTTGTGCTGCTAACAAAGATTTTTAATGCATCTATTTCTGAGAGGTGCGTACCAGACAATTTCGAGTTAGCAAATGTAACACCTATCTTTAAGAAAGGCGATAAAGGTGCGGCGGGAAATTATAGGCCAATCAGTTTAACGTCTGTTGTAGGTAAGCTACTTGAATCAGTAATCAGGGATCGTATAGTCGAACACTTGGAATTGCATAACTTGATTAGAAATACGCAGCACGGTTTAAGGCGAAACAAATCTTGCTTAACTAATCTTTTAGAATTTTTTTCAAAGCGTGGTTGACGTGTACGATAGTCATCGAGCGGTTCATGTAGTGTATTTAGATTTTCAAAAAGCGTTTGACACCGTACCGCACAAAAGACTCATTGAAAAAAACTAAAGCTCATGGAATCATGGGTGTAGTAATAAATTAGATAGAAGAGTGGTTGCGAGGTAGGAAACAGAGAGTGGTCGTTGATGGAGTGGAGTCGTCTTGGGCTAATGTAGCAAGCGGCGTTCCTCAGGGTTCTGTATTGGGCCCCTTGCTTTTTCTTATATATATTAACGATTTAGATGTCGGCCTAGTTAGTACAGTTTCAAAGTTTGTGGATGACACGAAGTTGGGTGGTAGGGCAATTAATGATGAAGATAGAGGTAAAATTCAGGATGATCTGAACAAAATCGTTGATTGGTCAGTCACATGGCAAATGAGATTTAACGTCGATAAGTGCAAAATTTTACACATAGGTTCACGTAACGGTAATTTTGCGTATAGCATGTCAAAGAAGGAGTTGGCAAGCGTAGAACAGGAAAAAAATTTAGGATATCGTCACTGGTGATTTAAAAGTGGCGAAACAAAGTACAGCAGCGGTCAATAAGGCGAACAAAGTGCTAGGTTTTATAACTAGGAATTTTTAGTACAAATCGCGCGATATTATTATTCCTCTTTATAAATCATTAGTTAGACCCCATTTAGAGTACGCGATCCAATTTTGGAATCCGCATATGCGCAAAGATATAAACAAAATCGAAAAAGTTCAAAGACGAGCAACTAAGATGATTCCGTCGCTTAGGTCGAAGTCGTACCAGGATAGGCTTAAGGAGTTAAAATTAACTACACTCGAGAGTAGGAGGCTAAGGGGTGATCTAATCCAGGTTTTCAAAATTGTGAATGGGTTCGATAACGTAGATAGAGATAGCTTTCCTGAAATATCACAAAATAATAGGACATTTAACTGGTGTAAGTTGACAAGTAGAAGGTTCGAGACAGCAGTTGCCAAAAACTTTTTTGCGCATAGAATAGTAAATAGGTGGAATAGTTTGCCGGTAGAAGTAATTAGTAGCACGTTTGTAAACGTTTAAAAATCGACTAGTAGACGCATATGTTGATAGATTGGGTATAGTTTAAAGACGGAGGACATGCGCAATACACAACTACAACCACAGTTAGGTAGACTAGCCATGAGTGGATCTTTGTCTTTGTTTGTCTGAAACATTATAACATTTTATATATATATATATATATATATATATTATATATATATATATATATATATCCCCTTGCAGAGAGAATGGATCATGTGAGCACTACCTAATGAGAACAAATGAAGCTAACATCAAACAGTATTACTGCTTGTTATTAGTTTATTCATGTTAGCCTACTAAATGTTCCTAATAGTTCCCAAATAGTGGGGGATACAATTCATACTTTGTCTCCAGCTTTCAAAAAGTGGGAGATACATGTACCACCTGTCACATATGGATTTGCGCCCATGCTATGACCGCCACTATTTTTAAATAAAAATTACTTTTTTTAGTTGAAAAAAAAATCTAATTTATGTAATGATGTGACCCTTTGACTCCTGAAACACCCCATATACAGTGTGTCCGTAAAGTCATGGTGGGATTTTAAATAGCTATATTATTGCAACGAAACATGATAATGAGATGAAAAAAGGGCAAATTGAAGAACAACTCTAAAAGAATAACTTTATTTAACGTAGTTCGATATGGGCTCCTCTGGTATCCCTGCAGACACCTAGGCGGTGATTCAATTCCAGCCACACACGCCCAAGAACATCAGGAGTGACGGATGCGATAGCTTCCGTGATTCGCTCGTGCAACTGATGAATATCCCTAATGGGTACACTGTACACGCTTTGCTTGATACAACTTTGAGAGTTGTTCTTAAATTTGGCATTGTTTCATCTCATTATCATGTTTCGTTGCAATAATATAGCTATTTAAAATCCCACCATGACTTTACGGACACACATCACCGCCTAGATGTCTGCAGGGCTACCAGAGGAGCCCATATCGAACTACGTTAAATAAAGTTATTCTTTTAGAGTTGTTCTTCAATTTGCCTTTTTTTTCATCTCATTATCATGTTTCGTTGCAATAATATAGCTATTTAAAATCCCACCATGACTTTACGGACACACTGTATATATATATATATATTATATATATATATTACAGGGAATCTATATATATATATATATATATATATATTACAGGGAATCTATGTAACGAGGGATTTCATGAAATCCTTAAAATGTTCAGGGATTTCGTGTAAAATTAAGTCGTGATATTTTCGTTAAAACTAACGAAAATATCACGACTTAACCTTACATGAAATCCGTGAACATTTTAGGGATTTCATGAAATCCCTATTTACACAGATTTCCCATAACGTACATATAAAATTAAGCAGAGAGATGAAGAATATATAATCAGGCCGTTAGATATTTTCAATATCGTTACCATGACAACACTTTAAAAACAAAGCAAAATTGCGAATATGATATATATGAGTATACTGAAATTAAAACCGTTTGAACAGTACTAACGACAAGTTCTGATTGGCTGTTTAACCATAATTATTCGCTGTTAAAATTCAACAGAGCATGCGGAAATAATAATTCGACATGGTGGACTTAATTTAATAAGTGTTTCCTTGTTTGACATTCCGTATAAGTGAACGAATGTTTTCAGTAATAATAATAAATGAGAGAATAAGGCAAGAAGAGATAAATTTCGAAGCGAACGGAATCGAGGCAGGAAATGGAAATGGATGACAAAATAAACGTTGAAAAAAAGTCTGACAAAATTTCGAAGAAGAAAAAGACTGAGGGGTAAAGATTGTAAAGGAGTGTTAGTTTTCTTTGTTTGTAGTAATAATATACCTGAAAGTAGTGTAAAGTACGCTAAAAAAATTGTTTTTAGGAAGAGTTAGGGACCTTTTCCAGTTTGTGTACCGTTTTTCATATAATTTATTTTTGCTTCTTTTCAGATCAAAAATGAGTGATCAAAAATGAGTTCTTGATAACATAACATAACCTAACCTAACCATTTCCGAATGGTCCTTGAATAAATAGTTTCAATCTAAAAATGTTTACTATGCTGTATGTAATGTACTGTAGAAAACGGTACATAAACTGGAAAACGTCCAGAGTTAGTCAACAGTTGGGTGCACTGTGTAATGGGGAAAAGTTTCTTTTTCAGGTGTTATAATGATGTTACTTCCTATAATATATTAAACTTTATTTCATAATTGCAAAACAAAAATTAGCGATAAAGCCTAAGGTTAGCTTTCGCAGAATTAAGGGAAAGGTTTTTACTAAAATTGGGGAAAAATTGATCACTCCATTAAATATTTTCTTTTCATCATATCAAGAAAGGAATTTTTAGATTTTAACGAAATATATCAGTCTTTTTGAAATAACCAAACCCTAATTATTAAAAATATGTATTTTATTGTGGATTATTATAGATTATAGAACGATTTCTTTGTATTTTAGATAAATACTGTATTATTATATTTACGAATATATGTAGAGAATTTCGAAAAGGGTTTTCTTAATTTACGTTGAAATGAATTTTCACATTTTATAAAAATTGCT
Organism: Bathynomus jamesi; assembly: GCA_023014485.1. Taxonomy (NCBI): domain Eukaryota; kingdom Metazoa; phylum Arthropoda; class Malacostraca; order Isopoda; family Cirolanidae; genus Bathynomus; species Bathynomus jamesi. Next base: position 692,700 of record JAJOZX010000401.1, read on the forward strand.
CATTGTCCTTTAGTGGATTCCCAAACTGGATAAAACCAGTTACAAACCTATCTATAAATTTTTTTTAGTATATAAACTTACGCTTAACCTTGAAAGAGAAGGCGGGGGTTGTGAGGTTCACGCTGTTCACTCATTCACTGACTGTGGATAAAAATTCAATCTTTTCAGATTTTTACTTTCACTAAGAAATTGTTTGACTCTTAACTCATAATCTAGGTAAAATATACCCTTAGTATAATTTACAATGGTTGTGAAGCAAAGGTTAATAGCCATATATTTTATGCAGTATTACGTAGGCTGCTTAAATTCATTTAGATGATTTAATACTTTTTTTACTAATGGTTGTCAATTAACATTTTTTTTTTATCATAATTCAGAGAAAATTATATTTGACTTTGATAAATATAATTCCGTGGTTCATGGACACCAGTTTTTATAACCTTTGAATGGCTGAAAGTTGATCACGCGGGAAATAATTAACCAAACCTAGAACCAGAACGACCCCTTAAGCAACCTAACCTAGATGTGAGAGTTTCCCTGATTGTCCCCGAAGTATAAAATGGGCGGATCACTGAAATCTGGTGTCCTCGAAACTTAATACAGCGTTAGCCTTAACTTTTAACAAGAATCGCCCTCGAACAACTAGAAACAGTAAGTTTAATAACTTATTCTGATAGTTAATTTTGATGGTACTTACGTATTATCGGGACTACCAAACTGTTTATTATGTATTTTTGCTCTCATCATTTTCGTTTAAACTAACGAAAATATCACAACTTAACCTAACCAATCATCAAGGGCGTACAGTTGACGGATAATATGAGTATCGTCACGCGTCACGTTCAGAATATCAAAAGCAAATATAATTAATACTATAAACACCCAGGAATGTCTGTCAGTCTGTCACGCTCGATATATATGGGCGATATTTGTATTTTAATGCATTAGAAAAAGGCGTAATGAATTCTACTTTTAATTATAATTCTAAAAAGTGTAAAAAATATTTGCTTTTGCGTTCAGCTTTGAGCCGAAATTTAATCTGCGGCTAAGTTCAAAAATTTACCAAATGAGTTCTTTTTATGCACTTTCATACTGGTGCTGCAACCATTACAGAATAAACATTGTATCAAGATTTGTGAAGCTTAAGATTTTTATGGCTGCATTCTTTTCTATAGTTTTATTGACTGAATAATTGACTCCCCGGTAACTGGGGGGGCCTGCGGCTCCCCAATTACTGAGGCCAAAGGCCCCAGCACCACGGGCGTAGCTAAATGGGCCCGTAGGGCCCACTTTAGCTAGTTATAAAATATTAAAGCATAATTTTCTCATCCTTAACTTGCGCGAAATGTGACAGTGAGTGCCTAATACGAAAAGATCAGAAGATATTTAGGTGAAATAACCAATATTAACCTGTTAGGTTAATTGAATGCCAGGTTAGGTCAATTGAATGCCTTTGATGATTGGTTAGGTTAAGACACAAAGAAAAGGGATCACCTGAAGATCAGGGCCCCCAGCCTTCTCTAGTTAGCCTTACTAACGAAAATATCACGGGTAAAACTTTACAAGACATCTGCATTGCCATGAAACATGCTGCTGTAACGAAACGTATATCAATCGATAGAGCAGAAAAAATGGTGCAAGCAGCGATGTATCATTTTGAAAATATTAGAAAATAACAAAGTTATGACACTATGAAGATGTTACTAGGCCTATCATAGCTTACACCATTTGGATCTTTTCCGTTCCATGTACTGTTTCCGATTTTGTTGAAAATAAGATATTTAATGTAGGTTAACTGAATGCCCGGTTAGGTCAACTGTACGCCCTTGATGATTGGTTAGGTTAAGTCGCGATATTTTCGTTAGTTTTAACGAAAATATCACAACTTAACCAATCGTCAAGGGCGTACATAAACATAAAAGGTTTGATATTATTTGCATGTTGTTCGTGTTGATAATGTGAAAATCAGTAGGGTTGGCACGTATGGTGAATGTTTCAGGATAGATAAAGTAACCTTTATATAAAAGTGTTTTTCCTCTAAATTTGGCATATGTATTAATGTAAGTCATAAATTTAATAAAGTAAAATACGACGAATTTATGTATATTTTTCTTATACATTACACGAAAGTCCATTATTTTTTTTACTTTTGTTGAAATTACTTCACAATAAACGCAGTTCAAGGTCTTCCAATGTGCAAACGAAATTTAGCACGGACAAAGATAGTTTTATGAAGTGACGTCTCTTGGAATTTGGATTTGAAAGTTGCTCAGCTGAAAACGGCAAAATGTAATTTTTTTTACCATTTCTTCGACTTAGGAAATATTTTCTTTCATGTAAGAAAAATATTTACTTTTAACAATATATATATATATATATATATATATATATATATATATAATTTATTTATATTTCACGGAGATCCGCTTACACTAGGTTAGGTGGTCGTTTTAGGTTGGTTTGTTATTTCCCGCGTGCCCAATTTCAGCAATCACGATCTATGTAACAAATTTTGACTGTTAAAAACCCTGATACCTACGATACTTGTGTGTGTATATATATATCCCCGCAAGGGGGTTCTAAGCTCGTGCTCTTGAGTGCTCTTTGTGCTCGTTCGTACGTGCTTGTTCCTGGAGGTTTCACGTGCGCCCTCCCGGCCCTAGCACCCAAGGATGATGGGGCTCGACTCTGCAGTCCTTGTCATCCTTGGTCTTTTTCCACTTCGACTGTCCCCTCCACCCTTTCTTTTTCCTCTGTCTTTCCTCTCACTTTTTCTTTGTTTTTCCGCCGAGATATGCCCTTTTAAATAGAGGCGAATCGGTTCTACCCGAACTTAATAATATCGTGGCCGGACAGTTTGCCTACGGACAGTTTGCCTACGGACAGTTTGCCTACTGGACAGTTTTCCTACTGGACATTATGCCTATGGACACCATGCCTATGTGGTATATTTATCCTTACCTTATTTAACTTATTTAACTTCAGATTCATGCAAAAGAATTAATTCAAAATTAAAATGTGTTGTTGCCCTTAATAGCATAAATGTCTGAAAATATATCAAGTAAGAAAGGGAAACAGAAGTTTTCACATAATGGATATTTGTATGTGTTTGATAAATGTAGCAAGCGCGACCCTTCGTTACTTTTTTGGCGGTGCGAGCAAAAGAGTCAGTGTATTATAAGGTGTATATATAATATGGGTACTTTTCCGTTATCTGCCCCATTGACGATTGGTTAGGTTCAGTCATGATATTTTCATTAAAACTATCAAAAATATCACAACTTAACCTAACCAATCGTCACTGCCCGGTTAGGTCAACTGTACGCCCTTGACGATTGGTTAGGTTAAGTCGTGATATTTTCGTTAGTTTTAACGAAAATATCACGACTTAACCTAACCAATCGTCAAGGGGGCAGATAACGGAAAAGTACCCATATTATATATACACACCTTATAATACACTGACTCTTTTGCTCGCACCGCCAAAAAGTAACGAAGGGTCGCGCTTGCTACATTTATCAAACACATACAAATATCCATTATGTGAAAACTTCTTTTTCCCTTTCTTACTTGATATATTTTCAGACATTTATGCTATTAAGGGCAACAACACATTTTAATTTTGAATTAATTCTTTTGCATGAATCTGAAGTTAAATAAGTTAAATAAGTTAAATAAGGTAAGGATAAATATACCACATAGGCATGGTGTCCATAGGCATAATGTCCAGTAGGCAAACTGTCCGTAGGCAAACTGTCCGTAGGCAAACTGTCCGTAGGCAAATTGTCCGTAGGCAAACTGTCCTAGCGCCACTTAATATATATATATATATATATATATATATATATTACTTAAAAACCCTGATACCTACGATACTTGTGTGTATATATATATATATATATATATACAGGGTGGGCGGAAAGTAGCTCCCTATTTTGGATTGGTAAAAAATACGTATATTATCCATTTATTTCAGAAGAAATAATATGAAAAGGTAGGCATACATGGTAGGTTTTCTCTAAAATTCAATGTGGGCTCCAACTCTTTCCACCAGCTTCTGGAGCCGCCCAGGAATGGCGTCCACTGACTTTAGCAGGAACTCCGGCGGGATGGAGGACATGACTTCCCGAATTCGGTCCTCCAGTTCTTCCAATGTCCTCGTTTGGTGCAGTAGACTTCTTCCTTTACCCACCCCCAAAGAAAGAAGTCGCACGGTGTCAAGTCGGGGCTCCTGGCTGGCCATTGTTGTCCGTGAGTGGCTGGATGCCCACTTCCCTGGGCGTTGGATGGGTCGTCGTGGTCCACATCAATGGCCAGCCAGGAGCCCCGACTTGACACCGTGCGACTTCTTTCTTTGGGGGTGGGTAAAGGAAGAAGTCTACCGCACCAAACCGAGGACATTGGAAGAACTGGAGGACCGAATTCGGGAAGTCATGTCCTCCATCCCGCCGGAGTTCCTGCTAAAGTCAGTGGACGCCATTCCTGGGCGGCTCCAGAAGCTGGTGGAAAGAGTTGGAGCCCACATTGAATTTTAGAGAAAACCTACTATGTATGCCTACCTTTCATATTATTTCTTCTGAAATAAATGGATAATATACGTGTTTTTTTACCAATCCAAAATAGGGAGCTACTTTCCGCCCACCCTGTATATATATATATATACATACACACACGGGGTGTCCCGTAAGTTTGGAACCATAGGGCAAAATGATAAAAACGGCAATAAAAACGCCGAAGAGACTTTTTGGGACTTTGTGAAATGAGCGAGGATGGTAGCGGCTGTGTCATCGTTGGTGGATGTCCTCGGAGGTCCACTGCGTGGTTTATCTCCTTTGGATCCCGTTTTCCTGAACTCTGCTACAAGTTTGCCGACACAGCTGTGTGTTATCGGCGCGCGGTCCGGACGCAATCTGTTAAATTCCCAGCGACCTCCCTCTGACTCCGATTTCCTACGAGCAGAATTACCTGGATGCGTTCTTCCTTACTCAAAGACATCATGGGCACTTGCATAAACGGAAAAACATGAATTACTTATTTTACCCTATGGTTCCAGACTTATGGGACACTATATATATATATATATATATATATATATATATATATATATATATATATAATGAGAGAGAAATAGATTCGCAAAGACCAATGTTTTTTGGTAACAACTTTTCCGACATCCTGCAGGGTGTCTGATAAGTCTCGCCCGAAAGGCATTAAATTAATTAATTACATTACATTAACGCGCTTTGAACTGAATGGAAAATATTATGAACATTTATGACATGGTTTAAAAAATAAATATTTCTTATCAGGTTAAGAGTTTGTGTATAACAATGTTAATTTTCAGTGGTAATAACTTTTCAGGCACCCTGTACTTTTCTTTTTCTTTAATCATATTTTGTTCTACTTTCAGTTCAGATAGTTTAACTGTTCTACATCCAACTGATTATAAATATACTTTATACAAATGCTATAATTTATTTACATAATTCCTATAATTGTTATTGCATGATAGTATGTGAATACAAAACCACAAACATGATTTTGCGTAATGCGAAATTACTCCCACCAGGATTAGAACCCAGCACCTTTTGATTAAAAGGTGAGAGTGTTAGCCCTTAAATTATGACAAGGTGAAAGGTAATACAATGTGGAGAATATTTCAACGACTGAGGGAATCCTGGCGGAGTAAGTTTACGTATGACCTTGTCAGCGTAAGGGTTAACATCCTCGCCTTTTAATCAAACGGTGCTGGGTTTGAATCCTGATAGGAGTAATTTCGCATTACGAAAATCATGCGTGTGGTTTTGTATTCACATACTATCATACAATAATGAAATACAAATTATATAAATAAATTATAGCATTTTTATAACATCAACTGAAATTAGAACAATTGTGTAACGTTTATGCCTGAATCTCCAGGAAACTTCAGAGCCAAGGTGGGAATCTTCGTCTCAGCATGAAAACGTTGAAAATGAAGAAGAAAGAAAAACATGCAATGATTCAGTAAATAAACAAACTTCGTCCGCCAAACTGAAAAAAAGAGGAAGAAGAAGAAAGAGAAGAATTACAAGTACGATAAAGGTAGGCACATTGACGATTCTTGACTTCTGGACTTCATGTAAAATCAAATGCACTAAAATCCTACGCGCGCGCTCGCGTACACACACACACACACACACACACACACACACACACACACACACACCATGTTTCGAGGTTAAGAGAATGTTAATATTTGAGGGTATCATCGCATAATAGGGGTTATCATATGCACTCCGCAAGCAGTAGTTTAAAAAGTTTAAAACAGTGAGTCCCAACCTTTTGTCTCAACGCAGCCAAGTCACGGAGTAATTTCGCTTTCCAGTGTTCAACATCAAGGCCCCTACCCCCTAATATCACGTAACTTCAAACTGAACCAACTGTATACAGTTTTAGTATAAGGATGATAAATTGCGAATGTTTTTTTGTTTTATGTGAAATTTCATTATTTTATTTATTTTTGTAATTTTCATAAAATTTCGCGGCCCCCAAAGAAGTGGCCCCCAATTTGAGAAACGCTGGTTTAAATTATAGCTGATAATATGTGAAAATTTAATGCATCATTCTCTGACCTAAAAAATTATAATACTTTGTAATCTTTTCATTAAGGCTTGTATATTTAGCTCTCTCGTTTAAACAAAGTTATAGACCTTTAAACAGCAAATATTTTTGCACCTGTCAACTTTTATCAACAATTGTGCACGAACTGTTCATGGGCACGAAACTCAAAGTTGTTGACGCACCTTGAAGGATCTGCAGGTTAACGTAGAATCCAGGACTCGACCCTGCGTCCTTTAGATTACGAGTACAGCGTCCTAACCATTATATTTAGTGGCATCGTTGAGCCTTGGAGACCTTATTTTTGGCTCTCGTTTTCTTCTATGGAGGGGGTCACTTTTGCGGGCGCTCGCCCTTGAACTCCCCTTCCTACACGCACACACACACACACACACAAAAATTTGTTCCCTTCACATTTACAGCAAGCAAGAACACATTAGGCAGAGAACGTTAGGCAGGAGACAGGAAGTGCTGGAACTCCCGTTTCTCCTCTCACTTTCCTCTTCAGCTGATCTTTTTTTGTGTCTCATCTACCCTGTGAGCAGTCCAGCATGCTTTCAAACAAACGCTTCTCCCTCTATTCTTCATTACACATACATGCATTTAACATAGTGCACAATATTTTCAAAATTTCTAAAAAAAAAAAATAGCATTGTGAGCCTTGTAAATTTGATTTTGGCTCTTTCTTATAAAAGGAGGCATTTTTTGCGTGCACACACCCTTGGCCTCATCTTTCTACATAGAAAAAAAAAATACTCATCATGTGTGTTTTGTTTATAGATGTGTTGGGGGTTGTAATTCACTCTATGGACTGGACTGAGGGATTACCCTTCCTTCTCACTCATCCGGTTGTGGAGGTTAGATTTAATTACATATATATATACGAGTATGATACAGCTCAGAATGGTCACCTGATAAACTTTTATGTTGCACACAGACCATGCATGGAACAAGAAACTCTTCTGGGAAAATTAAATCCACTCTTGTCTGAATAAGTAATGGTAAATGACAAACACTATAGTTTTTTCTTTTTCATGATGGTAGCTCGACGTGGGCAATGGGTCACTCGAAAGGAGGTCCCAAAATATAACTTCCCTCACCAGCTATCTGGCAGATAGCTGGTGAGGGAAACTATATTTTTGGGGCCTTTTTGCGAGTGACCCCATTGCCCACGTCGGGCTAACATCATGAAAAATAAAAAAATAGCGTTTTATCATTTACCATTATTTATTCGGATTTTAGTGGATTTAATTTTCCCAAAAGAGTTCCTTGTTCCATTCACGGTCTGTAGGTAATATATATATATATATATAATATATATATATATATATATATATATATATATATATATATATATATATATGGATCTTTTCCGTTCTATGGGTGCCATTGAAATGAGCGAAATTAATATTTTTTGAACTTATATATCGAAACCTACAGTAAAATTATTGAGTGCCCATTTAGGTCAACTGTACGCTCTTGACGAATGGTTAGGTTAAGTCGTGATATTTTCGTTAAAACTAACGAAAATATTACGACTTAACCTAACCAATCGTCAAGGGCGTACAATTAACCTAACAGGGCATTCAATTAATATAATCGGGCATTCAATTAACCTAACCGGGCATATATATATATATATATATATATATATATCAGGTCATCCCATAAGTAATGTCGTTTTTTAGATCGGAATTTGAAGGACAAAAAAAAACTCGACTGAAACTTTTTAATCTAGTATATATTTTCCATCGGAATCAATGACACTCTGCCAACGTCCTACAAGCTTTTCAATGCCATGTTTATAAAATTCAGGCGGTTTTGAGGCAAAAAACGTACAAAGACTGACTGGTGTGCAGGTCATCTGGAGAAGTATACTGTTTCTCGTCAAGATAGTTTTGCAGACTCCTGAAGAGATGATAATCTGAAGGCGCAAGGTCTGGAGAATATGGAGGATGTGGAAGTTTTTCCCACCCAAGCTCCTCAATTCTTGCAGAAGTGATCCGAGCGGTATGAGGACGTGCGTTGTCGTGGTGGAACGCGATTCCTTTCCGATTAACCAAAGAAGGTTTCTTTTTCTTTTAGTGCAGTGTTCAATCGATCCAGTTGTTGACAGTAGACTTGAGCGGTGATTGTTTGGTTGTGTGGTAAGGTTTCAAAGTGTATTACACCACCTTTATCCCACCAAACACTAAGCAACACCTTCCGAGGGTGAAGATTTGGTTTTGGCTGTGGTGTCGCTGGTTCTCCGGCACAAACCCACTGTCGACGGCGCTTAACATTCTGGTACAGTATCCACTTTTCATCACCAGTCACTAAACGGTGCAAAAACGGATCTTGGAGTTCACGGGAATGAAGAGCTGTGCTAATGTTTACCCGCACCCTCAGATTGTCGACCGACAATTCATGTGGCACCCATTTTCCTAACTTAGGCACTTTCCCGAGTTGTTGCAAATGTCGATGGATGGTGGACGGGGATGAATTGAGTTTCTGGGCCAATTCTTTGACAGTTGTTGAACAGTCTTCTTCAAGTGCGGCTAACAGCGGGTCATCATCAAACTCAGCAGGGCGTCTAGAGCGTGCTGCATCTGTCAAACAGCAGTCACCATTCCTAAACTTTTGAAACCATCTTTGACATTTCCTCACACGCAGAATATCGTTGCCATAAACGTCCTGAATGTTTCGCGTTGCTTCAGTAGCAGTATTCCCTTTTTTGAACTCGTAAAGCATTATATGCCTGATATGCTCTCCTGATACCGCCATGTTTATGAGGGGTTCACATAAAGCAAAACACACGTCTTCACTGGTCAAGGTCTGTAAAGTATGTAGCGAAACACGATATATATATAATATACTGTATATATATATATATATATATATAGCCTAGGTCTTTGCGCGAACTAAGAATAAGATGGCCTATAGCCTACGTCCAATATTCAACGCAAATTATAGTTCAATTTTTGAAAAAACGACAAATATTTTTTGTTTTATGTTCATAGCCGTTAAATTAAATAAATTAAATAAATTAAATTTCTCCTATTCAAAATGTACCGATTATTATTATTAATAAAAAGTTAAAATAAGTTTAAAAAATATTAATTTCTCTTTTTCTCATTTCAATGGTGCCCATAGAACGGAAAAGGTATATGAGCTCTTTTTGTTGCTCTGCAGACATCAAAGTGGTATTCAATGCCATTTCCCTCCATACATTTTGTAGCATATCATACTGAACTTTTCTAACAATCTCGCGTATCCTTTCCTTCAAATGTTCCAAGGTTGTTGCCATTGGTAGAACAAAAATTTCATTTTTGGAATAGCCTCAGAGGAAGAAGTCAAGGGAGGTTAGATCGGGCGAAACGAGCCGGCTAAGGAATGGGCCCTCCACCCCTGATCCAACGATTGGGCAATTGCTCATTCAGGAATGTTGTAACCTCAAAAGGAGTCACAAAAGGAGCTCATATTGAACTTCAATAGCTTGTAAATAAAACTTTTGAGTTCTTCTTTATTTCTATATCTTGCTTTTCGCTGTACCTTTGTTAGTTTTTTCATAATAAATATTTAAAATTGGGAAGATCATTTATAATCACTAGTGTATATATTATATATATATATATATATATATATATAATATATATATATATATATATATATATATATATATATTGAAGACCACGAATGAAAATAAAACACGAAATACTGTAGTGCTCAAGCGCTTTCATCTAACGACATCCTCAGGAACACGCGTGTTCCTGAAGATGATCATTAGACGAAAGCGCTTGAGCACTATTTCGTGTTTTATCTTCTTTTGTAGTTATTTTCATCATAAATATTATTCACGTGTTACTTTCCTGAAATAATGTTCATATACATATATATATGTTACAGGAAATCTGTGTAACTAGGGATTTCATGAAATCCCTAAAATGTTTAGGGATTTCATGTAAAGTTAAGTCGTGATATTTTCGTTAAACCTACGGGAAAATTATTGAATGCCCGGTTAGGTTAATTGAATGCCCAGTTAGGTCAACTGTACGCTCTTGTTGATTCGTTAGGTTAAGTCGTGATATTTTCGTTAGTTTTAACGAAAATTACGACTTAACCTTGCATGAAATTCCTGAACATTTTAGGGATTTCATGGAATCCCTAGTTACACAGATTCCCTGTAACATATATACTTTTGCAACTTTTCAAATATTTCTTGCGATGATTCCTCATTTCACGAAGGTCAAGCTTGTTGTCTCTGTATGTATTCAGACAACATAGGAACTATGCTTTTCAATGCATATATTAAACTTTGAACTATGATAACACGAGATGTGGTTGCTTTTAGTGGTGATGAACTATGCACGAATGTCTCGTTAGTACACTGACCCCTTGTTTACTCGGCATGCGAGCTGCTCGTACCCTGAAATGGGCGTATGGGCGGAATGTACAAGAATTTAAGTATCTGGGTCAAACTATCACCAGCTCCTTGAGTGACGACTCAGACATAAGAAAGTATCGAAGTGACTTGTGCCGAGACAAACATGATTACAAAGAACTTCAAATTCTATACAAGCGTAGCTAAAGGCATTCGTTTTTCGGACTTTCGTTCTTTATGTGTATTATTGTTATTTCTTTATCACCGTAGTCCGTTTTTTTTTTTTTAATTGTTTAATTAAATTTGTTTAATTAATTGTATCGTTAATTACCTTCATGGATATTGTACCTTTTTATTGTATGGGATCTGTCTCCTGCCAATAAACAGTGTCATTATCATTATTATCTTTACCATATATACACACAGAGGGTGTTTCATAACATGTGGGACGCACTTTCAGGATCGATTCAGGTCCTGAAAACAATGAAAAAAGTTTATATAAACATATGCCCGAAATCGCTTTGTTTCCGAGTTACAGCCCGTTATGTGTTCCAGCAAGTATCCGCCTTACCTTTAAAGGAAGTGCTTAGAATGACCGCCTTGCGATGAAATACACGCCTGAACAATAGGCTGAGTGAACATGCCTCGTCATAGACTGCCTGACGCGTTCAAACATTCCAGATATTGCTCGGATTTTTTGGCATCCTTGTTCTACGCGTTGGCGAAGCATTTCAATGTTGTCAATGGGTGTCACGTAAACGATGGATTTCAGATGACCCCACAGGTAAAAATCGAGTGGATTCAGGTCCGGGGAGCGAGCAGGCCACGCAGTGTGTCCTCCATGGCCTATCCATTTATCAGGGAAATAGTCATCCAAATAGTCTCTGACTACTCGACTGAAATGAGGCGGAGTGCCGTCATGCATAAACCACATACGACGTCGGACACCAAGAGGAACTTCATCTAGTAACTCGCTTAAATCATTCCTTTAAAAATTGAAATAGGATTCTCCTGTTAATCTGCCAGGCAAAACAAAAGGACCGATTAAGTTGTCAACAATAAGTCCTGCCCATACATCCTATATACTATTGAGCTAAAATGTGTCTGTGTGTCTGTCTGTCCGCTTTCTTCGGAACCGTGCACAGACTAAACGGCACATCGGAAAATTCTGCAACCACCACCAACTGATAGCCCATGAGCTGCCGATGTGCTCTGTCAAGTTTCCCGGTCCTAGGTCACAATTACTGGGTCCGAAGACCCCAGCACCGCGATAAAACTACAGAAAAGAACGCAGCCGTGAAAATCTTGAGCTTCACACATACTGTGACATATACTGCTACCCGCCCGGAGGGCGTTTTTTACTTTTGTGTGTCGGGGTAATGAAGTATATAGCAGTATATGTCACAGTGCTACCCGCCCGGGCCAGTGATGAGTGTTGTGAAAATTGATAACGCCATTTCTTGTGAAGGCAGCCTCATCAGAAAACAACACGGAGGAGAGAAAGAGAGGATCGCGAGCACACTGTTGAAGGAACCAAGTACAAAAAACCTCTCGTGGTGGGAAATCAGCTTCAGTAAGGCTTTGTACTCTCTGAATGTGATATGGGTAAAGCCGTTGTTCCCGTGGTCTACCACCATCTGAAACTCGCTTGTTGAATGATCCTGTATCACCAAGACGCTCGTCTATTCTCTGAAAGGTCTTCTTATTTGGCAGACGGCGATTCGGAAACCTTTCCACATACAGACGTCTTGCTGCGGCCGCATTACACTCGGCAAGTCCATACATGAGATGCATGTCTGCCATTTCTCTGTTTGAAAACGCCCCCATTCTCACTTCAAATGCACATTATCACTGAATAGCACAAAAACTTTTAAGGTTTTTATTTTTCACTGGACTGCACTTATTCACGGTAAGAAGTTATGAATACGAACAGTAAAACATCGCGATGCACCTCTGACTGACTGATGGCTCTACACTCAACGATATTGAAACGTATCATAGAGTGTACGAAACATTACAATCGGCAAGGCCATACATGAAATAAGTCTCGTATACACTTGCAAACATTGTCGGTAAGCAGCGTTTGTAAGCAGTTTGCGGAAAGAATTACTGGAACACAAAACGGGCTGTAACTCGGAAACAAAGCGATTTCGGGCATATGTTTATATAAACTTTTTTCATTGTTTTCAGGTCCTGAATCCATCCTGAAAGTGCGTCCCACATGTTATGAAACACCCTGTATATGTGGGTATTGTCGTTTAGTGTACTTTTTATTTTTTCCATTTTCTGGGGTAGTCTTAGCTATGGGCAGTTTTTTTTATTTGTTCGAGTACGTGTCTTATTTTTATTTCCTTTTAGTCATAATTTTTAGTTTTTAAATTTATTATTCTTTGATTTATTTTATCGTTTATGACCTTCAAGAATATTTTACTATTTTATGGGATTTATATCCTGCCAGTAAAGCTTATATACATACACGGAGGGTTGACAAAAGTATCATAATAGAGTCCTTTGGTTTTTTTTCGTAGTTTTTTATTTGATAATGAAAGTCAGTAAATAGTACCAAATTTATTGAATCAATATATTTAGGATTGTATTTCCCCTCTTTTCCATTATGTAAAGGTGACATAAGTCCTGGCATTCCATTGAGGACCTTTCCCATTTATTCTTGAGGACAATCATCGTGGTGTCTATTTACTTTTGTCAACCCTCTGTATATATCCTTTAGGTCCTTTAGATGGTTTTGAATGACGGTTCAGGATCGACCTTTGATCGACCCCTATGCAGCATTCCACCCCATTTGCCGGATTTGATGGAGGAGGGAATTATTTTCCGCACTCATTCTGTCCTCGTAGCCAGTCACGCATCTGGCAGGAACTTTGCGCAAGAACCTGTCCAGCTGAGTCTTGATTTTTTTTTTTTGGCAGAACATTAAAAAGTATCGGAAATTCGTATTCTGAGGGTATTTTGCATCTTCGTTTTCATGGCCCCCTGTCCCACCGCAGCTGGAACAGTGCAGAATCTGCCTCCTCTCTCATTTCAGTGTGTTTGTATTTCACTTCTAAAATTTGGAACATAACCCTCGAGTATTTCTTATACGTATAGCATTGTTGTGATTTTAATATTATAGTGTTCTCTGAATTCTGCATCCGACGACATTATTACTCTAAGATCCCTAACTTGTGGATTTGGTGTTATTTGTTTGGCTTGCAGTGTTTTGTATCTTTTATTCTGTAGCACCTTGTTGTTACCATATTTTATGCAAGTTGGAATTTTTCTTCGTTAAAATTCATATTGTTGTTTTCTGCCCACTTAAACAATATTTTAGTGTAGTTTTGTAACTTTTCTATGTGACCTTCGTTTGATATTTCCTTACATACGTTTGTGCCATCCGCCGCGAAACATGAATACGATACTGTCATTAATATCTGCATCAGTGTTTGCAATCATAGTAATAAACAGCAAAGGAACTAATAGTGTACCTTGTGGGACGTAGCTGACATCTTCTAAGACCTCGGATTTGACTCTATTTACTATCACGTTTTGTGTTGTTCTGGTCAGAAAATTAAATATCCGAGAGTATGTACAAAAGAAAAACATCAGCAAACAGATTTTAATTGTTGTTCTGATCTTATAATAATTATGTTGAGGTATTCAATATATTCTAATCTGTATATAAGACTTTTATTACACGTCCCTTCAAAACGGTGGGTGATATACTAGGTATTCTGACATCAAATTTGAACTCAGCACATCCAATTTTATAGAAATCACTTCGTTTCTTTTAAAGGACAGAAAAAGTTTGTAATTTTGTCGTGCAGTGTTATTTTCTTGTAGGTAGTAAGCAATTTTGCCTCTGATTACACGTTCGAAGCACCTTATAAGCTGGAAGGCGAGAGCTACTGGCTGACATTTCTTAGGTATTGCTCTGTTTTCTCCTTTGAATATGGGGCCAACGTTTGCGTTCTTCAATGAAAGTGGAATGAGTGATTTTCTCCATAGTAAGTACATAAGCATATAGCTCGGCAATACGCTTACATTTCTAAACGTAGCACTCCATATGTCCGACCCTGGTGTTGGATTTTCTTGTATTTGTGATAGAGCCTTACTTATGTCTCCTTCCAAGAACTGTAGATCCATTAATAGATTCGTATATATATAAAACTGTAAAAATTGTATTATTAATGAAGGAAAAGTCGCCGGTGGAATATTTTAACATTTCCGCACATGCTTTTAGAAATATTATGTATTTTTGAAAAAGGAGTCCCAAACAGTGGTAACTAACCATAAAATACAACGAGGTCTTTCTTAGAAAAGCTGTAACCTTTCTTTTTGTTTTTGGCCAAGGTCACACGAGCGACTTTGTCGAAGTTGTAACGACAAATCGCAAAGAATAATTGCCGTTGTTTCCTATAGGGCAAGCTACACGGCAGACAATCCCTGCGACAATTATTCTCTGTTGTATCCGATTGCGTTGTATTGTTCCAAGTGCGGTACGCTACACGAGCGACTTTATCACAACGTCACTGCACTGTGGCACTAAAAAACGAAGAAATCGCAGCGACTTGTCGTAGTCCATGTAGTTTGCAATAGCTACTACGATTGTATCGCTGCGACACCTTGCAACTCTAACGCAGCGACAAACTCGCTCGTGTGGCCTTGGCCTTGCCAAAAATTAGCATGTTTTACTTACTGGAGTAGCGTTTCCACTTTTCTCAGAGTTACTTCAAGTTTCACTAATATAAGGAAGTGTTTACAATTTTTACATTTCATATACAGTATATATGTACGATATGCGTGAAGGTAAAAAAATTACGATTAATTATATAATAATGTATTGAAAAATAAACAGTTACAAAAAAAAAAAAGTGTTTAGAAGAATTCACTGTTAAAACAAAAAGTATAAAGTACAGAATATAAAGTACAGGGTTAATCATAAATAGTTGGGTAAATAACTCGAGCAAAAGCCTACCTTTGATTGAATGTGGCATTCAGTTTTAATAAAAATGCCGTCTCGCCATTTAGGTCGAATTTTAGAAGACACGTGATAAAGAGTGAATTAGGACTTGAATCAAAGGATTGGATGGGGGACGCTATTCTATGTATTAAGCTGTGTGGGGTCCCCTACTACTATAATTAATCATAACTAGATACACTGTGAGAGGTAAACATTGGGAAGCCAAACATATAAGTTGCAATTTGTATGACATCTTTAACACTTCACTTGATAATAAGTTCAAGGTTTTCTCCGAGTGTTTATTATAGGTTCCACGCAGTTGTTGACAATATACTTGAACAAAACATTTGAATTTTGTTTTTTTTAATCTCGTGTGTACGATATTTGAATTTCCTTATTGGCATATTTCATTTGTCACGCAAGTTACAATAGTATTTCTTAATAATCAGAAATGTCGCTTAAGGAACTGAATGAAATATGACCTAGATATTTAAATTCTTGGACCTTATTAACAGTAACATTTAATATATATATATATATATATATATATATATATATATATATAGTGTGTGTATATTAATTACAATAACAGAGCACTGCCTTTTGCTTCCAGTGGTGATGAGCCACATGCAGAAGCCTTGTCAGTATGTTGACCCTCTATATACTTGGCAATGATGCTACGAGCTGCTCGTACCCTGAGTGTGTGTATGGGCAGAGAGAGCGGTGCTTTGTGTAAATCCGTGAAACGTTTTATATATATATAATATATACACATATACACAGTGGTGTAGTGCTGTGGGAACGCGTGGGAACGGCGTTCCCTTACTTTTTTTGGTAGACGGAACGGCGTTCCTTCACTATTCAAAAATCCGAACTTACAAATCTCTAACGTCATGAAATTTTAATTCCCACCCCTAGAAGAAATTTGAGAAAGAATCATTAACTGCTTCATTTCTTTTAGCTTCGACTGAGGCAATGCTAGCCTATAAAGATCTGGTGAAACAGTCACCACGGTGTACCAGTTGTTAACTTTTTTTTAGTTAATCATTCCAGTTGTTAGCTATTTTTATTGATCGTACTGGATGTCGTATATCTAATGACACTGGAAATACTGCATCTTCAACCTTGGAATATATCCTAATATCCAGTGCATATGACCTCAAAATATCCCTGAAATTGGTCAGATTTCAAAAGATTTCCCGGGGGGCTTACAGTGCCCCCGGACCCCCAGCTGTATGGGCTCGCTGCGCTCGCCATTGTCCCCCCCCGCATCTGAGTAACACTTTCAAAATGCGTTCCCTCACTTCTTTATTTAGCACTACACCACCGTATATATATATATATATATATATATATATACTGTATATATATGCTGCAAACCCACAAGGAAAAAGAAAAACGATTCCAAGGCCTTTCGTGTATTCAAAGCTACACCTCGTCAGGGAATGAAGATAAAAGGCGAGATGCCCATAAATATATACAACGTACAAGAAAAACAAAACAATTAGCACATACTTAACAAGGGTTAATGAGAGGCAAAAGAAATTTAACATGATATCGTCAATTTTATACGTCCCCGCACTGTTATTGAAATTGTTTTTAAAATGAATAAATGCACATTCTAGAATATTTCTTTCTATTATATCTCTGTTTTTAACAAGCGCTTTAGAACTATCCCACTTGATGCTATGGTTACATCTATACATATGGTTAAATAAAGCATTGGAATTATTAGCTGTTCTACAAGCATATTTATGCTGTTTTACCCTAATATCTAACGTTTTACCGGTTTGGCCTATATATACTGAGTTACATTGTGTACATCCGATCGAATACACACAACCAACAACATTATCAGGGCTATTCTTTATTAGGCGTGATTTAACAGTATTATTATACTTAAAGATTGCATTAATGCCAATTGCTTTAAGTACAGTTGGAAGGTATTGAAAATTAACATGGTAAGGTAGGCTAAGGATATTTTTACGCTGAAATTCCTTTACAACTACAATTATAATACCTATTCTTGGCTTTCTTAAGACAGTTATCTAAAAATGAAATAGGATAACATAATTTAGTACCAATATTCATGATATTGCATAACTCGGAATCTAAAAATTCAGGACTGACAACTCTCAATGCTCAAAGAAACATAGCAGAGAAAATAGAGGATTTAATCGAAGGATGATGGTCAGAATAAAAATGCACATAAGAGTTATTATTAGTAGGCTTACGGTAGACTTCATATTTGAACTGATTAGAGCATCTCCAAATTTTTAGATCAAGAAAAGATAGGCTTCCATCATTTTCTTTTTCAACTGTAAACTTAATAGATGGGACTAAATTGTTGAGCCTACCAAGAAATAAGTCCACATCCAAATTATTAGGCCAAGGCATAAAATATCATCTATATACCTGTACCAAACCAGGTTAAAATTAACAATCGTAGGCAAAATTCTACTTTCAAAAAAATTCCATATATAAATTAGCTAGTACAGGTGAAAGGGGATTTCCCATAGCCAATCCAAACAGAGATATAATAGAAAGAAATATTCTAGAATATGCATTTATTCATTTTAAAAACAATTTCAATAACAGTGCGGGGACGTATAAAATTGACGATATCATGTTAAAATTTCTTTTGCCTCTCATTAACCCTTGTTAAGTATGTGCTAATTGCTTTGTTTTTCTTGTACGTTGTATATATTTATGGGCATCTCGCCTTTTATCTTCATTCCCTGACGAGGTGTAGCTTTGAATACACGAAAGGCCTTGGAATCGTTTTTCTTTTTCCTTGTGGGTTTGCAGCATTCATTCATTTCACGTGTTTTATTGTGAAATTCATCCCATAATATATATATATATATATATATATATATATATACATATAAGTTGTGTGGATGAGTGTGATTTTCTTTTTGTACAAACAGGATTATTATTATTATTATTATTGGTATAAAACTCTCACACACACACACACACACGTTTTGGGGACCAAAATTTGAGTTTGTCCATTGTTGGTTATATACGGAACTATGTTCCATGTTTTTTAACCTTTTTTATACACCATTAATAAACATGCGCTACGTCGTGGCTATTGTCACAACACAGCTTCTTGTCGATCGGCGAGATTAAGCAATACTGGGTTCGGGCAGCAGTTTGATTGGGGATCGTTTACTGCGTCCGGATGCATGATGCAGTGACCCGTGGGTTGGATCCCACGTAAAGCAGTAGGCCGCCTCGTCATATGACCTTTGCTGTTACGGAGGCGGCTAAACGACCCCTCCCCACCTAAACACACACACACACACACACTAGTCGATAAACAACCAACCTTTGTACAGGTGTCCCTCTTTGATGTTGAAAGAGAAGAACCATTGCAAAAATCTTGTAAAGAAAGGAAAGTGACCTCCTTTTACGAAGACAGTAGGATTTCAACAATCCTTCCGTTGATGACAAAACCCTTCGACATGAGGAAGATGAGGTAAGGTCAAAGCATTTATTGATTGATTATAAATCTTATGTAAAAGAATACGTTTTCTACGTTATTATTAGTCCACAGAAGCGTGTTCCTATATTCATCCTTTTTTGCATAAATTATGACATTCTATTTTTAGGATAGGCCATTACATTATTGGAATCCTTCGCTATATCTGTTGATGTGCCAAATATTGATTTATTATATTCAATATAATTTTTACCTCGCAGTTTAATACTGTATTTTTACTGTAACGTTACTTAATTGCGTATTATGATTCTTATGCTATTGTATGATATAATCAACTATGGCATATTTCATTCTGCCAATAAAGATTAGCATTATCATTACGTAAATCTTTCGACTCGGTATTAAATTTCACTTTCAAATGCTATAAATAGAATATAAAAATATCGTTTTTGCTTTGAATTATTAGGTATTATTTTACTTATTTCAATGATTAGGTATTATTTTACTTATTTCAATGATTAAGTCTTATTTTACTTATTTCAATGATTTGGGATTATTTTACTTATTTCAATGATTCAGCTATTATTAGTCTGATGACAAAAGTTTTCATAGATTATATTTTATGTAAATAATAATAATATAATAGATCGGCATCAATTTTAATATAATTTTGGCATTTTACTTCCAAGTTTGTGAAGGATATTTTTTTTTATTGTCATTTCAAGAATAAATTCATGATAATAAGGAAGAGATATTGTGAGAATAATTCCATTTTACTGACATTTCGACTAAAGATGGAGCCCGGTTTTAAAAAACCGGTTTTTAACCGGTGATAAAAATTTGTAATAATCACTGAAACCGACGATAAGAACCGGTTTTCATATTTTTGCACAAGTTTCCGATCACTTTGGTCCATTTCCTTTGAAACAAACGTTTCAAACGTTTAAAAACATAGTAATTACGTTTTGCATCGTTTCGTATCGTTTTTTGTTTGTTAATAAGTGTAAATAATTGATGCTTCAGTCTTGAATGTTATGTGGATGATTGCGCATTGATCAGTTAAGATTCTAAGATTTAATACTCCATCATGTCAAAGAAATCAAATGCTTGGTATCATTTCACTCGTAAGAATAAAGAAGAAGCAGAGTGTATGACATGTCACAAAGTTTTGAAGTGTTGTGGAGGTTCTACTTCAAGTTTATCATCCCACATGAAAAATATTCTTGCATAAACATCGACCAGATTAATCAGCCATTGAAGAAACAGAACAATGGAAGACTTTGTGCAAAAAAAGTCCATAGAAGAGGAAATTTCGAAACTTGCGTGTGTAGATGGACTGAGTTTCCAATCAATTGGCAAAAGTGAATTCATTCAAGAAAGCCTAAGAAAGATAAAATACAAGCCTCATCCAACTTCCCATAATGGTGTCAGAAAAATGGTGCTTAGTTTTTATGAGAAAAAGAAACATGAATTGGTCAACTACTTCAAGAATCAGGTGAGACAAGGAATCCGCTATTCATTAACTATGGATGAGTATACATCTTTGCAAAACCAAAGATATATTAATATTAATGCTCATGATGAAAATCAACATTGGTCTCTTGGTCTCATGAAAATAAATGGTTCTCTCGATAGCACCAAAACTATTGCAATCGTTAGGAAAAGATTGGAAGACTTTGGCTTGGACCTAGATAAGCATATCGTGGGTTGCACCACCGACGGTGCCTCAGTAATGGTCAAATTTGGAAGAGAAATAGTACCTGATCACCAGCAATGCATTGCACATGCTATACATCTCGCGGTTTCGGATATTTTGTATTCAAAAACTGCTGAAAATTCAGTTGAAGGGGAAAGTGACCCTACCCCTGAAGATGAAGCCATCGAAGAAGATGAACACTCTGCACATGAGTTAAGCGAAGATGAATGTTAAATTTTATGCACTGATACAATTTTTGAGTCCGACATAGATGACGTAATTGTTCTTCCAAAACTTCGAGAAAATTACTTAAAAGTAATAAATAAGGTGAGAAAAATCTGCCGCATATTTCGAAAGTCTCCTTTGAAAAATGAGAGATTGTAGGATTTTGTCAAAGATGAATTTAATAGAAAGGAAATGAAGCTTATCCTTGACTGTAGAACGAGGTGGAACAGTCTTTTGGCCATGATAGAAAGATTTTTGAAACTCAAAAATTGCATTCCAAAGGCCCTCAGAGTGATACGCTCAACAGAGACGATTTCAGATGAAGAATGGAATGCTCTAAAGAGCCTCTTTGACACGCTTCGTCCACTGGAAATTGTTTTGAAGGGACTCTGTTCCGAAGATGCAAATTTGCTCAAAGCTGAATCTTCCATGAAGTTCATTTTGGATAAATTTGAAAGCAAAAACAATCCTTTAGCTTTTGAGCTACGTCAGTGTCTCATTGATCGCTACTCATCGAGAAGACAAAAAGAAGCTGTCGCCTTGCTGAGTTTTCTCCACAATCCCGAGGTCTTGAAAAATGAATCATCAGCACCGTTCCTCTTTCCTTCAAGACAAGCACTTAAGAAGTATGCGGATCATACATTTAAGAGGCTTTTTCCAGAAGCTTGCCAGATTTCAGAAACAGACGACCAAGTCCAATCAATTGCTTCGAAACTCGAAGATTCACAATGCAGCTCAGGTCGTGAAGTAAATGATGACGATCAACTTATGAACGAGTACATGTATGAGATGAGCAAACTGAAAATGAAACCCAAGAAAGATTCTTCTGAGACCTTTGACGTAAACAATGAATTCAAATATTTTGAAGCTACTTTGAATAGAAGCGAAAATTTGGATCGAATGTACGAGGCGTTGCTTACAATAAAAGCCACCAGCGTAGAGTCCGAGAGAGTGTTTTCAGCTGCTGGTTTATTCGTCGCAAAGATTCGATCAAGAATGTCAGATCAGACACAATGCTCTTTGTTTTCTCAAGTGTTATTTCAAAAATCAAGTTCGATAATCAACTTTTTAATTCAAATGTTACACATACTTGATTGAATCGATTAAAACCTTATTTCTGTTTAATATTTTGATCATTTACCGCCCTAAAAACCATACAGAATCCCATCAATGAAAACGGGTAAAAACCGGCTTTAAGAATATAGTGACGGTGAAAACTGGTTTTACACTTTTCGGTTATTTTCCATCCCTAATTTCGACTTTCATACAAAGAAGACATCTTTGGCGTATCTTGGTTGGATCAAAATCTACCGAATATAGAGTTTGATTGGCTGAAATCGTTGGTGCAAAAAGAACATGTTTTTACGTAAGATTTTAAGTTTAACTTCTTAAAATACTTTTACGAAAGAAAATTTAATGTTAAAAAAAATGATGTAATAAAAACCTAGAAATTAATTATTTATAATTATTAGAAATATAATAAGCCACGTACGAATATACTTCAAAAATTTTCATAACTGCTTCAGCTATTTACAAATCATTCTTTGTAGGCGATATTTTAAAATTGAAAATTAAGGGGTTTGACACCAAGTTTGCCCATTCACTTCAATTTCAAATTTCAATTTTTTTTTTAATGAAACGAATATTAATGTAATCTGAGAATCCCTGAATAGTTCCTAATTACAGGTAACAAACTACAGGTATTAGATTAAATACGACGAACGAACAAAAATTTTAGAAATATTTTGAAAAGTGTATCTATAAAAAATTTCTTTTGTACTTTTAATTTCATCCTTAAGTGGATTTACAAAAATAATTCATTTTGTTATTTAACACATCATTATTTTTGTACATTCAAACAAGTTTTCCTGAAAATAATATAAAAAGTTACACTTGAAATCTTATAAAATAGAAAAAAAAAAGACCCAATACCATAATATCGATGTTCAATTTTAACAAAGGATATATATATATATATATATATATATATATATATATATATATATGATGAATAAAACCACGAAGGAAAAAGAAACACAAAGGGGTGCTCAAGCGCTTTCGTCTAATGACATCCTCAGGAACACTGGAGTGAAAGGACAGATCAAGGCAATATATAGGTTACAAAAATAAACATACATACATACCCCTGTAACGTTTCTGAGGTCCTTTGGAAGCTGGTTAAAAAGTGTTCCCATTTGGGAACACTACACATTCTGCCTTTCCTATTTTCCAGCGTTGTTTGAATGGTAATTGGGTTTAGTTCTACATTTGGTACCAGTTTTTCGATCATTTTCCATATGTAGATTATGGTGTACCTCTCTCTTCTTCTTTCCAGGGAATACAGATTTAGTTTACGTAGTCTTTCCCAGTAGTTGAGTTCTTTGCAGCCATCATTCTTGGCTGTGAAATGTCTCTGCGTTTCTTCTAGTTTATTAATTTCTTCCTTTTTATATGGGGACGTCAAAACTGAGCAGTATTCAAGTTTTGGTATGATCAGTGTTCTCAGCAAGGGAATCATTACTGTCTTGTCCCTCCTTTTGAGCGTTCTTAGTACCTGTCCCGCGACTCTTTTTGCTTTGTTTATTGCGATCTGATTTTGTGTCTTGAATCGGTCATTATTACAACCAAGTCAACCGCTTTCGTGCTTCTCTGAATTTCCTGTCTATCTGGAGCAGGGGTTCCCAAATTGGTGTTCCGCGGAACACTTGTATACCGTGAGAAGTGTTCCGCGGAACACAATTTGGGAACCCCTGATCTGGAGCATAATATGCAGTCTAAATTCCTCATTTCTACCATATCTCAAGAGCTGAAATTTCTCGGTGTTAAATGTCATGTTGTTTTCTTCTGACCGTGTGTATATTTTGTTCGTGTCCTTCTGCAAGGCCGCCACTTCATTTACATCTCTGATTTTTCTGCTGATCTTTGTATCGTCTGCAAAGGATGTTTCTGTACTGTTGCTGTTTACTCCACTGTCTATGTCTGTTAGCATGATAATGAACAGGAGTGGGACCAGCACTTCCCTTGTGGTACTGAACTGCGTACTTCTGACTCTGATGATGATACACCTTGAATTTTGACGACCTGTAGTCCTTCTCTGAGAAAGTTGTAGATCCATTTTCCCACTTTGCCTGTTATTCCTATATGTTTCATTTTATGTGCTATTATACCATAATTGCATTTGTCGAAAGCTTTAGCAAAATCCGTGTATATGACGTCATAGTTTTCATTGCCTTCAAGTGCATCTAGGATATTGTTATAATGCTCTATAAGTTATGATGGCATGATCTTCCTGATCGGAATCCGTGCTGATTTTCGTTGAATCTTTCCACATATATATATATATATATATATATATATATATATATATATATATATATATATATATATATATATATATATATATATATATATATACAGGGTGTACATAAAGTCAGGATCTATTTTTGTGAAGCACTTGGAAATTATATGGAATTCAATCATAAAATGATAAAGTGGTAACATTTATTAAATAATTAAGAGTAGGATTCGACGTGACGC
Organism: Bathynomus jamesi; assembly: GCA_023014485.1. NCBI lineage: Eukaryota > Metazoa > Arthropoda > Malacostraca > Isopoda > Cirolanidae > Bathynomus > Bathynomus jamesi. Next base: position 717,523 of record JAJOZX010000401.1, read on the forward strand.
CCATCAGTATCCCTGCACACTCAGTGCACAGCTCAAATCGTTCCGCAGCATTTCTAAACATATTCTGGAGCATTTGCGGGGTTATGTTATCTGCAGCAGCTCGTATACGTGTACGTAAGTTTTCAAGACTCGTAATCTTCGTCTGATAGACGTGCGACTCGATAAAGCCCCATGCAAAGAAATCTAAAGGGGTTAAATCTGGTCATCTCGCGACACAAGGTCTGTTGCTTCCGCGTCCGATCCAGCGATTTGGAAAACGTCCATTTAGATAATCCTGAACAATTTTGGCATAGTGATAAGGAGCACCATCATGTTGATAGACGACGGTACTAACAATCCTATCCCCAATCAGCTGAGGTTCAAGAAATTGCTGCAACATATCCAGATAAATAAGCCCCGTAACTGCAGCTTCAGCAAAGAAAAAGGACCATAAACCTTAGATTTTGTTAAACCCATCCAGACATTAACTTTAGGTGAGTCTCTTTCCCAATTTTGGACGAAATCATTCGGTCTTTCATCTGCCCAAATTCGACAGTTATGGCGATTTACTTTTCCACACGTATGGAAAGTGGCTTCATCATTAAAGAGAATGTTGTCCATTAAATTATCACTCCAGATTTGTTCTACGAGATCAGCACACACAGCACTTCGTCGAGGGAAATCTTCCTCATGTAAATCATGTAAAACCTGCAAATGATAGCTTTTCTTCTGCAAATTGACTTTCAGAATTTTGTGCACAGATGACGTCAGGAGGCCGAGTCTGTGTGATGCAGCACGAACGGACGTACGTGGCTCCTCAGTGATAATTCCGCGTACTGCATTCACGGTAAGATCTGACATACACGGTCGTCCTGATCTTGCTTCATCATTTACAGATCCCGTTCGTTTAAATTTGTTCACCAATTTTCGTATTGTCTTGTCTATTGGCCCCGGCTTATGAAATCTCCTTCTAAACTTCTCTCTGATGTCATTGTATTTCTTTCCCTCGATTCGCCAAATTACTATTGCCACACGCTCTTCTGTATTCATTCTAAGGGCTTCTGAAAAGAAAAATAGAAAAAAATAATTATTTCACAAAAATAGATCCTGACTTTATGTACACCCTGTATATATATATATATATATATATAATATATAATATATATATATGTTACGCGTAATGTGGATGATTGCCTAAAGTTGACATTAGAATTTTCCTTAAATTAGGTTAGGTGAGTTAGGTGTTTTTCTGGAAAAACACTCGGAAAACACTTAACCTAACCTAAGGCAACGTTCTAATGTCAACATTAGACAGTTATCCACATTACGCGTAATTACACACACACACACACATATATGTGTGTGTGTGTGTGTGAGATGAATTTCACACTTAAACACGTGAAATGAATGAATGATGCAAACCCACAAGGAGAAAGAAAAATGATATAAAATGGTGTAACAAAAGTCCGTTACTAAAGGAAATAATTTTGTATTCGCTTTGAAGACAATAGATGTTTACATTGGATGCCATTTAGGTGATGACACATGTTAATTTGATTAAGTAAGCTACATTGAGTGTTACGAAGGACATCCTTACTGATGTTGTTACATTCTTGTTGTATGTTGTCTTTTGACTGCTGAATAGTTAGTGGTTTTGTCTGGTAAACAACCGACACTTTAAATATTCCCAGAGGAAGAGGTCTATCGAGGATAAATCTGGAATTCTGGGAGGCCATTCCAGTGGACCACGGCGTCCAAATCACCTCCCATACAAATTTATCATCCATCCATGCTCGAACAGTGCGTAATGGGGTGGAGCCCCATCTTGCTGAAACCAAAAAGCCATTCTAGCTTGCGGAGCCATTTCACCTAGATAAGTTTGTTAGATCTATTCTAGCACTGCTAAATACGTGTCACCGTTTACATTTCCTTTATAAAAAGTATGGTCCCAAAAGCCCGCATCATAATCCTAGGATCAATCTGAGCACTTGTATCTTCAGTCTAATGCGAATTATCATCGCTCCAATACCAGAAATTATGGCGAATGACGGTACCATTTAGGTGAAAACATGTCTTGTCAATGAATACAATATCGGAGAGCAGCATCGGTTGTTCTTCCACCCGTTGTGATACCCACTCGCAGAATTCGACGCTGCGATCGGTGTCACTCCCATGCAGTACCTAGACCATACTAACTTTGTATGGGTGAAACCTACGTCGTTTCAAGATTCTGTACACAGACACGTGACTGGTTCCTGCTTCCTGGGCAATTTTTCGTGATGATCGCTGGGAACTACTTTGATGTTTAGCAAGAACAACTATGGAACTAGCTTCGCTAGTGTAGAGGAACGAGGACGTCCACTACGAGGTTTGATCAAAACGCTACCAGTATCATTTAATCGCTTCAGTACTTTTCCAACCATTACATGACTTGACTTCGGTCTGTCAGGATAAAGTCTGTAGAATTCATCTCGTTTCTCGTTGACTTCTACCGTTACATTTAATAAAACTACTTTTACTTTCTCCTGTAACGGACTTTTCTTACACTTATATATGTACAATGTGTATATATAGTCGAAGTAGAAAAAATCAAATACCGTCACTCAACGAGGCCGAAACCATGCAGGCGAAAGAGAGTATAAAGACAACGAAGGACATTAGCACAAATAGTAAAAAACAAGAGTGCAATCAAGAAAACAGAGTGAAACTGTCCCCCAATAAGGAGCAAAACACAAAGACTTCGAGTAAATATGGGGAAGGAATTATATGCAGATATTATATAAAAGATAATTGCAGATTTAAAAGAGGGCAATGTATATATGAACATCCCCAATATACAGTTTCTTCTATAATAATGGTCACTGTAAATTTGGAGACAGATGCAAATTCTACCACCCGGACATCTGCAGGACTTACGCAAAATATGGAACCTGCAAATACGGAAAAAAATGCAACTATCAACATCTCCCGACGAACCCAAAGGACAAAGTTTAAAGGGCAATAGGAATAACATTAACGATAGGAATAACAATACGAACACAATAAGCGACCAAAAATTTTTTTTCAACGTCGCAGACACGATACGGCTGCTAAATGTCACCCAACGCATGCAGTTAACACAGCTGGAAACCCCCGAGCCAAATCACTTCTGGCAAGAAGCTACCAGAACAGGTAGGCGGAAACGAATCTCTCTCGGAGGACCATTGGGTAACGAAACAAGCGAAACCGAAGGAAAACGAACTTGAAATGCACAAGGGGCAATGAAAAACAAAACATAAATATTGTCCTGGCTAATATTCAAGGAATAAGACCAAACCAATCACTCAACAAAATCTCGTACCTGAAAGGATTTATGGACGAAACAAGGGCGGACATCGCATGTCTCACAGAAACTCATCTTAAGGATTGCCAAGAAAATTGTGAAAACTGCGAACATTGTATTGATAAGAAAGAGAGAAATATAGAGGGTTTCAACTTACTAAGAGCGAATAGAACAACGAAACGAAAAGGTGGCTGTGCTATATATGTACATGAAGGTCATATGACAGAGACGGTAATAAGTAAATTAAACAGCTTTGTGGAACTCCTAGCAGTGAAAACAGAAAAACTAAACGTAATACTGATAGTCATCTATAGACCTCCAAACACTCCAACCGAAAAATTTTCGGAGGCTGTTGATGATATCAGAAACCTAATAAAGGCCATAAGCCCTCCATCCCCCAATATAATGATCTGCGGAGACTTTAACTTCCCATTTATAAAATACAAAAAGGTGGATAGGAATATATATATATATATATATATATATACACCAGGACAAGGGGTCCACAAGAGAAGACCAGGAACAAGCAAAAAAGTTGATGGCTCTCACAAATGAGTTTATGCTGATACAAGAGATAACAGAACATACCAGAAAAAATAACTGCCTAGATCTGGTATTCACGAATAACACGAACTTGATTGCTGATATAAAAATAACCCCAAACATTATCTCAGACCAAACTTAATCGAGATATCAACAAATATGACGACAACATTAAAAGACAATACACATATTGAGGAAAGAAGCAAATTTGGAGCCTATAACTTAAACTCCAAGACTATAAATTGGGAAGCAATCAGATCGCTCATGGCCTAAATAGAGTGGAGAGCAGTTTTAGAAAATAAAACAATTGAAGAAATGCTAACAACCTTGAAAGAAAAGACGCTGAGAATTCTAGAAAAATATGCTCCGAAATCACAGCCAAAAGCAAAGGGAAGCTGGCTAGAGAGGCAAAAGAGAAGAATATTCCGCAAAAGAAAGAGAGTGGAGGCGAAGTTAGCCAACTGCGGAGATAATGCCAAGAAAGTAATACAAGAAAAACTGGAGGGTATCGATAAGGAAATACAAACCCTAATTAAGGACCATACAGAGAGGGAAGAGGAAAAGGCGGTAGAAGCAATAAAGGAAAATCCAAAATACTTCTATAGTTATACGAAAAGGAAAACAAAAACGCACGCCGCTATTGGGCCCTAAAGGAAGAGAAATAATGATCTAACGGTTCTAACCGATGATCCAAAAGAAATATCTGAAACAGTGAGAGGCCAGTATGAATCAGTTTTCAGTACCCTAAAAAAGTGACAAAGCGATACCTGACATAGATGCATTCATTGAAGAGAAATTGCAAGGAGAGTGTATAACAGACTTTGATTTTACCCCCAGAAGATGTAGCGAGAGCTATAGGACAAATGAAACCACATTCAGCTGCAGGTCCGGACAATTGGAACGCATTATTGATTAAAAACTGTAAAAATGAAATAGCTACACCTTTATATTGGATATGGAGAAGATCCCTAGACATTGGTGAAATACCGAGCATCTTGAAAAGAGCAAACATTGTCCCTATATATAAAGGCGGGGATAGATTTCAAGCAAAGAACTATACACCAGTGTCATTGACGTCCCACCTCACCAACGTATTTGAAAGAATAGTTAGAGAGAAAATTTACGATTTCTTGGAGACAATGGAAAGATTCAACTAAAATTAGCACGGATTCCGATCAGGAAGATCATGCCTATCACAACTTATAGAACACTACAACAATATCCTAGATGCACTGGAAGTCAATGACAACTACGATGTCATATACACGGATTTTGCTAAAGCTTTCGACAAATGTGGTCACGGTATAGTAGCACATAAAATGAAATATATGGGAATAACAGGCAAAGTGGGAAAATGGATCTGCAACTTCCTCAGAGAACGTCTACAGGTCGTCAAAATTCAAGGTATATCATAATCAGAAGTACGCAGCTTAGTACCACAAGGTACAGTACTGGCCCCACTCCTGTTCATTATCATGCTAACTGACATAGACAGCGGAGTAAACAGCAACAGTATAGTAACATCCTTTGCAGACGATACAAAGATCAGCAGAAAAATCAGCGATGTAAATGAAGTGGAGGCCTTGCAGAGGGACACGAACAAAATATACAAATGATCAGAAGACAACAACATGACATTTAACACCGAGAAATTTCAGCTCTTGAGATATGGTAGAAAAGAGGAACTTAGACTGCATATTATGCTCCAGATAGACAGGAAATTCAGAGAAGTACGAAAGCATTCGATCTGGGGGTACTGATGACCGATGATGCGAAATTCGAAACAAAATCAGATAGCAATAAGCAAAGGAAAAAGAGTCGCGGGATAGGTACTAAGAACATTCAAAAGAAGGGACAAGACAGTAATGATTCCCCTGCTAAAAACACTGATTATATCAAAACTTGAATACTGCTCAGTCTTGACGTCCCCATATAAAAAGGAAGAAACTAATAGACTAGAAGAAACTCGGAGGCATTTCACAGCAAAGATTGATGGCTGCAAAGAACCCAACTACTGGGAAAGACTACGTAAGCTAAATTTGTACTTCCTGGAAAGAAGAGAGAGGTACACCATAATCTACATATGGAAAATGATCGAAAAACTGGTACGAAACTTCAAACTAAACACAATACTATTCAAACAACACTGGAAAATAGGAAAGGCAGGATGTGTAGTGTTCCCAAATTAAAGGCCCGACAAGGGACCTCCTCAACACTGAAGGAAAATAGCTTGGTTGTCAGGGGGCGAAGACTTTTTAACCAGCTTCCAAAGGACCTCAGAAACGTTACAGGGGTCAAAGTTGAAGTCTTCAAGAGAAGACTAGATACGTGGCTCAGGACGGTACCAGATGAGCCGGGTGTACTTTGCTATGTACGGTGGAGAGCGCAAGAGAGCAACTCGCTCCTCCACCAAGCCAGACCTAGAGGCGGGGCCACCAGCTTGACCTTCGTGTGAAGAGAGACCAACGCACGAAACAGCAACGAGGTTAACGAGGTATATATATATATATATATATATATATATATATATATATACAGGGCGTCCCAAAAAAATGTATACACACTTTAAATACTTATAAAGGCAGTGTTTATTAAAATACATTTCATTTTCAAAATGTAATAGAATCTACAGACATTATTTAATTGTTTTGTCAACGCCTGTTTTCAAACTGACGTCCGTTCTGGTCCAGGCACTGCTGATAACGCGAAGCAATGGAATCGCAAACATCACGAAACATTTCGTTTGGTATTTGTGTGCATTCTCGTTCAATGGCTGCTCTCAATTCAGCGACTGTTGCAGGTTTTATAGCGTAGACTTTGTCTTTTAAGTATCCCCATAAAAAAAGTCTAGTGGTGTGAGGTCTGGTGAACGCGGAGGGTATTCTACGAAACCCCTTCGTCCAATCCACATCCACATCGTGCCAAGTACCACTCGCAATACTCCACTCTTCGGTCCGGATCATCTTCATTAATAGCATGGACTAATCTTGGAATGTAACTTTTCCATTGACAGCGCTTCAAAATGCGTTGGACAGACGATTCTGAAATTCCTACCTCACGACTCGCTTGCCGCACAGATTTTCTTGGACTTTGGTGATACGTTTCCAGTACTCTTTCTTGCTTTGTGGGGCTTGTCGATGTCCGTGGTCTTCCGGAACGCTTCTTGTGGACATTCTGAACAGTTCCATCGGCTTCAAACTTATCTCTAATTCGAGTGATGGTAAGTCGCGTTGGTGGATCTGTTTGAAACTCCCTCCTAAACTGTCTTTGCACTTCAACTGCGTTTTCACACTTCTAGTAGCATTTTAGAATGAATTTCCTTTGTTCAAAGCTTAGTCTGACTGCCATTATTAATTCTAATGGGTTTAACTTGGAAAGAAAGAAACATCAATTGAGCTATTAGCTGTTAAAGTGTGTATAATTTTTTTTGGGACGCCCTGTATATATATATATATATATATATATATACATATATACACACGAGGGGCGGTCAGAAAATAAGCTTACACGTTCCACCAAGTTCAACTGACTCATATAACCAATGTACGGTAGATGGCAGCCGAATCGACGTGCAGTGTTGCCAACAATGATTAACGAATTCACCTGATACAAACATAATCAATGTAGGTCCTTTAGTTATGAAATTATACGCCGTGTAAACTTATTCTCTGTCCGCCCCTCGTATATATGATGAATTTCATAATTAAACACATTAAATACATAAGGAGAAGATTACGGACTCCATTCGACCAGGGAAGTACTCCGGTGGAGGCGGGAGAGGGAACGTTAGTCAGAAGACAGGGAATGCTGGAGCTCCCGTTTCTCCTGTTACTGTCCTTCTTAGCTGATCTTTTCCCGTGTTTCATCTACCCTAAGAGTAGTTCAGCATGCTCTCAAACACACACTTCTCCCCTATATTCCTCACTACACACACATATATATATATATATATATATATATATATATATATGCATCTTACACACTCCACATTCTTTTCAGAATTAAAAGGGAAATTATTAAGAATAATATTTGCATTTGGGCTCTCTTCTTCTCTTTCTATGGGGTGTGTCTGCGGGTATTAGCCCTTGACCCCTCAGTTCTGCATAAAAAAAAAAGATGCACCCTACAAAGAAAAATGAAAGGCGATTCCAAGGCCTTTCATGTATTCAACTTTTCCCGTATCAAATTAAATAATACTAAATAGTTCAGTTGATATTTGCATGTTGCGCGTAAAAATTATTAATATTATTATTATTATTGTAATTGCAATACTGTAATATTTATTTTTATCAATAAAGAGATTTATTCGGATCGACATGGTTCATCCACATCCATTAAAACGTAAATTTTTATCATTTTGATTTCATCCCATGAAGAAAGATGACTTTGTGTGAGAATCGTCGAAACGACAGTATAATAATTGAAATTGTTTTTACAACACCGTCCTCCTTTTTCTCAAGAATATTATTCTCGAAAAAATTAAGGTCAATAAAAAGTCCTTCTTAAAACGAAGTAAAATGCAAAAATTACATTAAAATTATTATTATCATTAAAATCATTATTATTATTATTATTATTATTATTCAAGGACTTTGTTTTGCAAATGGGAAGAAGAATTAATATTTAATGAAGCTCTAGATTACATTCAAAATTCTGAGAAAGATGTAATCGCCTTGTTTCACCTGAAGAATTTTTCATCTTCCGAATACAACTTAACTGGCCACGATAGTGCCCCTAAAGGAGCGAAAATTGGGGATTGGAAAACTTTTGCATGGGCGTTTCTCAAGATAATCGGGTCAGATGGTAAGCCAAACACTCGTAGAAGACTGAGACTTCAGCTTTACAAGCCAAGGAAGATAAGTGAAGTAAAGTTCATCGATGTGTATTGTTGGTGGAAAAGTGGGAACAGGAGGAGATATAGCTCCTCTCTTCATGTCACACTCAGTAAGACGTTTCTCCCTGACAATCCCGAACCTGTTTTAAGGTCTTTGTATCCTAACCAGAAGGAAATAGGAACAAATGACCTCGGTACTGACTCCAAGACAGACTCACCTCGAACAAAGCCTGAACCCCTACCTCCTCCGGCGCGTGTGAAGTGGCAACGAAAAGATAATCAGCCTTTCCAAATTCCAAACTGTATTGGCTTTACCCTTTCTACCCTCAGTGAAGGTTGCATGGTTGTGAAGTTTTCGAATGACGGAACCAAATTAGCGTGTGGTGCTATGAAGTCTGTACTTATTTACGATATTACTGAAGAAGGAAATTTAGTGAATGCACTTCATGGTCATTCGGGATTAATTTATGAATTATGTTGGAGTCAAAATGATCAGGTATTGGTCAGTTGTTCCGCCGACGCTACTGTAAGAATTTGGAAGCTAACACCCAGTTCAGATACTGAAATGGAAGTACTGACTCATCCTTCCTACGTTTACACCGTGCAGTTATGCCCAAACGATTGTTCAATACTCGTTTCTGGATGTTTTGATCACGTTTTGAGAGTTTGGGTAAAGAAATCAGAAAAATACTTGTTAACGCAAGAAGCGAACGTGCATTTGGCTTATATAACTTCCATTTGCTTCAGTGTAGATCCGACTTTACTATATTCTGGTGACCAACAAGGAGTTTTAGCGGCTTGGAAAGTAAACTCGCTTAAAAATAAAAGGAAATATAAAACGTTCATTTTAGAATATTTAAATACATACAAACTACAACACGTGTATGGGAATACCATCAACCATATTGCTTGCCATCCGAACGGTCACCGCATTTTGGTGCATACGCGAAACAATCAAATACGTCTAATTAATCAACGGTACTGGACAACTACTCAGACTCTCGAGGGAATCTTAAACCAAAAAGAAATGATCAAAAGCTGCTTCTCTCCTTGCGGTTCTTTCATCGTTTCGGGCAGTGAGGATGGAAGTATCTTCATATGGGATTCGGAAAATGGAAATTTACTTACTACCATGTTTGACCTTCCGTTTCGAAAAGGAATATCATGCGTTGATTTCCATCCATTCGATCACATGATTTCTATTTGCTCCCACGAAGCGGGAAGTCCCACGATTATTATGAATTACGATCCCAATAAACTGTCAGTTAATAACGTTCCATTAACTGTTTTACCAGCTAATTTAGTGAAAAAGAAGTCATCAAACGACTTCCATTCTGTAGAAGGCGAAACTTCCAATAATAAATCTTTAAAAAGTAAAAATCGTAGTAGTTCAACTCCTTCAAACAAACACTGGAAAGATGTTGGCAAAGAACTGTTGGTGAAGCTAGATTTTATTTTGAAAGCAGCCGCGGAAGACAGCAGTCAACTAATACAAAAGTTAGTGAATAACAGTTTTTAGGTATAATTTTACCGAACTGAAGAGTGCCTAGTTTAGTTACAGTAAGTTTGGTTAAATTTGGTTAAGCTGAATGAGTGTGTATATTTGTTGTTTTGACCAAGTGTTTAGAGGTCTGGTTTAGAGGTTCAGTGGTAGTGTCTCCGAGCAACTGATACAATGAGAAAACGTAAGGTAGACCTACTACAATATATCTCGTCACTTATGGGTTGGGTATAAAGAAGAGTGTTGCGACTTTTATGACTTAAACACACACAGTAGATGAGAGATGTAGACTATACATTTGCCAAGTCGGGTTTTTTGAATGTTATTAACTGAATATTTTATAAATTACGCAGTTCCTCCGAGAGGCTATTAATTAAACACTTTTTGGATTAATATGATAAATGAGTTGTCTGCCCTTTGCAAGTAGCCTTGTCTTAATATCGAGCATTATAAAAAAATTAGTTACATTACAATGTTATTAAAATACAACGGAACCCCATTTGGTGAGTACGACAAAAAAATTAAAGTTTATATAATTGGGTCAGGTATTCTTATGGTTAATAGAAGTATATGAAGTTAAGTTAAAAATGTATTAGAGTAAATAGTCCCCGATTAGATTACTGTACATGAGTTGGGTTAAATAGGGTTAGATTACCTAGATTATAATTTTGTTTCTAATTAGGTTAAGTTAGAAATGTTTGTACGTAAAACATTTATGTACAAACAACGGAAGGTCTGAAATTGTAGAAATTCCGAGTTCTCGGTCCACTTTGTATAGAGCAAGCCTGAGGTTATATGAATGTACTTGATTGGAATGGGTGCATTTGTATTGCCTTAGGGAAGACACGCAAAATTGTACCCGGACCTATAAAACCAGGATTGTCTACAAACTAAAGACACAAGCAAGGAAATTATTATGGATCACACTGTTCATTGGATTAGGATAACTCAATATATATCATTTGGGATGGATGTATTTGGCAGTATCAGTCTAAAGAGGAAGGTAATGGTGTAAAAGGGATATAGCCAAACATTCTTTATTCCGGGCGATAGGTGTTTGTGAATGTATTCTTTCAACAGTACAGAGGCGTATTTAGAAGGTGGGGGTTCCTACCCGCCTGGAAAGTACCCCATAAAATTTCCTGTCAAAAAACAAATGAACATACAAACAAACGAAAAAAACTTTATTGAGAATAAGAATACAAGTTATATAAAGTTTTACAATCTTTTTCAATATTTTTCTCTGTCCAATTTACGAGATAATTTGATATGATACCGATATAGGTTGGCGCAAAAGTCGCGCATCATAGGAATTTTCAGTGTCGACTATAATACATTATTTTTTTTCCCATTATGTTCCAATGCCTAAAAGAATAATTCAGACCAAATTTGAAGAGTATTGCTTATTATTTAGAGGTCGCGAAATGAAACAGAAGATTTCAACATATGCAGGGCGTCATGCACCCAGTACCTTTCAAAATTACAACTGGCCGTCATCATAAAATCATCACACTATTTACCCCAAAGAGAAAAACTGTTTGTGTAGGCTTAGCCAACAGTTAATGATTGAACATGACCACTACTGACAGAATACGAAAAAATATATAGAGTACCTGTATAATATTTCAGTTTATTTCAGGACCAGTTATCATTTGGACCAGTTATCATTTTTCAATTGAGATAATTTTTTGCATGGGATGATATCTACTACATAGGAACAGAATGACTCGAAAGAGAAGGGTGGGAATGAAGAATTTCTAAATTTTTTTTTGGACCACCTCAATACACATGCTCTAACTGCCTCTCCATTTCATTTATCAGGTCTAAATTATGATGGGAAGAGGTAAATGTGGTATCATCCGCATACTGTACGCAATATAATGTGGCTGAGAGATGAAATTGTTGATGTGAATTAGAAATAGTAATGGCCCAAGAATATATCCTTGTGGATCCCACTAGTTAGCATCGCCTTGTCTTTTAATCTGATGTATTAATGACGCTTTGTCAGATACGATTTGAACGAATTGAAGATACTTCCTCTTATTCCGTATATGTGAAGTTTACTCAATAAGATTTCGTGCGAAAGTTTATCAAATGCTTTTGACGAGTCGACAAGTGTTTTTTGCTGTTTAGGTTCTGATAAACATTTTCTAATAGCGTGCTTATAACATCTTCCGTTGTATGCCCACCTCTAAACCCAAATTGTGTTTTAGTTAAACTATCGTATTTGATTAAGAATTTAGTCAGTTTACTGTATACAATTTTTTCAAACACTTTACTCAAAGATGACAATACGGAAGTGGAGTGATAATAATTAGATGGAGTGTTTGGGTTTCCTGCTTTAAATACAGGGGCATAATCTGGCTTCTTTTATGTAATATCGTGGGGTGTTAGACCCAGTTAGGCTTAGGTTAGAAATTAGACAACTTACAGACACTTTGCTTCAGATTCTTATTGGAGGCCTATATTTCGTGATTTAGGTAACCATTAGCTCCACCGGTAACGAAACCATCGACCAACCCAGCTCAATTTTACCTATTAATAATCTACAAACATTTTCCCCTAATTGACATAATAATTAGAAGAATTAATACTACACCCTTTTAGATTGCATTAATTAACACTTTCACCAACGTTCATCTTAATTTAGGCACACTATAGAATCACATGGTACTGATTAGACAGGATAGAAAATGCATGCTGCTTTGCAGATGCCACATACTGTACAAAACGGGACGCTTGTGATTTTAATTTAGTCCGTGTTACCATTTTAACAGTGTATTATGAATTGTACTAGTTATTCGGTGACTTTTTAACTCTCTTCTCTCTCTCTCTCTCTCTCTCTCTATATATATATATATATATATATATACAGGGTGGGCCGAAAGTCTGGATCCATAGGAAAATATTTATTTTAATACATAAATTACAACAAATGGTAAATACTTAAAATGAATATCAACTTTAACTCGTAAATGCGTATCCGTGATACTGTACAGTGGTTCGTACTCCAGTATAAACAACAAATTATAACAAATGCTCAAATTGGCGGCCTCTGACATCGAGACACTTAGGGATGGAATTTATGATTTTTAATAATTCTTCGAATTGACGTTCTCGAGATGCGTGTTTCATTTGATAATCTTCTTGTTGACTTTACTGGACTATTCGTTAAAGTTTCACATACCATTGCAGAGGTATTTTCATCAGTTGCAGTTTTTGGACGACCAGAACGCCGTCGATCATGTACACTTCCTGTTTCTTTGAAACGTTTAAACAACTTGCCAACAGTCGCATGTGTTACTGGATGCTTATCAGGATGATTTCTATTGAATTCGGTAGCAACTTCCCTGTGTGTAGCGCCCTGTCTTGCGTACATGAGCACAAGTTCTACCCGGTCTTCTGTTGTTAGATTCGAAGCCATTTCTGGGCTGAAATAAAAAAAGTATTTGAGTATTTATACTGGAGTACAAACTACTGTACAGTATCACGGATACGCATTTACGATTTAAAGTTGATATTCATTTTAAGTATTTACCATTTGTTGTAATTTATGTATTAAAATAAATATTTTCCTATGGATCCAGACTTTCGGCCCACCCTGTGTATATATATATACACAGTGATGGGCAGTATCTAGATACATGTATCGCCGATACGTATCGATCGATACTTTTGTATCGGTATCGGTATCGCTACTTGACAAAAGTATCGATTTATCGGTATCGCTAAGGTCAATTTTCTTAAATGTATCGAAAAAAATCGATACTTCGATACATCGATACATTAATAAGAATTTTTAAATATTTAAATAGATGTTATAATATGACACTACTGAGTTATATTTATGAATATACATAAATAATAATATTATTAAATATTTATTTAATGACAGTACTACTCTACTGGTCACGTCACACAGTACGGCGCAACGTTTAAACACGTTTGTACATGTGTTATTGAGAGTAATTAACCATAATATAGAAACATTGTTAGCTGTAGAGAAGAAGCTAGAGCGTTTGAATTTGGAGGCATTGCGTCATTGTCAGCCACTTCTCAATGCAGTCACAGTAGGGTTCACTAAGCGGTTTGAAAAGTTTCTGTGCCTTGATGCGTCGCATGAGTGTAAAGCAGCAATACTGGCATCGTCTTCAAATCCTCTGTTCAAGTTAAAGTGGATGACAATAAAAGGCAAATTTAATACTAACGTTGTCAAAAAGAGGGTTCAAGAAATGTTGGTTAATGCTGTTAAGAGCCTCAGCGAGCAGACCCCCCAGCAACAACTAAGTGATGCTGCATCTGACGGAAGTGCAGATGATTTCTTCTGTTATGAGTCTGCTTCCACTAATGTCTCTGCAACCCAAGATTCCACTGAGATGGAAGTTTTACAGTATCTGGGTGACGGAAGTCATTCTCTCCAATCTCTGAGGCAGTACCCAGGAATTTTACGGGTCTTCCTGAAGTATAACACACCACTACCATCCTCTGCTCCTGTAGAACGGTTGTTTAGTTTGGCTGGTCACATTCACGCTCCAAAAGGGAATAGACTGTCTGACCAGATGTTTAGCCAGCTGGTATTTTTGAAGGGTAATAGTAATTACTTTTAATTGTTAGTGTAATATTTTCAGTCATTCATGTATCCTACAAAATTAAAACATACTTTCATTAAATAAAGCAATTGTTTTTATTTACATCTATAAAACCCATTAAAATGTCGTTGATTTTACTTACAGTGCGTACAAATTACTAGTATAAACAATAATATCTAATACCTACATATTAAATGAATAATTATAAAAATGTACCGGCGATACATGTATCGGCGATGCATGTATCGGTATCGGTATCGCTTAAGACATCTAGAAAGTATCGGCGTATCGGTATCGCCTAAGACGTTCTTCATGTATCGATGTATCGGTATCGCTTTAGCGATTTTCATGTATCGATGCCCATCATTGTATATATATATATATATATATATATATATGTGTGCGCCTCGGTGGTGTAGTGGTTAGCGTCGCTGAATACGAATCCATCGGCCCCGGGATCGAGACCCGGTGACGGCAGCCGGCGCGCAGCAAATCCAGCTATTCATCCTTCCACACAATAAAGAAAGTGGTTGCTAAATAAATGGGTGGCCTAATGGTTAAGACGCTGGGCTGCTGGTGGGGCGTGGTTCGGATTCTACGTTAAACTGTAGGCCTACGGTGAAATGAAAAGCTTGACCTTCGCCAGAATTAACAATTCGGGCGGAAGCTAACCAAAGGTTTTATACATATATTATTACACGTCACCTCACTTTCGACTGTTGGGGAATATTATACTTAGTGTTACTGATTAATTCATTAGTTTACTGAGTGGGATTGTAATTTCATCCCACACTAATTTGTATATTTTTACTGGGATCATATTGATGTCAGAGACTATTTTTTCTGATTTTTTTATTGCTAAAGAAATATCATTCGATAGGATGGGTTTGGAGTGGGTTGTGACACATATTGTCTGTAGTAAGTGTCAGTATTTGGAATCGAAGCTACAGTATTGGAGCCGATATTTGCAAAGAAGTTGTTTAATAAATTGGCTGTCTTTGGGATCACTGTAAGAATTTCCGCCTTGTGCGAGGAAGGACAAGGAATTTGTTTTCACCTTTTTTGCGTTAATAATAAAATTTTTAGTGTGATAGCCTTTTAGGATTGGGTTTTTTTCATAAATTTTTGAACAATAGTGATGTACTTTCGTTCTTTTAATGTCTGCATAAAGTCTGTTACGGTAATTTTTGGTGTGTTCGGTAATAATATCAGTTTTCAATAATTATAATTTAAAGAGGGTGTGTTGGGGTGATTCATTGGTTGCTGTATTTGATTTTAGATATTATTTTTGATTTAAGAGGAAAGTTTGTGTTGAGTATGTCCATTAATGTGCTTGAGAATGCTTGAAATTTTGTTCCACTGTCCTGGTCATTTTCGGTTATTCTAGTCCAGTCAAAGGCTGTTATTCCTCTCAGGCAGTGTTTTCCAAACTTTGTTACGACGACCCCCTAACTCCCCAAAATTATGGTTGCGCCACCTTCCCCATTAATTATCAATGATTCAACTAACTAAAATGGCATGTACAATTATTCGTACTTATATTATTAATCAGATTTTTGGAGGTAATAAAAAAAATCACGTGTGTAAAGCAAATAAACATAATATTGTTAAACAAAACACTCACTTTCATCAATGTGATGTGTGAGCTTGTTTCTCCGCACAGTTTCCAGAATTGTGGAGTCATTGATGGAATAGCGATTCTTAGTTCTTTTCCAATAATTAACCGAGATCGGTATTTTGTTTTCATGACAGCAACAGCAGAAAATCCCGTTTCACATAAGTAAGATGTAAGTGTTCATAGCCTTGTCTGACAAGACTGGGTATTCTTTTTTTATATTCAACCAAAACATAGCCAGATTTCCTGGATCAAATGCTTGTCTTAGCAAACCATCACTCGATAAATCTGAGTTGTTCTTTCTCAGAAATTGTCAGTCCAAAGTCAGCCTCAGCTGACTGACACAAAAACTCAAACGCTGCTGGTTTTAAACAGTTGACTGCGTTCCAACTCTCACGCGGCGTTGACTTAAGTATCCCGTGAGGCTGTGCCTCCCTAGCCAACAGTATGCGCCCCCACCCACCCACCCAGGGGCGCGCGCCTCACAGTTTGGAAAACACTGCTCTAAAGAATTTTAGTTTAGTATTATTATAGCTGTAAGATCTATAGTCAACTTTATATTTTCCTGTGCGGAGAAATGGGTGATTAGCATGGCGTATGTAGGCAATTGATCTGTGATAAATAATATAATTATACCCGAGATGCAGTCAAACGGGGACCGTACCCAGATTTGATCGAGCAGAATCGAATTTCTAATGTCATTATGGAGTCTAGTTGGCTTTGTAATAGCTAATTTAAAACCACTTGCAGTCATGATGTTGTGAAGGAGCTTGCGTTATTATTTGAATGTTCTTTGGTGAGATCAAGAGTTAAGTCTCCTGCAATGGCAATTGTTACCACGGCAAAATAATACAGTATTGTAAAACAAACGATTCTCTTATAGACAGGGCCGGCGAGAGCTGCCACGGGCCCCGGGGAAGGATTGGTATATGGGCCCACCCCCCTGTTTACTCAGTATTTTATTATGAATGTTTTTTGTGTACATAACAAGCAAACTGATTATATGTCCAAGTCACTATTCAAAACAGGGAGGAAATATAATTAATGAACATACATTTTATAGAGATTATCATACTGTATGTTATTTAATCAATTGCTTTATTAATATTTTTAGATTTTATCCCCCCTCTTTCCGGGCCCTCTAGAGGTCCGGACCCCGGGAATATAACCCGGCTTCCCCGCCCTCTCGGCGGCCTTGCTTATAGACGGTACAGCTTTCGTCATGGACCCGTTCATTTGCCATAACTTTGAAATTGCTAATATTTATTTTTAAAATCTTTAGCGATACAAAAATTTGAGGGCGTTTTGACTGCCAGATGCTAGATGATTTGCTCATAAGCAAATTTGCTGCGTTCTGTAAATTATTTGTCTTTCATCATTCTGAAATTGTTAATTTTGTAAGGGTTGTGTACATGTATTGTGATATCTAGAATTGAATACAGGGTTATAAAATGACTTGTTCTTACTTGCTAATATATAGTTGCAATATTGTTGCTGTTCCCAGACCACATATTTACACTGTGCTTACATTATTACATAAAATAATCAAATTAGTAAAATCTTGCACCATACTGTAATATATGTGTGTGTGTCACTGTGTGTTTACATGACACCACACGAGTGTGCCTGTTTATGTTAAATTTTTGTCCTAGACTGACCCTTTGGCCAGCAGGTTAGATCCTCCTTCCCCCTCTAAACGCACCTCTGGATACGTCCCTGCAGTACCATTTAATTATTAGAATAGGAAGGAATGTGTAGTTAAGATTTAAATATTTAAACCCTATACTTTGTATTAGCCTTAATTAAAGGTAAGAAGTGACGTCAACATGAATTATTGCCCACAACACAATTTTCTTTCACAGAGAAAAGAAGCGATCTTCGAATATAAACAAAGCGACCGCTGTTTATTCCTTCAAATCTTTGGCGCCAGACGAAGTCTCTCTTAATTCCGGCAAGTTTATTTGTTAATAGGTTACTCTAAAACTGCGTTTTTAATAAATTATGATAATTCAAAATTTAAATAATGAATTATTCTGAAAATATTATATAAATTTAAGTTAATTTAAATATTAATTTTATTTCGTGTTATTGCGTATTTCATGTAGTTTATTTTATATTTACAAATCTAAACCACGTACCAATTACGTATCTTTTTCAGCATATGGTGAAGGATCATTTATAATAATAATAATAATAATAATAGTAATAATAATATTATTATTAATAATGTTATTATTATTAATGTGCAGTACAAAAATTCTATTCTGCCCTAGTACTAACTGTGCACAAGAAATAGTGTATCTAGAGTACATTAGATTGGGTTACTGTCAACTCGTACCCACTTTAAAGACAACTCGTACCCAACTAGGGGCAATAGTAGCTGTAGTAGTTACTGTCAAAACTAACGAAAATATCATCACAACTTGACCTAACCGGGTATTCAATTAACCTAACCGGGCATTCAATTTGCATTGTTATTCATTTTAATGTAAGAATAAATTTGTGACAATGACATATGGACTTTATTTAATACTGATATTTGTTTGACCTTTTGCATATGTAAATAAATTTTTTAAACATACTGATATTTGTTTCTGGGTACGAGTTGACTAGGCAAGTAGGTATGAGTCGCTTGGTTACGAGTTGTCCAGCACCCCACTAGATTTCCTCATACTACAGGGTGTCCCGTAAGTCTGGACCCATAGGGAAAAATAATAAAATTACAAAATAGTCCAAAAATTTATTACATAATCTGTTCAAAGTGTCCGCCGTTGTGTCGCACACATAGTTGAAGACGCAATCTCCACTGCGACAGCACTTTCTGAATCACAGTCGCAGAAATTTCTTGACACGCCTCCACAATGCGTGCTTTAAGGTGGAAAATGTTCTGAAGTTTGACCTCGTACACTTTGGCTTTCAAGTGGCCCCACAAATAAAACTCCAGCGGAGTAAGATCATAATAAAAAAATAATAAAAATAATAATAAAAATAATAAAAAAATATATATTATAAATAAATTTTTGGACTATTTTGTAATTTTATTATTTTTCCCTATGGGTCCAGACTTACGGGACACCCTGTAGAGTGCATCGAATATAAAGTATCTCAGTATATCTGAAAAGTGTAACTTGCGAAGTACTAGCGGAATGCTTGTCATTTTACAGAAGTCTCTACCCTACGGAGACGATGCCGGTGTAACGTTGAAAAATGAGGTGGTTGAAAAATGAGGTAAATCTCATTATTCAACGTTGAATAATGAGGTGCACCTCATTTTTCAACGTTGAATAATGAAGTACATTGTTGAAAAATGAGACACTTCGTTGAAAATTGAGTTGAAGTAGGCTATAAGTTAAAGTAGCCCCTCAGAGCTCAGCCGTTCAAGGCTCAGCTGGGATTCTGAACCCAATCAAAATAAATAAAACGCGAAGCGACCCGGCGTTCCCTGGGTGGAAGTTGAACGATATATATATATATATATATATATACTACTGTGCAAAAGTCTTAGGTAGGTCTGAAAAAATCTTGTAATGATAAATTTTCTCAATTTCAAAGGTTAAAATACACGTGTTAGCTTCAAGATTTATCACTTATTAGAGAACCATCACCATAAGTACTGAAAAGTTATATACGATTGTCGAAAGTCAGTATTTTGTATGACTGTCCTTTCCTGCAAAACTGCTGCGATTCGATTTGGAATGTTATCTTGGAGTTTTTGTAAGAAATCCGCTGGAATGTTGTTCCATGCATCTAAAAGGACCTGTCATAGCTCTTCTCTCGATTTTGGCTGCTTTTCTCGCTTCTTTTTGTCTAAATAATCCCAAACAGCCTCAATAATATTTAAATCAGGGTTCTGGGGAGGCCACTCCATCAGTTGCGAGTCTCCACGTTCTTTTTTATTCTCTAAATAGGTTTTGATTACATTCGCAGTATGCTTAGAGGGTCATTGTCGTGCCAAAAAATAAAATTTTGCCCAATTAATCTCCGACCTCATGGCACAGCATGATAAATTAGGATCTGTCTGTATCTTTCTGCATTCAGTATTCCATCAATTTTGATAAGTTCCCCAACACCATTTGCTGAAATGCAGCCCAAACTTGGATAGATCCTCCACCATGCTTAGTTGTTGGCTGCAAACACATTTTCTTGAATTGTTCCCCATTTCTTCTTCTCACATACTGTCTTCTCTTTGTGCCAAAAATTTCAAATTTTGACTCGTCACTACAGAGGACCTTTTCCACTGGACACATTCCAATTCTTGTGCTTTTGAGCATATTTGAGCTTCTTTGACTCGTTTCCTTTCCTGAGAAATGGCTTTTTGATTGCCACTCGACCATTAAGACCATTTTTGATGATTGATCTCCTCACGGTGGATGAATGGACTCGTAATCCTGAGGTCTTGGCAAGTTCTGCCGAAAGTTTTGCACTGGATTTTCGTCTATTTCTGAGAGATGTTAGCATAAGCCTGCAGGGGTGGGGAAACTTTTCAGTACCAAGGGCGAAAATCGATAACATAAACACCGCGGGCATCTGGCAAATTTTAAGCTTATATACAGCGTGTCCCAAAGAAATGTATACCCACTTTGTTCGATAATACCAGCTATGAGGATAATAAATATATTACTTTTTATATGTTTTTTAATAAAGAATTTTCTCCTGAATCTAAATATGTAATTATTTTTATTAAAAATTGAAGAACAAAAAAGTTACAGATGTTTAAATTATAATAATTATTTTCGAGACTTCATGTGCGATATTTTCTAATATTTTAACCGACTGTTTTGAGATACTTATGTTTAGTGTTGATATTGAAGCATAAATGTTGTAATTATTAGTTAATTCAAAAAATTTACAAATTCCATGGTTAAATGACACTTTATCTAAGATGTTCGACGTCTTCCAGAACGTTGTTTTTGTAAGTTTTGCACAGTGCCGTCGGTTTCAAACTTATCTCGTATACGTGCAAAAATATTAGAAAATATCGCACATGAAGTCTCGAAAATAATAATTATAATTTAAACATCTGTAACTTTTTTGTTCTTCAATTTTTAATAAAAATAATTACATATTTAGATTCAGGAGAAAATTCTTTATTAAAAAACATATAATAAGTAATATATTTATTATCCTCATAGCTGGTATTATCGAACAAAGTGGGTATACATTTCTTTGGGACACGCTGTATATAAGATGTATTTTAAAAAGCTATTTGCTGGGCTGTAAATAAATAATTTTTAGTAAATAATAAATACCTAAGCGGGCGAATTGAAATTAGCTCGTGGGCGAAATTTCGCCCGCGGGCGAGGGTTTCCCCACCCCTGGCTTAAGCTGTCTCTCATCGTTTTTAGAAAGTTTTCTTGGCCTTCCACTGCGTTTTCGATCTTCAACTTTGCCTGTTTCGCGCTGTTTCTTTAAAATTGCTTGCATACCACATCTTGATACCAGTTTGTCGCGATATTTCTGAGTGAGATTGATATTTTAGCCATTGCTTAACCAATGTAAAATTTTATGCCTTTATCTGGAAAAATAGAAAATTAACGATTAAGAAATTTTATTAAAAAAAATTAAATTTCAGTTAGGAGCATTAAACAATTACAAAAACATACAATAGAAGTTCTGTTTACAAACTGTTATTGAATGAGCTTATAATATCTTGTAAAATAGTACCTAGAAGCTTTGTGTTAAATTCCGTTATCTCCAGCAGTAGCACGTTTTGATGAAACATCCGTTTTCTTCGTTAAACTGCCTAATAACTGAGATTATTGACAATGACTATACATTATAATTTATATTTATAATAAAACAACACTAACATGCTGAAATATTCAACATAATTATTAAAAAAAGAAGAAAAAACGCAACTGTACAAGGGTGCCTAAGACTTTTGCACTTTTTATTTTCACAATTTTAGTTTCACATCTGATAGATTATAAACACATCACTTCTCAACATAGTCTCCCTGTTTCTCAATACACTTAGTCCAGCGATCTACAAGCTTCCTAATGCCATCACAAAAGAATGTTTTTGGCTGTGTGCGTAGCCAGTCATGCACCGCTTCCTTCAGGTCATCATCGCCTTGGAATCGCTGACCTCTCAAAGCGTCTTTTAGTGGTCCAAACACTTGAAAATCCGAAGGTGCCAGGTCTGGATTGTAGGCTGGATGGTCGAGAACTTCAAATTTAAGTTCCTTAAGGCATTTTCTAGTCTGTGCAGCGGTATGAGGGCGCTCATTATCGTGTAACAGAATAACACCTTCCCGTTGCAAGGCAGTTCAAAGCGAAGCCGTCAGCAGGTAAAGTTATGTTAACACTGTTTTTGGGTACATGAGGCCCTGTCCTTGAACATTATCTAGAGCGTGGAACTACAGTAACAGGTGCATCGTATTCTGACATGCTTCGGGATGAGTTAAAGCAAGCAATTCGCACAAAACGGAGAGGGAGATTGTCGGAAGGTGTTATTCTGTTACACGACAATGCGCTACCTCATACCGCTGCACAGACTAGAAAATGCTTTAAGGAACTTAAATTTGAAGTTCTCGACCATCCAGCCTACAGTCCAGACCTGGCACCTTCAGATTTTTACCTGTTTGGACCACTAAAAGACGCTTTGAGAGGTCAGCGATTCCAAGGCGATGATGACCTGAAGGAAGCGGTGCATGACTGGCTACGCACACAGCCAAAAACATTCTTTTGTGATGGCATTAGGAAGCTTGTAGATCGCTGGACGAAGTGTATTGAGAAACAGGGAGACTATGTTGAGAAGTGATGTGTTTATAATCTATCAGATGTGAAAATAAAATTGTGAAAATAAAAAGTGCGGATACTTATTGAATTACCCTCGTGTGTGTGTGTGTGTGCGCGCGCGCCCGGTTAGGTCAACTGGATGCACGACTAGATTAATTGAATGCCTGGTTAGGTTAATTGAATGTCCGGTTAAGTTAATTGTACGCCCTTGACGACTGGTTAGGTTAAGTCGTGATATTTTCGTTAGTTTTAACGAAAATATCACGACTTAACCTAACCAATCGTCAAGGGCGTATAGTTGAGGTGCACCTCATTATTCAACGTTACACCTGTACTTTTCACCTTAAGTGTATTCAGATCATGATGGGTTAGAGATTATGAATTGTCCAATCAGGGCAATTTCTTTCACAGGCTGACCAATCAGGGGAAAGAAAGTATTTTCATACCTTAAATCCAATACAATTTTATTAGAATATTTATACAGGGTGATTCATAAATGTGTTTTATAAATCGCAGGGTGTATTCGTGAGACAAAAGTAAAGAAAAAATACCATATAAACATAGGTCGAGAAGCTCGTAGTTTTCCAGCTATAGCACGCGACAGAAAAATGAAACTCCTAAAGATTATTTACATTTTATGCAAATACACAGTTTGCTTCATTAAAGTAAATGTTCGAAATTCTTTCCTACTTCTTGAATGCATGCCTCAGCACGTCGCATCAGTGATTGTCTGACACACTCAAAAATTCCTGGAGTATTGCGGATCGTTTCGCATCATCTCGAACTCGTTGCCACAATTCATCACGTGCTCGGACTTCTGTAACATAAACTAGGCTTTCTAAAGAGCCCCACAAGTAATAATCAAGAGGATTTAAATTTGGTGACCGAGGTGGCCACGGAATAGGACCACCACACCATATCCACCTGTCAGGATACACAGCATCGAGATATTCCCTCGTTGAACGGGCGAAATGAGCTGGTGCACCATCAAGCATGAACCACATCAGTCGTGCTGAGGCATGCATTCAAGAAGTAGGAACGAATTTTGGACATTTAATTTGATGAAGCAAATGTATCACACTGTGTATTTGCATAAAATATAAAAGATCTTTAGGAGTTTCATTTATCTGTCACGTACCTACGGGTTTTTCGACCTATGTTTATATGGTCTTTTTTCTTTACTTTTGTGTCAAGAATACACACTGCTATTTAAGAGAAACACATTTATGAATCACCCTGTATACAATGGTTATAACAACGTGGTTTGATTCATTAGGCGAATTTGTAACTGTAGTGGAGGAGAGCAACTCGGATTGGTGGTTAGTGAGGAAAGGAAACGGGAAGGAAGGTTTGGTGCCCTCTTCTTATTTCTCAGTCAAGCGGTCAAAGAAAGCCCGAAGAAGAAGTGAAGAAAGTGTCAAAAAGGTAATGGAACATCAAGCTCAGTCAAAACTTACCTACAGTATATCTGGTTGATCCACGCTCGCATTTTAACATGTAGATGATTTCTTACAAACGATTTTGAACAAAAATTTTCATTCAGTGAGACTTCAACATTTATTTTAAGCTCACGAGCCACTTAGATTTTGAATGCAGCTTCACAAATTTGGTTTCACTGGCTTTAGATGTGAAGATCAAAACTTTTATGGCTGTCGTATTTTTGTAATTATAGGGTCTCACTGGTTTTTCTTCAGTTTCACAAAAGGTGTATGAAATTTTGTACAAGAGTGGTCGGACTAGATGTGTATGTAGTTTTTGGCTTAGTTTTAAATATATAATATAATAAATAATATAATATATTAAATAATTAAATATTATAAATAATAAAAGGACGTACTTGTGTCTGTCTGTTCCAGCCATAATTTCAAAATGGAAGCAGTTACAAACATGAAACTTCACACACACATATTGATTAGGTCCCCAGGTTGTGCACCTGGGTGTTAATAAATTAAATAATTAAAATTACTGGGCCCGAAGGCCCCAGCACCGCGATTAACCTACAGAAAAGAACGCAGCCATGAAAATTTTGAGCTTTACATTGTGTCAAGATTTCTGAGTCTTAAGATTTTCATGACTAATTACTGTATTTGGTCAATAAAACTATAGAAAAGAACAGTCATGAAAATCTTGAGCTTCACATATAATTAAAATTTATATATATATATATATATATATATATATTGATTAGGTCCCGAAGTTGTGCACCTGGGTGTTAATAAATTAAATAATTCTTTTTAAAAAATTAAATGACGTCATCAAGATCATTACGTGATGTATATATATATATATATATATATATATATATATATATATATATATATATATATATGTTTAATCAGTTGCCCAAAGACCTAAGAAACACGAAGGGAGTTGCAGTGGAAATCTTCAAAAGAAGACTAGACGCCTGGCTCAGAACAATCCCCGATGAGCCGGGCGTACCTGGCTATGTGAGGTGGAGAGCGCAAGAATCCAACTCACTACTTCACCAGGCCAGCTCGAGAGGAGGGGCGACAAGCTTGACCTTCGCGAAATGAGAAATCATCGCGCGGAACCTTTGTAAGGTTGTAAGGTAAGGTAAGGTAAGGTAAGGTGTGTATATATATATATCGAAACCTAGCGGAGCGACCCGGCGTTGCCGGGTGGATGTTGAACGATATATATATATATATATATATATATATATATATATATATATATATATATATATAGTATATGCCCGGTTAGGTTAATTGTACGCCCTTGACGATTGGTTAATTGAATACCCTGTTAGGTCAACTGAATGCCGATTAGGTTAATTAAATGTCCGGTTAGGTCAACTGAATGCCCGATTAGATTAATTGAATTACCCGGGTAGGTTAATTGAATGCCAGGTTAGGTTAATTGTACGCCCTTGACGATTGAAACAATGGATTTGGATAGAGAGAAAATACTCGTAGTAGGAATTTGACATACTTTTCCGGTAGGTACTTTTCCGTTATATCCCGCAATTTTAAGCATTGTATTCATATAGTAAAAAATTGCCATTTGCGGGGGTATAACGGAAAAGTACCACACATTATTCACGTACAATTAACCTAACCGGGTAATTCAATTAACCTACCCGGGTAATTCAATTAATCTAATCGGGCATTCAGTCGACCTAACCGGGCATTCAGTTGACCTAACCGGGCATATATATACACCTTTTCAATCTTTCAAATATTCCATGCTTGTCGCCCCTTCTCTCGAGTTGGCCTGGTGAAATAGTGAATTGGTTTCTTGTACTCTCCACCTCACATAGCCAGGTACATCGGGGATTGTTCTGAGCCAGGCGTCTAATCTTCTTTTGAAGATGTCCACTGCAACACCATTCGTGTTACTTGAGTCTTTGGGCAGCTGATTAAACAGTTTTGGTCCTCTCACAACGAAACTATTTTCTTTCAGGGTTAAGGATGTTCCCTGTCTTGCCTTTAATTCGGGAACACAACACAGTCTTCCTTTTCTACTTTCCACTGTTGTTTGGGGAGTTACAGGGTTCAGAGTAAGATTAGGGACTAGTTCCTCCATTATTTTCCAAGTATAAATAATGGTGTCTCTCTCTCTCCTCCTTTTCAGTGAATATAGGTTTAGTTCGCGTAACCTTTCCCAGTAATTTAGTTCTTTGCACCCCTTGATCTTGTCTAATTTCTTCTTTTTTATATGGGCATGTTAGGACCGAGCAGTATTGCAATTTGGGTATGGTCAGTGTTTTCAGTAGAGGAATCATTATATTCCTATCCCTTCGTTTAAAGGTTCTCAGTGTCTGCCCAGTTATTCTCTTTCCTCTGTTTACTGCTATCTTATTTTGTGTTTCAAATTTCGCATCATCAGTCATTACAACCCCTAAGTCTTTTGCTTTAGAATTTCTCTGAATTTCCTGTCCAGTTGGGGTATAATATTCCTGGATTTTAGGTCTTCTCTTTTTCCGTACCGTAACAGCTGAAATTTCTGTGTTAAACTTCATATTGTTGTCTTCCGTCCACTTATAGATTCTGTTCATGTCGGTTTGTAGAGATCCTATATCTTCTGGGTTTCTTATTTTTCTACTGATCTTTGTGTCATTGGCAAAGGATGTTACTATGCTGTCTCTGGTAACGTCCTCGTCTATGTCAGTTAGTATGATTATGAAGAGTAGTGGAGCTAATACTGTTCCTTGTGGTACTGAGCTGAGGACCTCTGATTCTGATGAAGATTCTCCTTGTACTGTAACGACTTGCCGCCGCTCACTAAGAAAATTATATATCCATTTCCCTACTTTTCCTGTTATTTCCATATATTTCAGTTTATGTATTATGATTCCATGGTCACACTTGTCGAACGCTTTGGCAAAGTCTGTGTATATTACATCATAGTTTTCATTACTTTCAAGTGCATCAATAATGTTGGTGTTCCATTAGTTGTGATAGGCATGATCTTCCAGACCGAAACCCATGTTGGTTATCATTTAATTTTTTCTGAGTTTCCAAAAAGTCATAGGTTTTCTGTCGAACTATTCTTTCAAATATTCTAGTGAGATGAGATGTAAGGGACACTGGCCTATAGTTTTTGGCCTCGGAGCGACCTCCTCCTTTATATATTGGGACTATGTTCGCGCTCTTCAGGATGCCCTGTATTTCTCTCGTGTCTAGTGATCGTCTCCATATCCAATATAGGGGCTCAGCGATTGCATTCTTGCGGTTTTTGATCAGTGTGGCATTCCATTTATCCGGTCCTGCCGCCGCTGAGTATGCTTTTAGTTTCCCTTTAGCTTGTGTAATATCATCTGTCGTAAAATCGAAGTCCGTTATACTTTCCCCTTGTAGTTCTTCTTCAAAGAACGCGTTTCTATCGCATATCAGTTTGTCAGTTTTTGGGATACTGAAAGCTGATTCGTACTGAGCTCTTAGTATTTCAGATACTTTTGTTAGATCATCAGATAAAGCACTGTCCTCGTTTTTCAAAGGTCCGATAGTCGCATGGTTTTTCGACTTTCTTTTTGCAAAATTATAGAAGTACTTTGAGTTAACCTTTATCGCTTCTATGAGCGTCGTCTTCTTTTTCTGTATACTTCTCAATTAGTTCCTGTATGACGCCATTGATACTCTGCAGTTTATCATTTAACATTTTTCTAATGTTATCTTTACAGTTACTTAATTTTACAGTCACTCTTTTTCTCTTTCGGAACAATGACCTCATTTGTCTCTTGAACCTGCTTCTCTTTCCTCTTTGTTGTATTTTTGGGACATGTCTTCCCACAATTTCCGGTCTTCTCGAAAGTCATTAGCATCTCTTTCGTTGTCTTGGCCTTGAAAATGGTTTTCCAATCTATTACTTCCATGCTGGATGCAACATCTTCCTAGTTTATAGCTTTGGAGTGAAATTAAAAATTTCGAATTTGCTTCTTTCTGTTGTTCGTGTTCTTTCCTTTCCTGTTGCTTTTATACTGGTTGTTATTTCAATGATGTTGTGATCCGATATTATAGTTGGGGATATATATATCGGGTGGCCCAAAAAAAATGGCACCAAATTTGAGAAGTGATATCTCAATAACCATTGCAGCTAGGGACTTAAAAAAACAATCAAATGAAAGATAATTCTTTTCTCTTTAAATACTTATTCTATGGCTTGATGGTTATAAGCCCATATAATGCCCGAAATTGGCTTCCAAAACAAATATACAAAAAAAAGTTGCGCATTTATATTTATTCCTTGATCCTAATTTTAAATGAAATTTTTCTATTCCAGACCCCTCAAGATGGGATTGAGAGAATCTGATAAGAACATTATACAACAACTACGTGAAGAAAAAGGATATTCATTAAACAGAATCCTTTACGAATTTCCAAATAGAAATTGGAAAAAAAGAACTGTGGCACATTTTTTACAAAAACTTAAAGAAACCGGCAGCAGTCAACGGCGTCTGGGAAGTGGTCGACCAGAAACTATTAGAACGCCAGAAAACATTGAAAAAGTAAATGAAATGGTTTTAAGTCAAGAGGAACAACCGGGAACAAGTAAAAGTGAACCTGAAGTTGCGAAAGAAACCGGGATTTCACGTTCATCAGTACAGCGAATTATTCGCTGTACTGATGAACGTGAAATCCCGGTTTCTTTCGCAACTTCACGTTCACTTTTACTTGTTCCCGTTGTTCTCTTGACTTAAAACCATTTCATTTACTTTTTCAATGTTTTCTGGCGTTCTAATAGTTTCTGGTCGACCACTTCCCGGACGCCGTTGACTGCTGCCGGTTTCTTTAAGTTTTTGTAAAAAATGTGCCACAGTTCTTTTTTTCCAATTTCTATTTGGAAATTCGTAAAGGATTATGTTTAATGAATATCCTTTTTCTTCACGTAGTGCTTGTATAATGTTCTTATCAGATTCTCTCAATCCCATCTTGAGAGGTCTGGAATAGAAAAATTTCATTTAAAATTAGGATCAAGGAATAAATATAAATGCGCAACTTTTTTTTGTATATTTTTTTTGGAAGCCAATTTTGGGCATTATATGGGCTTATAACCATCAAGCCATAGAATAAGTATTTAAAGAGAAAAGAATTATCTTTCATTTGATTGTTTTTTTAAGTCCCTACCTGCAATGGTTATTGAGATATCACTTCTCAAAATTGGTGCCATTTTTTTTGGGCCACCCGGTATATACACACACACACAAGTATATATTATTTTTATTGTGTGTGTGTGTGTGTGTGAGTGAGATTTTTTCCTTCTTCCGTGTTAATGTAAAAATTAAATCATATTTAATCAAGTATCATGGAATCTCGTATATTTATTTATTTTTTTTATGACGCTAATTAATTCAAGGTTAATTTCCATATCATAAAATGAGTCGGCATTTTTGGCCAAATATTCGTAAACACAAAAAGTGTTGTTGTTTTCCTTTTGTGTAACTGCAGATCAAACAATTTAGTTAAAAATGCTCGTCAATACAAAAAATATACCATATTTGCATTTCGCGCGTACTGCAACCTCGGGTTAAAGCTGATAGTGTACGACCTTGTTTTGGTTAGCTAAGAAAATTTCCTGTTAATTAAGACAAATGAAATCTCGATTCAAAATGAGTAATTAAGAAATGAGAACATATTCACGAGTTATATTTTAAAAAAAAGTTATGAAAATATAAACTGTGATAAAGAATGTAAGTTGCATTTCATCGATGTTAAAAAAACACTTTAATTTTGTACTGTACATGAAGTTTTCCTTTTTTTAGACACTGTGTGTTCGTCCACGAAGCGGTTCCTTTGAAAGGAACAACCCAATACACCCCAATTCCAGTGCCAGATTCAGAAGGAGAAGAACACTTTCAGTGTCGGGGAATTCTTGAGTTTTATAATCTATAATATAATTGAGGTAGAGTCTGTCAAAAAAATTATTTCAAAAGCTGAAATCAGATACCGAAGATTTTGAAAGAAATTGAGGCAGTGAAAGCTTAATATTTAATTTAAGTTCATGAGAAACTTTTGTGAAACTTAACAACTGACTTCCAGATCTAGCTAAATGGGCCCGTAGAGCCCACTTTAGCTAGAAGAGAACGCAGCAATGAAAACTTTAAGCTTCACATCCGACCTCAATTTATCAAGATTTGTGAAGCTTAAGATTTTCATGGTTGCGTTCTTTTCTGTACTTTTATTGACCGAATAATTAACTCGCCAGTAATTGAGGGGCCGCAGGCACCCCCAATTACTGAGGCCGAAGGCCCCAGCACTGCAGGTCTAGCTAAATGGGCCCACTTTAACTATAATTATCTATACTTTACCTATAATTAGTTTACCTTAATATCAAATCCTGAACATAAGTTGTCACATTTATAGATTTTTTCAATTTAGTTAATAAAATATTTCTTTATGCCTATTATTTAGTTCATTTTGAAATTACAGCTCTCTTGCGGTAGATTTAGCAGACTTATAGCAATCTTCCTAACCCAAATTAGTCTTAAACTTCTTAGGGTAAGTTCGGCGCGATATAACCCCAGCAGTCGAAGCGCCGGTGAAATACTGTAGCCTACTGCTATTCCTTTCTTTCTTCCTTGGGTAAGTTCTGTTATCGTATACATTTGTATGTAGTACCTGATTTCAGGTGTACAAATATTTTCCTTCCTCTGCTTGGTCACAATGGTCAGCCTTTGGGAGAAATGAAACATGGTCCTTGATTGAACAGTTCATAATCGCAAACGGCTTTCTGATCCCTGATTGGACAATTTATGAGTTGTAACTCTTTTCTGTGAGAGTAATACACATTTTTTGAGGTAATTATCCTACTATTCCGTAACGATATACAGTAATATATAATACTCGGTCATCTTTAGCATAGTATAAATGCCGTTATATAATTGTTAATCACCATAACTACCATTATTGAATTGTTAATCACTGTAAATAAATAATTGCTTTATTTTCCTAATTAAACACAAAACAACAACGTAATTTCTCTCTCCTTATTAAATAAATTGTTTGTTTGGCTGTAGGCCAAGCTGGTGACCCTAATTATTCAATTCAATTCATAAATTATAGTAAGCCTACTTTCTTGGCCACATCAAATTGGTGATCCGTAGGCCACTATATATATATATTATATATATGAAAGGTTTGAGCCTGAGTATCCACAAAAGCCTGGCGTCGCCCCTGATATACAAAGTATTATACAAAATGGCTTTGCATTTCAGGTCGTCTTTTTTACCGTCTTCAGTTTAATTTTCGGTGCTACCTTCAAATTATGAACTGTAGTTTCATGAACTTGAATTTTTTTTTTTGCAGATTGGGAGACGTACACTTGACTCATTTCCAAATTTATTCACACTTTTGAAGCGAGAGTTGGGCTCTTTATGATTGGTGATTTTAACTGACAAAACTTCCCATGAGCTATAGTTCAGTTTGGTTCAACTAGATTAAGCTAGGTCAAGTTAAGTTGGATTAAATTAATGGAGTTGTTGATAAAATAATGAGATGTGGTGTAAAAATTTTTCCATATGATGCCGAGTTCAAAACTTTAGCCGAATGGTGGACCCCTGAACCCTAGCTTTTGTGAAAACGCAAACGTGTGATTGACCATGAACAATTCTTGTACAGTAATGTTTTCATTAACACCATGTGGATGAAATATTGTGTCGTAAGTGTTACAGTAAAATATAATTTTTAGGAGGCGGTTTTCTATTACTTTTTGTGTGGATGTTAACTGATGAAAAAATCACACGATATATACTTTTTGTGCATTAAATTTTGTACTTTTTCATTTTGTCTATTGGGTTGAAACAATGGATTTGGATAGAAAGAAAATACTCGTAGTAGGAATTTGACATACTTTTCCGGTAGGTACTTTTCCGTTATATCCCCGCAATTTTAAGCATTGTATTCACACCCACAAAGAAAAACGAAAAGTGATTCCAAGGTCTTTCTTGTATTTAACACAGGCCTGGATTAACCATTAAGCAAAATAAGCACGTGCTTAGGGCACCAAGGGAAGGGGGCACCACAGAGTTTTAATCAAATAAAATTAATAAATAAAATTAAAAAACAGGTTATATTTAATATAGTTGTGGGGTCTGGCCTGGGGGATGGCCTGGAAGAAAACTGAATTTTTAATCTATTATTTCACATTCAGCACTTATTGAGTCTTAATGTCTTGTCAGTTAGACAATGGAAGGGTCGAGGGGGAACCATTGTTGGGCTGTGCTTAGGGCATCAGTTGGCCTTAATCCGGCCCTGATTTAACATCTCATTAGGGAATGAAGAGAGAAGGCAAGAAGCACCGTATGTATACCTCGGAATATGAGGGATTATCGAGAATAAACAAGTACTTTATACTGTAGATTTAATCATAACATTAATTGGGAAGGCTCTAAAATTCTAATAAAAATAGAATCTAGAATGTACATTCATATACTTCGTAAAATATTTCAATAATAGTTTGGGGACTTATGAAATGGACCATATCTTGTTAAAAGACCTTTTTTCATTAATCGTCTCTTGTTAATTTTTGGATAATTCATCCAATTTTGTTTGTGATAGATGTATAGGTACTCGCGTGTGTATATATATATATATATATATATACACTGTCTTGTTTTCTCCCTTCATTCCCTGATGGTGCATTGCTAAATACACGAAAGGTCTTGAAATTGCTTTTCACTTTTCTTTGTGGGAGTGCATCATTTATTAATTATATATATATATATATATATATATATATATATACACACACAGTGTGTGTAGTGCTAAATAAAGAAGTGAGGGAACGCATTTTGAAAGTGTTACTCAGATGCGGGGGGGACAATGGCGAGCGCGGCGAGCCCATACAGCTGGGGGTCCGGGGCCACTGTAAGCCCCCGGGCTAGCCCTGTTCAAAAATCAACTTTTTCTTATTTTCATAGGTTTCTGTACTTTTTCCCATGCTTTTTGACCTGAAAAGGCCGAAAATCACAACCATTTTGACTTAGGTTGTTGGGAAGCATTGCCGCATGGAGCTTTAAGTTTTCTGCCTTGAAATCGGCCAAAAGCACCAGTTCCGGGGTCCCTTGAATCATGTTTTGCACTATAACTTTTTATCTAAACAAGATAGAGCAACAAAATAGGCACCAAATTAAAGTGTTTTTAATCCTCTTTCTAACTTATACAATTATGATAGTCTTGGAACAAGAAATGGCACATTGGTACATACAAAGATTTCAGAAATATTACAAAATTCGTTTTCTCACACTCAAGGCAGACAAGGCGCCTTATTCATGACACAAATTTGAGATTAACATTTTGTCACAAGTCTAATCGATCAAGAAGTGAAAGCATTACATGATGATTAATTTCATAGTGACATTTACACAGTCAGTTGTTGAGAGTTTGTTTCTTGAAGCTGTCAAAGCGGCGTCTGTTGAACTCCACAGCTTGAAGGAGATAGTCCCTTTGCTTGGCATCTGTTGTTATGACATTTGCAAAGTCGCTCATCATCTTGACACCACGTTCAGCAATGTCATTCACCGCTTTCAGATTCTTAACATAGTCCAACGCTTTTCTGTAGTCCTCATTCTGTGGCCAAGACGTGACAGGTTCCAGAAGCCACTCGGATCCAATATTCAGTGTGTCCAGCAGGAAATGTGATTCTGGGCCAATGAGATCAACCAGGGTGGTCTTAGCTGTGACTCTCTGGAATAGAGGCTTTCCTGTTCTGAAGCTGTCTGGCTTCTCAGTGGCATGTAACTGGGCAGCAATGTCGTGCTTCAATGTGTCACTCAATCTACTGCTGAACAGGGCAAATGGCACGACTTCCTGCGTCAGGTACCATTTGTGGTTTTCCATCTTATTAAGTACTGCATCAGCAAGCTCTGGGTCAGTTTTCTTGTACTTCAACATGTCCTGGATTAGACTTAGATCATTCACGGGAGCATCTGCAGCAGACATTGACATCATCCATACAGGAGTGTAGAACAGCGCAAGGAAGGTGTCGAGTCTTTCCAGCTTTGATACAGTGTCTTCGTCGTACTCAAGTTGATCTGCAAACATCAGCATTTTCATGGAGTACAGGTTTCTGGCCATCCATCTGACCTGATGAATGGCGCCTGGTCGACTCCAGTGAATACCTCGAGGAGGCGTTCCTCCAAGAACAATGACTGTCAGTTCAGCCATTTCCCTGTAGTCGGCTCTTGGAAGCCTTTCTGCTGTTAGAATGTCTTGGAGTATTTCTTCACTGTTCTTCTTCTTTTCCTTCAGCCATTTGCTGTTGATAGCCAGCATCTTTGGGTTTTCCTTGGACAAGTCCGTCCAAACATCCTTCAGATGCTCAAACCAGGGATTATCTGGCACCTTCACCTTCCCAAACAGCTTCTCCCAAACTGCTCCTACTAGGATTTCCAGGATGTGATGTCGACAGGCCAGATAAAACACCTTTTTGTTCAGCATTTTCTCTAGCAGTTTGGCAGCTCCTCTGTGAACTCCACTGTTACTGGATGTAGTGTCAAAAACAAGGGCAGTAACATTATCCGTAAGTTCCCATGTCTCCAGTAAATCCATTGAAGCCTCAGCCTGAGCTGTGCCAGAAGAATTGTCGATGACAGGTACTCCCAATAACTTTCCTTCAGTGTATGAAGGTGGACCAGACACTAGCACAGCTAAAGTCTCTGAGGTACTTCCAGGTTCACTGCCCAAGACATCTTTGAGCAACTTTCCATCCCAGTGTAAGGCAGCGTACTGTGGGGGGTTTTCACAAAACTTGGACATGTGACTCTGGCTGATATTATACCTGGACAGCATTCTGTTGCGACGTGTTGTTGAGGTTGAGATGACGAAGTTATCCAGATCAGCCCCTCCAGCTTTCAAGGTGGCAGAAACCATGGCAGTAACTTGATTGTCTGATAAACCAAGACGATCAGCTGTATTGCATGACATCACATTCCATGACCTTCCTTGGAAACGTCAAAGTCACACTAGTCACAGTGTCTTGATGGTGAGAACATCCAGGACGAGGCTGATGGTAATCCATGTCCTCTGTGTTAGCGTCGTTGTCAGTTGAGTCACCCCAGGTAATGTCATCCACATGAACAACTGCCTCTTGTTCTGCTGCAGCTGTAAAATAGTACAACATGTTAAGGCAGTAATTGTTAAGTACATGCTAAATATCGCAATGGAGTAAAACTTAAAACTTTTTGTAACGTTCAAAGTAATTAGTTTTACCTTGTTCTTGTCTATGCTGCTGTCTTTCATTCCTCGCTGCTTGCTGCAGGGATCTTGTCTCAAAAATCTTGTCATGACCAGACATATGACCTTTCCTCTGTCTTTTGGTCTTCGTAGAACCTGATATCCTCATCTTTCTTCTCTCTGGATAACAGTCTGTTGTTCTGTATTTCCTGGATTGCATCTGGAGCTCCTATATCGAACAGGCTGTCTAATTCCAGCACAAATGCTCCTCTTTTTCTTCCAGGGTTACTTGCTCTTCCTTTGCTTTTCACCAGAGCACGATGTTTCTCATGTAGTTTCATGAAGAGCTTCATTGCGTTGTACTTGGTCATTGTCTTGATCCTAGCCATCTGCCAGAATGGGATGATAGATTCAACTGTTTCATATGCAAGGTCTTGAACCATGGGCCTCCCTGCATTTTCCGGTAAATTCTGAAGATTAAGGAAATACTGGAACGCCTGTCTGTTGGTGGGAAGCTGGGAACCACTGATAAAAGCTGAAGGGTATCCAACCAGGAAAGTTTCAGTGAGATATCTGGTAGATGGCCCAGTTGACACCTGCCTGTGGACAGTACGTGGAGGTTCTGAGATATCAACTGTGCGCCCACGGAGCTCCCTCAGCTCCTTGCTTAATGCCATTGTGAAGTTGTAACTTGTAGATGGTTTTCTAGATTCTGATTGAGTTTCTGTTGTTTCCTGAGAAATGATAGATAATTATTATTATTATTATTATTATTATTATATTAATTATTATTTATTTATTATTATTATTATTATTATTATTATTATTATTATTTATTAATTTTATGCTCTTTCATTTGATACCTAATTTGTTGCTCTATCTTGTTTAGATCAAAAGTTAAAGTGCAAAACATAATTCAAGGGACCCCGGAATTGGCGCTTTGGCCGATTTCAAGGCAGAAAATTTAAAGCTCCATGCGGCAATGCTTCCCAACATCCTAGGTCAAAATAGTTGTGATTTTCGGCTTTTTCAGGTCAAAAAGCATGGGAAAATGTACAGAAACCTATGAAAATAAGAAAAAGTTGATTTTTGAACAGGCCTAGGCCGCCCGCCCCCCGGGAAATCTTTTGAAATCTGACCAATTTCAGGGATATTTTGAGGTCATATGCACTGGATATTAGGATATATTCCAAGGTTGAAGATGCAGTATTTCCAGTGTCATTAGATATACGACATCCAGTACGATCAATAAAAATAGCTAACAACTGGAATGATTAACTAAAAAAAAGTTACCAACTGGTACGCCGTGGTGACTGTTTCACCAGATCTTTATAGGCTAGCATTGCCTCAGTCGAAGCTAAAAGAAATGAAGCAGTTAATGATTCTTTCTCATATTTCTTCTAGGGGTGGGAATTAAAATTTCATGACGTTAGAGATTTGTAAGTTCGGATTTATTTGAAATAGTGAGGGAACGCCGTTCCGTCTCCCAAAAAAAGTAAGGGAACGCCGTTCCCACAGCACTACACCACTGTGTGTGTATATATATATTATATATAACGTAAAGAACGACGCTTGTATAGGAGAACATTCCGCGCAAGATGAGGAGGCAGAACGAACAAATGAAAAAAATGAGGTAACCACCCGGGAATCGAACCCGGGATCTTCCGATTGCCGGTCAGATATGATAACCACTACACGATGGGCCTCGCTCGATCAGAAGTCGTAATTCTCCTACATACGCGCAGAAACCAATGCCCCAAGGGGGCACCTCCCACATGTCGCACATATATATACATTTCAACTGCAAACAACACGCAGTATAATTAACGTAAAGAACGACGCTTGTATAGGAGAACATTCCGCGCAAGATGAGGAGGCAGAACGAACAAATGAAAAAATGAGGTAACCACCCGGGAATCGAACCCGGGATCTTCCGATTGCCGGTCAGATATGATAACCACTACACCATGGGCCTCGCTCGATCAGAAGTCGTAATTCTCCTACATACGCGCAGAAACCAATGCCCCAAGGGGGCACCTCCCGCATGTCGCACATATATATATACATATACTGTTTGCAGTTGAAATGTATATATATGTGCGACATGCGGGAGGTGCCCCCTTGGGGCATTGGTTTCTGCGCGTATGTAGGAGAATTACGACTTCTGATCGAGTGAGGCCCATGGTGTAGTGGTTATCATATCTGACCTGCAATCGGAAAATCCCGGGTTCGATTCCCGGGTGGTTACCTCATTTTTTCATTTGTTCGTTCTGCCTCCTCATCTTGCGCGGAATGTTCTCCTATACAAGCGTCGTTCTTTACGTTAATTATACTGCGTGTAGTTTGCAGTTGAAATGTATATATATATATATATATATATATAATTAAACAAAATTTACGAAAGTTAGGTTAGGTTAAGTTACGGTGGTTAGGTTAGGTTAGTAATGCGTCTTACCTATGTTTAAGAGTCGCAGGTATTACGCGAAATACCTGAAATTTTTAGGCATTACGTGAAATGACTGGTTTCACACATTGACTGTGACATATACAGTTCATAAAGAAAAACACAAATTTTATGATTAGCGTCTTGACCTTCTTAACTAAATCTGGACTGAAAGCATTTAAAATAACAGGATCGACCGAGAAAAGGCCCTGGGTAAGGTTGAAATTGTTAGTAAGTTGAATGATGACATCATGTGTGTGTGCGCTCGCTAAAGTTATTTATCCAATTCAGTTTTTTGTAGCAATTGGAAAATAACAGAAAAACACGAAAGAAATTTGGACTGCCAATGAAGGCTATAAAGTATAATATCATATTTCTCATATCTTCCTTTTGTTTTCAATAGAGAAAATTGGTTATACTGTAAAGTTGGGTCAGGAGACTAAAGGCACATCAAGTGTTTGGAACTTTCATTTTCTATAAGTCCATACCCTCAAAAATGGAAGTGTTTATCAGTTGTCAGTAGGCATCGTTCTTGCAATTCAACTTAACTATAATTACATAATTCTTCTTAATGATTATATGCTGGCATAACGTATGACTTTCACTGATGTCATATTTTCTTTTTGTGGAAGGATAAACTTATACGAGTTAAAAAAGAGGATAATTTCAGATGTAATACGTGACTCGCCGTTCATTATGGATTTCTTCGTTATAACGTATAGGTTTACGTATCTCTCATTTCTGGGACCGCATATAGAACAACATAATTTATCAGGAATCTATCAGGACAAAAAAAAAAAAATAAAAAAATAAAATAATAATTACATTGGCTGTCAACAAAGATTTAATTTTGGTCTAAACTTTGTTGATATTTTTGAAATTTGCTTCGAACTGTTGTAGTGATACAAAACTAAGAAAATAAACTTTGAAACATTCTTTTACTATATTTAGTGCACATTACAGAATTTCGCTACAGACTAAATTTGAATTAATTATATTCATCGTATTACGTATCACCCATGAGGCTATCGAAAAAACATTTACATATATGTTTTAGGTTAAAGCTACCCTGCATCTGTAATAAAAAAGCCCTGTGACAGTTTTTTATTACTTCCAAAATTATGGTAAATACGATAAAAGTATACATATTAAAGAAATAATTTTATCTTAAAAATACTAATTATTATCACTAGAAAGTGAAATTCACTCCATAGAAGGCAAATTCTCTTTATATTACATTGCGTTTGGAAAACATGACGTTACTGGGTCTATCGAAGTTATCCAAATCGTAAATGATCAAGATATTTCATAACCAAATTTGGCAAAATATCAATTTTAGGTCTACGAATAAACATAAAACGGAGCAATCCAAGAATCAGCACCCAGAGTCCCCAATCCAAGAAAAAGCACCCCAGTTAGACCCCAATCCAAGAAACAGCACCCAGTTAGACCCCAATCCAAGAAACAGCACCCAGTTAGACCCCAATCCAAGAAACAGCACCCCAGTTCGACCTCAATCCAAATTAAAGGATTTTAACATCAACATTCCTCGAAAACTTTGTCCAAGTCATTGCTTGATTGCACTTAGCACAGAGCATCACTTTCTTAATAAGATTCTTTCCCTTACACCAATACTGGTAATGGATCTTTAACCAATAATGGTAACACTTCAGTTTCAAGGGCTACTATTATTATGGGGTGCTAATTCTTGGATTGCTCATATATATATATATATAATATATATATTATATATATATACACAGGGTGTCCCATAAGCAATGTTCCCTCTAATTTTTTTTAGTCCGTGTGCGCAAGAAATTTTCGTTGTGCATACATTTAGAGTCATGGTGAAAAATTGTGCAAACTTTTCTGAGCGCTATTATTTTCAAAATTAAATATATATAAATATTAAATACTTAATAAATATTATTTCCATAAGGTGATAGCTCGATCATTACGGTACTATTAAATGGATATTAAAAAAGTGTTTACGATATTATATATTCTTAAAAAAGAAAACATTTTATCCATTCTAAAAATATGAATAAAATAAAAAAATAGCAAAATAAAATTCAACAAAATAAAGAAATAAAATTAAAATAACATTAATTGAAAATGACTATTTTAGTTATCATTTCTCAAAACAATTTTTAGCATTTAGCAATTTAAAATAGACTATCAAGATTAATACATGATTTTATCCATTCACAAAATAGGAATAAAATAAAAAATAATAAAATAAAATATAATCAAAATAACATTAAATGAAAGTGCCTTTCATTTAAGTATGATTATGAGTTCTCCCTATGATCTTTAGCATTTGCCCATTCCAAATAAACTCTATCAAGATTAACACATCCGTCATCATTCAGGTAATTTTTAATTCTCATGAGCATATCCAAATGATTTTCTTTCAAGCGGTTTCTTAATTTGTTCTTTATAGAATTCATTAAACTGAAATTTTTGAAATTACTTCATTTACGCTTGAGCCTGAAATTTTTGAAATTACTTCATTTACGCTTGAGCCTGTGCGCATTTTATTTTGCTGTGTGCGCGGGTTTCACAACGCGTGTGCGCGCGCACACGCGCATACCTTAGAGGGAACATTGCCCATAAGTCCGGCATCATAGGAAAAATAATAAAAAAAGGCAAAACGAAAGCTTTTATTTACAGAACGTGCTCAATATGTATTGTTCCGTAGCCCATTCACAAAATTCCATCCGCCGGTCGGGATCATCGCTTAATTTCTATAGGATCTGAAGTTTATATGGATGCCATTTGTGAGCCTGAAGAATGCGATGGATGCTACTTTTCGACACTCCTGTCTCGGCGGACAATCGCCGAAGAGACTTATTGGGACTTCTGTTAAAATGAGCCAGGATAGCAGTCGCTGTATCATCGTCAGTGGACCTCCTTGAAGGTCCACTGCGTGGTTTATCTTCTCTGGATCCTGTTTCCTTAAACTTTGCAACAAGTCTGCTAACACAACTGTGTTATTGGCTCGCGGTCTGGATGCAGTCTGTTAAATTCAGCAGCGGCCTCTCTTTGACTCCGATTTCCTATGGGTAGAATTATCTGGATTCGTTCTTCCTTGCTCACAGACATTATGGCCTGTAGAAAGAGAAAAATATGAATTATGGTTTGTAGAAATAGAAAAATATGAATTTCTCCTATGATGCCGGACTTATGGGACATGGATCCTGTCTGCTTTGCAGATAGCTGGTGAGGGAAGCTATATTTATGGGACCTCTTTGCGAGTGACCCGTTGCCCACGTCGGGCTAGCATCATGAAAAAGAAGAACTATGGTATTTGTCATTTACCATTACTTATTCGGACTATAGTGGATTTAATTATCCCAGAAGAGTTCCTTGTTCCATGCACGGTCTGTGTGTATCATATATATATAATATTATATATATATATATATATAATATAATATATATATATATATATATATATCGAAATCTACGGTAAAATTATTGAATACCCGGTAGGTTAACTGTACGCCCTTGACGATTGGTTAGGTTAAGTCGTGATATTTTCGTTAAAACTAACGAAAATATCACGACTTAACCTAACGGTCCTAACCAATCGTCAAAGGCGTACAATTAACCTAACTGGGCCTTCAATTAACCATTTTAGAGCAATTAACTCCATTTTAGAGCAATCCAAGAATAAGCACCCTCGTTCGACCCCAATTCAAGAAAAACCACCCTAAATTGATTTGGGGTGCTTATTCTTGGATTGCTCCCATAAAACTATTTACAGAGCTACCGAAATAGCCTACATAAGTTGAGTTAAAATATACACTAATTACACAATTTACAAACTCATTCATGAAAACAACAAAGTTTTCTTAAAACTAAGGGGCTACTATTTACCACATCATATGGCAAATCATTCCAAAACTCTACTACTATGATTGAAAAAAAAAAAAAGGATTTTTGTAGATCCAGTCTACAAGTCTGTTTTCTAATTTTCTTATGCCCTCGAGTTCTTCTGTCAGACTCTAACAAGAAAAAGTTACATCTAAGTACATTGTTCAAACCTCAAAATTTTTGAACTTCTGTATTATATCTCCCCTCACACAACGTCTCAAGACTAAACGTGCTCAATTCCCTCAATATTTCATTGTATTCCAATCGCCTTAAGCTAAGGATAAGCTCGGTTGCTCTACGTTGTACACTTTCAAACATATCTTTATCGTGCTTGTGATGAGGGGACCATCGTCACTCCGACCAGGCATAAATGCAATATTCTGAGTGAGGCCTAACATAAGAATTATATACACTATAATCTACAGATAACTTCCTTACTTTTGTCATTAATATTCCTCCTCCTAATAACTAACATTTTATTTGTCTCATTTCTAGCCTCTCATCCAGTGGTATTTAACCTTGGGGTAATTCGGCCTTTGTCGAGGGGTAATGAGCTGGCGCCAGTGTCCACAAAAAAGCTGAGTTATGGTTCCACTAAAATTGTGTTAATTTTTCCTAATTTTCCTTTTCCCATATTTGTCATTTAATA
This sequence comes from Bathynomus jamesi, assembly GCA_023014485.1. NCBI lineage: Eukaryota > Metazoa > Arthropoda > Malacostraca > Isopoda > Cirolanidae > Bathynomus > Bathynomus jamesi. Next base: position 760,249 of record JAJOZX010000401.1, read on the forward strand.
AGGTGAGGGAAGTAATTACGGCTTTGTTGGCTAGCTCTAAGTACTACTAATCTATCAAGAGCTTTTTGTAACTTATAAGAATTTGGGGTGCTACTTTTGTATCATTAGCAATTATAGATATTTTTTACCTAATCTCTTCTTTAAATCATTCAAATCTAGAATAAAAAGTAATGGGCCTAACACTGATTCCTGTAGTGGTACCCCCTTTTTTAATTTTCTGCTACCCTGCCACCCTTTATTAAATTTTCTTTAGTAGCACTAAAACAGTAAGAGTAAAAATTATTATTTCGGCAACAACTATACATTTTCTAGAATTAGATTTTTTTTCTTAAACCTAAAACCAAAGTACGTCACAATGAGAAAATATCATAAGTTGGCATCTCTGGTCGATTTTTACCGCGAAAGTTTAGTAAATATTAGAGCAAAGATTCTTGAACGAGAATTGGGCTTAACTAAGTTACGATATTTCATTACCTTTGTTTCAGACATTGAGCTGAAGTATGGGAACCACTACAGATATTGTAGTTGATCAAAGACTGAGAGAAATACAGAGAGAATATCTCGAGTTCCTCGAGGATGATGTGAGTTATATAATTTTTCTCCTTAGCCATCAGTGACCCTAGTCTGCTAAGTTCATAAGAACATAAGAAATTTTTATAGTGGGCACACTAGGGGCCACTTCGGGCCATCGAGGTGGCTCCACTATGTAAAAACTGCCTGTACATTGGCAATAACCAATTTTTACAAAACTAATTAATTATCAATTTAAAACTAAAGATAGAATCTCTGGATCCAGAGGATCAAAGTCATAATAGGCTACTATCCACAAATATGTTACACACTATATCTATTTATAACTGACATGCAAATATATCAGATCCAAAGAATCCAGTCAATTTCATTATGGTACCCATCAATACCAGTACCATGCCAACCAAAAATAAGTCAGTCCATATCAATTGCGGACCAAGTCACAATTTACATCCATATACCGTACATTACAATATATATACTTAGGAGGAAAAGTGTAGGTGTGGCTGTAAAGACTGTACAGTAATGTAGAAATGTGTGCACACCCATTTTGGGTCTCCCATTTAAAGGTGTTTGTGGGGCAAGTGAAGATCATGAGTTTTTCAATACCTCACAGTACTATGGGGGGCACCACTCGGCAGAGGAATCTCTTTAAATAGGGTGTGTAAGGATAGAGAGTATCCCCTAACCCAAGATGCTGCCTCCCTATATCCCACAACACCTGTGTTGAGCTGTGGGATCTATCACCCAAATGCACATAATATATATGAAATAAACTAGTACCATTCATGCAATAAAAATGGGCTTAAACACTATCACCAGATGTCCCTTGCAGACAAACTATCCAACCTTCTTTTGAAAGAATCAAGTGTATCTGAAGTCATCACTTCTTTTGTCAGAGTGTTCCAAAACTTAATTACTCTATTCGTAAAACTGTTTTCTTAAATTTGTTCTACATCTTGACTTAAATAATTTCATACTATGACCTCTAGTATGGTTATTGTGATCTTTAATGAAAAGAGACTCAAAATCTATCTTACCCAACCCTTTTATCATTTTATACACCTCTATCATATCACCCTTTAACCACCACCTTTTTAATGAGAACATGTTTAGATACCCTAGTCTTTCCTTATATGTCAATTGTCTTAGAGATGGGATCATTCTTGTTGCTCGTTTCTATACTTTTTCCAGTTTTTCAATATCTTGTATCAAATAGGGACTATTAAATTGAATACAGTATTCAAGGAGGGGTCTCACGTATGAAATGTATAGTTGCTTTATAATATTGGGTGATTTGTATTCAATGTGTGTGTGCATGAGATTGAGTTTAGCATTTGCTTTATTTCTGATTACCATACAGTGATTTGAGGGTTTAAGTTCATTTGTCACAGTGACACCCAAGTGTGTCTATCATTTTTAATCCAAATTCCATTTATATTGTATTCAAATTCTGGATTTTTTGGCCCAATATGCATAACCTTGCACTTATCAACATTAAATTTCATCTCCCACTTATCTGCCCAGGCTGTTACTCTAAGTCTTTTTGTATTGTCATTGCTCCTGCTACTGACTTAACATATGGCCTAATTTTGAGGTTTTACATGATAGGTCCTTCTCTAGATCATTTATATAGACAACAAAAAGCAGAGGTCCCAGAACAGACCCCTGTGGGACTCCGCTCAATACGGGTCTCCAAGTAGACTTATTTCTATTTAGATGAACTCTGTTTTCTTATTTTCTATTTCTCAGCTATATGACCTCTTATACCATGGGCTCTAACTTTTCTCTAGTGACACACCTGTTTTTGGAAAAGTGTCTCGCAGTATGAAAAATTATTGCTCGTAACCAGACTGCAAAATCTGCTTGAATTTTCCAGTAGTGTCATACTAGGATTTTTCCATAACCACTTGACACTGGGCGAGAGATTTAGCACAGATTAGGCCTACTCGAGTTCGACATGGAGGCTGATGAAATTACATTTCATTTGGAAAACATGAAGCCACTGGGGCCTATCGGGGTTATCCAAGTCATGAGCTAATAATAATATAATTCTACAAAACAACTGGAGGGCATAATAAGAAACTTAGAAAGTAGACTTGTAGACTTGATCTATGAAAATTTTTCAGTCATAGAGTAATAGATTTTTGGAATGACTTTCCATATGATGTGGTAAATAGTTGGGTCATTCTCTGTCAGATCAACCAGTGCCTAACACCCTCATCTCTCAGATTTTGCTGAAATTTGGTTTATAGGGAGTTTGTGGGCCCTGAATCCATTTCTGAAATTATAAGGTCAATCCGACCAACGGTTCAAGAGATATGACCTCGGGAAATTTGAGGTCACTTGCGAGGTCACTAACATTTGGCGACCCATAACTTGGGTAATAATGGTCACAATTATATAAAAGTATATATATTTAGAATCAGAAAACGACAAGGAATCCAAATATGCAAGTTTTAGAACTCTAGGTTGAAAAATAAAAAAGTTAGACTGTAACCAAAATTGAGGTCACGATTTGACCTCTGGGGTATCAAATGAGAATTTTTTTTTTTAAATGTAAAAAATGAAGGCATAGGCATTGGCTATTAGAATCAGCAAAAAAAAGTTTGTTTGTTAGTATTTTTCATGTAACTAACATATAAGTGAACACCATATTCATAAGTTGTGCGTCAATTCTACCTATTTTTTCACACTTAAGCTCATAATTTGACCTATAGAAATTAAAATTACATTTTTTTATAGATATAAAAACAAAGGCAAAAAATGTAAAATTGTATTTCACTGCTAATCTACACTGGCAATAATAGTTATAATAGTGAAAGGGGAAGACCTACTTAGAGGATTCATGTGCTAGCCTAATACAATTTTTGCATGCTCGATGCTCTCATCAATTTCTTTTTGTGGAAAAATGTATTGAATTCTGCTGCCTCCTCTTAGGGTAGGACAACTCATTACAGTTAATATATGATGTCCTGGCACTGCACATGAATCCTTGTTTGATGGATAATAATATGCACTTGATCCTGATGACCCAGAGGGATGTAGAAAGTTCACAGTGAAATCATCAAACTCTTCACAATATTCCTCCACAATTCCATACCAAACTTGCATGTCATAAATGCAGCCAACATACTCTCTTGGTTTGACACATTTTAGGTTACCAAGCATTGCAGGTTCATTAGTAAAATGACTTTTCCTTATTCTTTTCTTTTCTCCAATGCCACTTGAAATGGGATACACCATCAGTTCTTCCTTGTTTAGGGGAACAAATCTATGATATTTCTGAGTTCCAGGAATAGCCCTACTATCCTTGAATCAATGTTTCAACCGTTCTTCTGCATCTTTCAAATCAGCTGTAGTTACAAAGAAAAAATTTATCTTCTTACTCAAGTTTTCTTCACAAAACTGAAACATGTGTTCTGGTGTAAGAATTTGCCTCTCTGTAGTTCTCTACAAACTGGCACGAGCAGTAGCTCTTTTCACTGTTCCTCCAATCCCATCACATGCATTTTTGCCATGGGATGTAGCAAAGAAGTGCCATTCACAAGACAGACCAAAATCCTCTTCATGGTAACAGAGATTTGTGAAGTTGTATCTTTCTTATATTGGCCAGCACATCCATCTGAGAAATAGTGCACCTTCTTCAATTGTGGGCATCTGAATTTAACATATGTCATAAGCTTCAATATGAATGAGTAAACCATTATAGTGTTGTGTTTTAGTGATGCAGATAAGAAACAGACACTAAAATGGCTAAGTTCCTGGTCTGCAGATGATCTATAATAGATGACAAAAGGGTGAACTGTACACTGTGAATTGTCCCAGTGAAACCCTTGGGCAGCATCCTGGACAATGAAAGAATAATTCTCAGAGAAATCACCTACTATAACTACCTCGCTCTGAGGTGGTAGTGTTTCTTTCAACTGCTTGAAGTACTGTGATTGTTGCTGAGCAACAAAGTGATGATGAACCATGCAGGATATTTTCATGCTTAGGGATGATAAGTATTCATGAAGTGGCTCCACCTTATCAACCATTGTACAATGGTCAACAGTCACCCATTGCTTGTAAGATATTTCATTTGGAGCTGATTTCACACTGTCAAGTAACTCAAGAAAATCTAGGACACCCTCTTCTCTTGGGCAATCATTGCAAAGTTGCATCATGCAAGTCTCTCTTTCTGTACTGCAGACACTGTAATCCATAAGATCCTTGTATGAAAGACCTCTTTCTCCCAATGCAGCCAGCTGCAATTTTGGATTTTGATGGTATGTGCAGACACAGACAGAATGAGTCCCACCACTACCAGCAAGCACACAATATGATGGCCGTAATTTTGCAAATGTGGAAAATCCTATTTTGGGATTCTTTTCATCATTTTTATATAGTTCAAACATCTCTCTTAAATTCCCGAGGACCAATCGTTTTTGCACCTTCATTGCACCTTCAGCACTGATAACTTTCACGCAATCCTTTTGGCCAGGACACATACGACTAACCTCTTCTGACTCATAGAATCTTCTAACTATATCTTTGTGTTCTTCAGATATCACTTTTCCTTTGCTCATTAGTGGAATCTTCGGAAGGATTCCATGTTCTGATTTAAGTGAATGGCTTCTTTTCACCATGTATGTTGTAGTTTGAAAGAAACTAGCTGTTTTTTCAATTGTGTATGGTGAGAGTGTCAATATTTGTAGTTTGTGATGGTGACATTTGCTCTCCAGGAATGACTGTTTCAATTCATTCATTAATTTGTCTAGATGTTTTTCAGATTTAGTTTCAGGTTTTGAAGTATCACTTACCTCCTTGGTAATTTGAACACCATAACTGAGTTCTAGCCTCTCCTTCAGGTGTTTCTGAGCAGATGATAGCTTACCACGAGCCTTGCGCTTTTTCTGGCTTAATGACAGCCCTTCTGAAAAGAACAGAAAAAAAGGTTTCACACACCTGAATATTAGTAATTAAATATTAATTATAGTACCTTAAATGCTATATAATTGGCTATATAGTAGATCAAACAGACCTTGTAGTAAAGTATAAGTTATTATATTAATTTATTACTTACTTTTTTTAACTGGTGTTTGGTCCAGAAATGCTAGAACTGGTTCAACTGAAGTTGAAGGATTTTCCTTTATCAAGCAATCACTGTCATTGTCCAGATCTTGAATTGAAGAGATGTTACTCAAGCCACTGATAGTAGATGATTCATTTGAATCCTGCTCAGACTCGTTGTTTTCAGTGGTACTAAGTATAGTGGGGTTTTTCATTATCAGTGTCCAGCAGTTCACACACAACAATGAGTCTTTTTTCACTCTTCCAGCACATTTTTCAACAAGTACATCAGTCACTTTTCTAAGATTGATTGTTATGCGTTTCTTGTGTTTTTGAATAGGGTCCTGGCAGTATTTCAAGTGCCGAACCATTGTATTTTGATCTGTAAAGATATAGGATTTACAATTAGGTAATATATATTTTTTAGAAAATATATAGCTATACACACTTAATATTTTAGGCCTTGATAGTCTCTGAGGCTCATTAAAACACCATACTCACCAGCCACCCACAGTGCTGGCTGGAACTGTACTAACCTGTAGACAAGGAATTTTGCAACTATCTGTGTTGATTCTGCACTTAGACAAGTAGCAACATGTTTCAACAGGTTTGTTTAGGCTACATGTGAGCTTAGTCTTCCCCTTTCACTATTATAACTATTATTGCCAGTGTAGATTAGCAGTGAAATACAATTTTTATTAAATTCTTGGAGCTTGAGGTCAAATTGATAGCTAAGATATAAAAATTCCTTGAAATGACAAGCAATTTATAAATATGGTGTTCACTTATAAGTTAGTTACATGAAAAGTACCAACATAAACAAACTTTTTATGATTGTTTCTATTAGTCAAGAACTCTGACTTTGTTTTTTATATCTATAAAAAATGTAATTTTAATTTCTATAGGTCAAATTATGAGCTTAAGTGTGAAAAAATAGGTAGAATTGACGCATAACTTATGAATATGGTGTTCACTTATATGTTAGTTACATGAAAAATACTAACATAAACAAACTTTTTTTTGCTGATTCTAATAGCCAATGCCTATGCCTTCATTTTTTACATTTAAAAAAAAATTCTCATTTGATACCCCAGAGGTCAAATTGTGACCTCAAATTTTGGTTACAGTGTAACTTTTTTATTTTTCAACCTAGAGTTCTAAAACTTGCATATTTGGATTCCTTGTCATTTTCTGATTCTAAATATATATACGTTTATATAATTATGACAATTATTACCCAAGTTATGGCTTGCCAAATATTAGTAACCTCGCGAGTGACCTCAAATTGCCCGAGGTCATATCTCTTGAACCATTGGTCGGATTGACCTTATAATTTCAGAAATGGATTCAGGGCTCACAAACTCCCTATAAACCAAATTTCAGCAAAATATGAGAGATGAGGGTGTTAATTTCAATTTTTTTTGGTTGATCTGACAGAGAATGACCCAGTTGCTCAATTAGTTTCAAGAAAAATTTTAATGTTTTCATAAATGATAGAGATAATTTGTAGATTGTAAATAGTATATATTCTTAGCTTAAGTTATGTAGGCTACTTTGGTAGTAGTAAATAGAGTAAGTCTTGCTTTTAAGGCTGCAAAGCAATCATGCATCCTACATTAATGACACTTATATCAATCGATAGAGCACTTACAGTTGTACTTACCACTTGAGTTTTGCGAGATTCTTCTTTCACTAACTAGTGCTTTTATGCTTGTCTTGGTAAATGTTAAGTTTAGAGTCATAAATTAAACTTGAAAAAGTTTAGGGGCATAAGTTATGACATTAATGAAAATATCACAACTTAACCAATTGTCAAGGGTGTACAGTTGACTTAACCCTCTAACGCTGACTGAGTCGAATACTTAGCGTTTCAAATACACGCATTTAGACTTAACCCGACAAAAATGTTTGGCGTTAAAGGGTTAACTGGGCATTCAATAATTTTCCTATAGTTTTAATGAAAATATCACTATTTAACCTTACTAACTAGCAGGGGCATTGTTAGGTACTGGCATGTGGGGCATGTACCCTGAATGTTTTCTGGGATAATCTCTAGGAGTGCTCCATTTTTCAATATTAAATATATTCATAAAACATATACTATTTGAAAGCTCATATTTTTCCCCCCGAGTCTGAAAATGTAGTAATCCAAAAGTATCAATAGCAAATAAAAAGTAACTAGATTTAATTGTTTGACGCGTGATGTCATTAACTACATTATAAAGGTTGGCTAAGTTATAAATCTTCAGTCTGTATTGTAAGATGGTATTTTTGGTAATTGTTATGCTAACCTAACATGAATATGTTATTACATTATCATTTGTATAATTTAGGTCTCAGAGTTACGGGGGTGGAGCCCCTGTAAAGATCATGCATCACAAATTGATCAGTATAGGGTTTTATATTTAAACCATTTAAACCGTTACTTTTTATTTGCTATTGATACTTTTGCATTACTAAATTTTTAGATGGGGGGGGGGGGCTTTCACATTTTGTTTTATGCCCCAACCAATAATTGAAGGTGGACCATCTGACCATTCCAGATTTATTTATTTTTTTCTAAAACTCTATGTTGAATTAATTAAGCAGTAACTGATGTGATACTGTGTGCAATATGTTTGAAATGTTTAATGGTACTTTGGTATAAAATGTAAATTTGTTTTTTAATGTTGAAATACACCTTGAAATCACACAATACTAACTTTTTGACATTTGCAACATTCTTTGTCTAATGTAAGAGATACGATGAATAACCTATTTTTCTATAGGCGCTATTGTAATAAGTGGCTTTACTGACAGATAGGGTGTTGGTGGATATGCCTGGGCCCTGAATTGTTTTGGTAGCTTGTGATGCACCTGCCAACTAGTTAGGTTAATTGAATGCCCAGTTAGGTCAACTTGTACACCCTTGATGATTGGTTAGGTTATGATATTTTCGTTAGTTTTAATGAAAATATTCTATCAAAATTGTTACTAACTGAAAAAAAGAAATTGGGGTGCTATAAAGGAAAAGATCCGAAACTACTGATCATCCTTACATTTTATTTGCCTTATTTGTAGCCTTAATTTTACATACCTAAAATGAAAGATCATCCTGTAATTTTGATAAAGCAGGACATCTATCAAAATTTACTACCTTAAACAATATGACTTTAAGGAACTTTTGTACTGTAAAGCAAATACTAACCATTTTGTATGTTCTAAACAAAAAGTAATGATTGAAAACAATTAGATGGCTGTTATAGAGTATAGACAACCAATAATTTACGCCACTAAACTTTTTTGAGTTTAATTTACTCCTTTAAACGTAGCATTTACCCTTGCCTCTACTCTTTATCCCTTGTAATTTTGTTCTTAACACTGATTTATAAACTTATTATATTCTTAAAATCTTTGCAGTTGTGGAATTTACTACATGACTTGGCAGTCTATTCCAATTATCACTGGGGAACACAACATTTGGTGACTTAGATGTTAGACCTGTTTCTGGGTATATTGAGGTCGCTGATTCTAAAAATGACATTAGTTTTTCTCCATCAGCTCTGCTTATCAAGATATGATATATATCTATATAATGTATATAATATTATATAATTGCTGACTGGCAATCACTGTTGTTGTCAATTGAATACAAAAGTATGATGAATGTCAGCAAAAATAGTGTATTAACATCAAACAAGCATAAGGTATGAAAAATATTTCTTAAATTAAAAAAAGCTTGAGACACGAACGGCAAAAAAAGTTCTTTCATTGAGACATCTCGCATAAACCGCGTTTCTGAGATTTCTTGCGATGAGATGTGCCAGGACATTCGCGTTGGATGCTCCAGTAGTAATCTGCCATCATGTGAGTATCCCATCATCCGCGTACTGTTCTTCCATGGTCCTTAGTTCTTGGTGAAATCGTTCACCCTGTTCCTCGCTTAGATCACCGAGGTTATCTGGGAAACGATCCAAATGACTGTGGAGGTAATGCAGTTTGATGCTCATTTTACAGCCAAGTTTACAAAAGAAGAGAGCATATTCTCCACTAGTTCACCATAGTTATCGCCTTATAGTTCCCAAGGAAATTCTTCACAACCATACTAAATGATGACCACGCATGTGCCTCAATGTTGTCCATTGAATCTTGGAAACGCGGGTCTTTCATGAGTTCCTGGATTTGCGGTCCATTGAAAATACCTGCCTTCAGCTTTTCCATGCTCAGTGCAGGAAATTTCCTACATATGTAGCCAAAACACGTCCCATTTCTGTTCAAAGCCTTTATAAATTGTTTCATCAAACCTAGTTTGATGTACAGTGGTAGCAATATGATCCTTTCTCTGTCAACCAAAGCTTCTTTGATGATATTTTTTTCTCCAACCACCATGTTTTCTCTGAGGCCACTGTCTTCTCACCCAGTGTTCATCTTTAGCTCTACTGTCCCAGAGACATATAAAGCACGGGTACTTGGTGTACCCGCTCTGCTGGCCCAGGAGAAAATTCACCATCTTCAGATCCACACAGATCACCCATTGGTGGTCTTGGTATGATATCTTTTCTAGGACTAGGGCGACTGTCCCATGCTCTTCTCTCATACCGACTGAGTGACCAATTGGGATTGATCTGTATCTGTTGCCGTTGTGTAGAAGAACACATTTTAGGCTCCGTTTGGAGCTATCTATGAATAACTGCCATTCACTTGGTGTGTGTTCCGATATGCCCATTTTCATCAGCAATCCGCGCACATTGTTGCAGAAAACTAAATCGTTCTCTTTTGAGAAGGGCAGTAAATCCTTTTCTCTGTCGTGATATAATGTGATTTTGGTTCCTGGCAGCAGTAAATTTTTTTCTCCCAGCCTGGAAGCTAACAATTCAGACGATTTCTTCGAAAGACTTAAGTCCCTTATGAGGTCGTTTAATTTGTGTTGATTAAAACCTTCTGTAACTGATGATGGTCCTTCAAAATCACTGTCATTTTGCCCACATATGCTTTCTTTGTCAGTAGCAGATTCATCTTCTTGAGGGAGCTCTGGAAGATGGCTGAATGATAGGACAGGTATCTCATCTGAATGTGAAACAGGCCGTCTAGCTGAGTCTATGTCAGGATATGTCCATTTACTCTGGTTACGTCCATTGATGCCCTTTATATTCACCAAACAAAAGTAACAGTCATCACTGTGGTTTCTCTGTTCTCTCCATACCATTGGTATACCAAATTTCAGGCACCTCCTCTTTCCATTGGTCCATTGCAGCAGATGCTCCGTACACGTTTTACACATGACATGAGGAGCCCATGGCTTATCTTGGTCCCCTAGTTGTACTTTGAAATAGGCAAAATAAGCTTTTTTCACAAAATCAGTAATAGTTTTTCTCTGTTCAATGAATGTGTACTCTCCGCAGATAAAACAAAACAAATCTGGATGATTTAAACACACTTCATGATGAAGCCATGTCAACACCTGTAACAGGAAAGAATTCACGTTAGTACATGTACAATACACATGCAAAACAGCAACATCAGCAAAATCATAGCTACAATTTAATTATACAAATGCATTTAGATTTACGAGCAACTCATAATACCGTTCCAGAAGGGTAATAAAGTAGGTAATGACGTATGCAATATCTCAAAAACTAGAGCTGCTAGAACAAAATAGATGATATTTTCTGAATCAGTGGCATGAAAATATCAGAATAAGGTCTAAAATCTCGGGCACCAAGAAAAAATTTTTTTTTTGTTCCCCAGTGAATTATCAACCACTTTGTATAAAGTAGTATTTTCTGATGTTTTTAGAAAATTGTTTTTTATATAACTTGTAATCATGACCTCTCATTGATTATTATAATTTCTTTGAAGTTTGTCAATGTTTATATTTTCTAGACCCTTCATCATAAAAACTTTGATCATATTTCCTCATTGCCTTCTGTCTTCTAATGTTGTCAATCTGAGTTTTGTAAGTCTTGCTTTGTAAGGCAGGTCTTGCAATGCTGGTGGCATCTTTGTCACTCTCCTATGAATTCTCTCTCTAACCTCTCCTTTCTAAGGAAAGGAGACCAAGTCTGCACTGCATACTCTAGGTGAGGTTGTACATAACCTTTATATAGAATTTTGAAGTTTTCAACATTCGTATAGCTGAAAGAGTACCTAATTATTCCCAGCATCTGATTTTTTTTTTTTTTTTTTTCCTTTGCATGATCTCCTATTTTCAAATTTGGGCTTATAAATACTTCTAAATCCTTTTCTCTTGTAGTCATAGATGTTCCATTCATCTTGTACTGCAAATGTAAATTTCTTACTCCAAGTGCATTTCTTGACGATTGACAGGGGACAAATCCATGCTGACAGTCCAATAAGCAGTTGTTTGCAATAATAAAATTGATCAATGTTCCTCTTTTAATACTTTCTATTATCTTTACCACCTGCTATATAGGTGCCTTCTTTCTCCTTTCTTATAGATAGCTGTGACTGGCAATTTTCCAATCCAGTGGTAGGTTCGTTTCTTGTAGTGATTTATTAATCATTGTTAGCAGTGTTACTGTTAATTGTTTCTTTGAAGATTCTTGGGTCTATTTCATTTGGTCCTACAGCTTTGTAGGCATTAAAATTTCTTACAACTTTCCTTACCTCTTACTCCACCACCTGCAGGTCTTCTAATATTTGAATATAAGGTAGTTTTTTAAGGTCAAATGGTTTCTCTCCTTCCTCACCATATATTGTCTTGTATGCCTCATTGAAAATAAGAATGTCACTATAATCTTCCTTGTCGAACACTGACACAAAGAAGTTTAGTACCTCTGCTGTCTCAAAATCTATTTTTGTTAATTCAGTACTTGTATATACAGCTATGTAAACTTTTCAAAGTATAAAAAAATTACAATTTTAAGAAATGGTATTAAATGTAGGATACATGGTTGCTGTGTGGCCCCTGGTTAATTGAATGCCTGGTTAGGTCAACTGTTATGCCCTTGACAATTTGTTAGGTTAAACAGTCAAATTGCTCTGTGATCTTGATTTTATGAAGATTGTTAAAACAGCTCTTGCAAATAAAATCAGATACTAATCCATGCATTACACACTGGCCCAAGTGTCTTTATTATCTTTTTCTTATGATTTTTTAAGAGGATCAGCACTCACTTTTCAACCCATTAATATTAGATATTCACTAATATTAAAATTTGAAAACTAATGCCTTTAATATGATAAGGAAATATCAATATACCTCATGATCTATAAGAAAAATGACAGGAAATTAATAATGGTGAACAGATTCTATCAAGATTACATATTTTGAGGTAACAATCGTAGAACTAACCATTGTTCAACCTACAATAAGAATCTAGATGGTCAATAAGATAACTTTTTATTGTATAAACTGAAAGACTATTGTTAGTTTTTTTTTTTTTCACAAAGGTCAAAGTTTTTTTTATTTTTATTACATTTTTGGTTTCTACACTGAGTTCAAAAATATATATAGTTTTATGGATCTGAAGATTATCAGGGTTGGCAAAACCCCAGGTTTTTCACAAAAAAAACAACCCAACTGGGTTTTTGAGTTTTTGATGGGTTGAAATTTTTTTTAGAAAGGTTCGATAATTATGTAGTGCCTAATATATCTATTATTTTATTAATTTATTTATCTAATCTGCAATATATATTAAAGACATTTATTTCACAAAGTTCAGATATGAGAGATGATAATGACATAGGCCTATTAGAATTTTCTCCATTTTAATTTTAGATCTTTCCTTTATTTCTTAACAGCAGATTTCAGCTTTATTTAGACCTAACTCAAATTTAAATTTTTAAGATGCCAAAGCGTTATAGAAGTGGAAGATCTAAAGTTAGCAAATGGGATGAGGTGACTTATTAAGTGATCAGCCTACTAGAGTACAGGGATGGGGTCAAATACATATTTGTATTTACAAATACACAAAAATGGATATTTGTATTTGTATTTGAGAATTTAAAAAGCTGCGTATTTGAATTTGTATTTGAGCCTTTTATTTGCTGTATTTGCTTCAAATACAGTCAAATACACCATGTAATATAACTGTGCATATAACTACAAATTGATATGAACAGTAAAAATCAAACATTGAGAAATATGAATTTATTTTCTTTAATTATGCAAAAGTGCAGAAATATCAAGAAGTGTGAAATAATTTTCTCTAATAAAAATAATAAACAAGAGGAATTTGTTACTTTTCTTGCCTTGGTGTGAAAATGAAGTCTACTTTGATAAGAGCCAAAGTATTGCAATGTTAAGTTTTATACAATAAGTACTATACCAGTATTGTCTTACTTGAGGGGTAGCCAAAGTCAAGTAAATATTATCCATTTATATTTAAGATGAAATTGGTATGAAATTTGCAAATACAGTAAAAATTGTATTTGCATTTTATTTGTATTTGAAGCTTCATATTTGTATTTGTATTTGGGGATTTATAAATTCGAATATTTGTATCTGTATTTGAATTTGGCCATAAAAAAAAGTGTATTTGTATTTGGGCAATTGTACCGTATTTGACCCCATCCCTGCTAGAGTACTATGCAATTATTGCAAAGAAAGTATCACTCGAAAAATTGAGAGTGAATCATCATCTAGAGAAAGTTAGACCCGCACATACTGGTGGCAGACTTAAAGCTGCTGAATGGGATGAAGTAGAAATGTTGAGTGACCAACCAAATAGAGTTCAGTGCAAATACTGCAGATGTATATTTAAAAAAAAAAAATAGAACAAGTGAAACATCATTTAGATCGATGCAATAAAAAATGGGTACAGGCTCGTGATGATGAAGCGGATGAGCTTACAAATACAGCTACATCAGCAACTCTTCCTCCTACACATAGAGACAGCAGTTTTGAGAGTAGACCCTCTTCAAGCAAATCATATGAAAGCCTGGTTCATGATGACACTACAATTCACAGTAGTGAGACTTCATTCACTTCAACTGCTTCTGAATCTTCCATACCATTTTTTTCATTCTACTCCAGCCAAGAAAATGCAAGGTCAGATAATGCCATATGTGGTTAGAACAACTGTAGATCAAAAAGAACAACTAGATTTGCAAATGGCCAGATTTTTCTTTTCAGCAAATATTCCATTTGTAGTTGTAGAGAATAAAGAATTTATTAAATGGGTCCAAAATTTAAGACCAGGCTATTGTCCTCCAAGCAGAAAAAAGTTATCTGATGACTCGCTAGTCAAAGTGAATAATGAAGTAGGTACTGGATTCAATGAAAAGACTTAGTCAATTCTACTGTAACTTTAATTCAAGATGGTTGGAGCAATGTGTCAAATGATCCAATAATTGCCCATAGTGTTCACAATGGGTGCAAATCCTTTTTAATAACTTTTCAATTTTTCATAATCTTTATTTACAAAATTTCAATTAGGTATTTTAAAATAAACATCTCGGAACAAAAACCCCAAAACCCACTGAAAATTCCAGTAGGTTTTGAGTTCGGTTTTTGGGTGCCAACCCTGACGATTATTGACCTCACTGACTATCCAAAAATTCTGTTTGACTGTGACCTTGATTTTGATGACCTTCATAACTCCTGAACCAATGGTCATACATAGCTGAGATTTTGAAAGATTAATTCCTTGTATAAACTAACCATATACACCAAAAATGAGCAAAATCTGAGATGGCTGGCTGTCAATTTAACATTTTTTTGCTTCATTTGTCCTGGAACTGCCCACCAATAATTACCATACTACACTATAGACCAGTGGTACTCATTGCATGGCTCACAAGCCAAATGCACTATATATATTTGGCTCATGAGCTGCCCAATGAGTACCACTGCTATAGACTATAACCTCTCTATTATTTCAGAATCTGTGATGGATGCCATTGACCATAAGTTTCCTCAGTATTTAGCCTCAAAGTAGTGAAGTTCATCATGATCATTTCATTTGGTAACCACCTACACTTCATTGGATTGATTGAATCGAATAACCTTTAATTACATTTGTTTTACAATGACATGAATAATTGTGAAGCTCAACTACTTATTTAATTTGGCCCTTAAGCTTTACTGGGCTCTTATTAAAAATAAACAGCTCAATGTTATTAATTAATTATAACTAAGTAAATAAATATTAATAGTTTAAGTATGTATCAATCTTAACTTATCACTACTGACATGACAAATGCAAGGTCACCATTGAAGTGCCATGAAGGCATTATACCAATAACATACAAAGAAACCAATATTACACATGAGAGATAAGAACTGAACAATCCCAAGAAATGTTTGTAATACTAGATTACACATGAGAAATTAATAAACAATAGTCATGGACATTAATCCTAGATTGTTGTTAGTATGCCATTATTAATCGGGATTTCAACTTGGTTTTAAACAAATTTACGTTCATTATAATAATCCCTACTCATAAATGATTGCTCACAGATGCTTTTCTGATGTACTTTTTGAAAAAAAATTGGAAGGTGGTGAAATTACCCCACTGGTTGGGTAAAAACAAAGCATAGGTTGGTGTAGTCAGACCTCAATGTATAAAAAGTACAGCAACATTTCCTCAATACTGTATAAAGAGCTTCATTTTATGGTGAAATTAGCTTGCCTGATCTTAACTTGTAATGAGCAATGAAGCTCTCTAAGTTTCATTTGGATTATCATAGCTTTGAGGTAAATCCTATTAAAGTTTAAGCATACAAAAATGGTACCTATTAATTGCGACATTTGTTAGTTTTTTATTAGTTTGCTATGAACAAAACAATACAACATATATTCTTAATATTTAATTATTCTTATAGGAAGATGCAGGAGTTTATACACAGTTGGTTCGTAATATGGTTGAAAAAGAAGAGAGCAGATTGATTGTTAATATCAATGACTTACGGAAGAAAAACTCTCGGAGAGCTAATGAGTATGTTATTTATCTATGTATAATAGAAACTATACACTCGTATTCAGATAAGTAATTGTATTTTTTTAATCTCGAAATTAATTAAAACTTCTAAAATATTTCACAGCTGTTGTTACGTGAAATAATAAAAAAAATGTAAATTATAGTGATGTACCAATTCCAAAATTTAGCCACTGCTGATTCTCTGCCTAAATTTTTAAAAATGAGTTCCATTCATAAGTTTTACGTGAAAACTTTCAATTTTTATATTTTTAAATTTCAAATTTGTTTAAATGATTTTCCTTAGCTCACTCCATAATGTATGATACCAGAATTTGTTACTTGTATATGTTAGCTAAAGTAGTGATAAGTAGTTTTATTACTTAGTAAAATTATAAAATAATTTTATTTTAGTTTCATAAATTGAATACCAATATTTAAAGTAATCGATTTTCCAAATGTTGAAGGTATTCAAATTTTTCATTAATGTAAACAATAATAACAATTTTTCATTAAAATCTTGAGGCCCTTGTGTCCTATTTTGAATAAAAAAAAAAATGGATATAAAATTTGGGTTATATAAAACTATTAAAATACTTAACCCCTAGACTGTAACAAAAGATTTATGGGATGATCGTCTATGTACAAAAAATGCTGATAAATGAAAGTTTAGAAAACTTTATTTTGTTCTTATACAATGGAAGCTATGCAAAAAAAAAAAAATTATAATGGTGTGAAAAAACAATTAATGTGTGGGTGGACATGGGGAGAGCTACTATGCCATATGATACTATTTCTGACACCAATGCTTGGTGCAAATTTTTTAAATAAGTCATTTAATTTTGGGCTCTATGGAGGACTGTCGCAGTCCAAGGGTTGAAATAGTCAACATAGATCGTTTAATATAAAAATTAGAAAGTACAACATGATTTAGAATTATTATTACTATAGAGTAGGAGATTACAATAGTTTATAATATTTAGAGATTAGCTAGTTAGAAAATGTAAATTTATGGGTAACTTAACTTATTAGGCTTTGCCATTTTTGTGAATGTAAAATGTATTTTATACAATTACACCTTTTAAATCAGTATAAATTATTATATTTTTTGTATGTTAAATTTTCTATAAATATAGATTTTATTTTGTAATAATTTTAAAATTTCAAAGAATCAGTAAGATAATCTGCTAAATTTGGCTGATTTTGCTGATGCTGATCAGTTAGTACATGACTAGTAAATTAATTTTTTATGTATAGTAGCTGTAGCCTAGAGGATTTAACAAACTTAAGCCTAATTGGGAAAAGAAGAGGATGAAATTAAATTTATCTGGTAGGCCAGATGTCTTAAGTGTCCTAGTTAATTATTTGCTAGTATATATTTCTCATTTTGTGGATAGCATATATTATTGTACCCTCTCGTAATTAGTAATGTCCTGATTGCTCCCTTTTGTCATTTTCTTTTCAGAATGCTAAATTTTGCCTTTGAAGAAGTAGTTGCTTTTCAGCGTGCCTTGAAAGAATTTGTTGCTGCAATTGACACCTCTTATATGAAGAATCATGAAGATGTATTTGTAGGTTTTGAAGGAAGTTTTGGAAGCAAGCATCTCTCGCCTAGAACACTTAGTGCAAAACACTTGGGAAACCTTGTTTGCGTTGAAGGCATTGTTACAAAATGTAATTAATTTTAATTTTGTTCATGACTTTCGTGGTTTTTAAATTGGCATGGTACGAGTGTCGTCAGTTTGAGTGATTTTAATATACCATTCATTGGTTTAATGTCAAATTTTTAAAGATTTCAAATCAAAAGGTTTCTTTTTTTTTATGTTAATCATATACGAGATTACTTATTTCCCCAAGTATTATTTTTGTATCTTTTCCATCAGGTTCTCTTGTCCGTCCCAAGGTAGTGCGTTCTGTCCATTATTGTCCCGCTACGAAGAAAACCCTAGAAAGACGGTACACTGACATGACATCCTATGACCCTTATCCTTCTCAGGCCATTTACCCTACAAAAGATGATGATGGTAATTAAGAAAGATTGAGATAACAGCCTAAGTGAAAAGCAAATAATTTTAAACCTATAAAAGTAGAAAGTGAAAATTATAATTGACCAAATCCTCCTAAATGTATACGTCTTTTGTTTACTCTCAAACAGTTCGTCTTTTTTAATTACTTGCGAATATTTTTTAGGGTTACGTCGTAGCCAATGTCGTAACATCGCTTACCCATGATCAGCTAAGTTAAGTGACATTGGGTATGGGTAGGATAGTAGTTGGATGGGAGACTACCCTGTGTCCTAACTATGTAGCGACCCATGGTTTGGGTTCCACGTAAAGCTGTAGGTCCTCTCCATTATATGACCTTAAATGTTGCGAAAGAGGCTGAACAATCTCATAATTACCCTTGTGCGCGCGTTCGTTCGTTCGTTCGTTCCAGCCATAGGTCCAAAATGAAAAGAGTTGCAAACATGAAACTTCACACACATTGATTAGGACCCGAGGTTGTGCACCTGGGTGTTCAATGCCTGGTTAGGTTAATTGAAACTACAGAAAAGAACTCAGCCATGAAAATCTTGAGCGTCGCATTGTATCAAAATTTGTGAATTTTTAAGAGTTTCATGACTAGTTTTACTGACCAAATAATTGAACCCCCGATTACTACTGTTGGTTCAATTATTTGATCAATTAAACTGTAGAAAAGAATGCAGTTATGAAAATCTTGAGCTTTACATTGCTGCCTGTAATAATAATAAATAAAAAGAAAATTTGTTGCTAACAGTTTTCAAAGACCCCAGCACCGCGGTCTAGTGGGTATCGCCGAAGAAGCCCAGAGGATGGTGGATTTACAAAACTGTCGACTCGTGGTTCTGAAATTCAAGTTGACAACAGGTGGATTGTCCATATTGCCCACTCCTCTCTCCACTGTTCAATGTTGAAATGTGTAATTTCATCAAGTCCATAAAATATGTCTGCAAGTATGTCAACAAGGGAACTGATATGGCTGTGTTTAGCCTTCGGAAGGATGTATCCAAGAATGATGAGGTTCAATAATATGAATTAGGCCAATATATCAGCAGTAATGAGGCCAGCTGGAGAATTTAGAGCTTTTTCAATTCATGAAAGACATCTTAGTTCATCTCGGTGTACATCTTGAGAATGGCCAAAGAGTTTACTTCACTGAAGAAAATGCACTTCATTGTGCCCAAGCTACACAAGACACGACTTTCACAGGATTTCTTAACCTTTGCAGGGAAGATGAATATGCTAAGACTGCTCTACCACCAAGTACCCAAGTATTTCATATGGAATAGTGGAAGCAAGAAGTGGGCCCATCGGAAAGTAGGATATAATGGGCCAGAGCATCCTAATGTCAAGGCCAGTGATGCATTAGCCTGTGTTTACACTGTGCATCCTGGCAATTCGGAATGCTTTTTCTTGTGTCTACTTCTGCACGAGGTCAAGGGGCCAACATCGTTCGAGGAACTGTGAACAGTGGATGGCAGAGTCTGTGAGACTTACAAACGCCAATTGAAAGGACTCCTTGAAGATGATGCCCATTGGAGTAACACCCTGAATGAAGCAGCTGCTGCAGTCACCAATGATGATGCAGAATCTTTTTGCCATTATGCTCCACATGTGTGCCATATCTAATCCTTGGGAACTTTGGAACAACTACAAGGAGAACCTTGCTGAGGACATTTTGAACCCGGCACAAATGCAAAACCAAAACCTAAATGTAGATTTCTGTGATGACATTTTCAATAAAGCTTTTGTAATTATTGAGGACAAACTGAAAGATTTAGGTGGCTCTGATCTCGAAAGTTTCGGTCTCCCAGTGCCACAGCGAGTTATTAACTGATATCCTCAGAGAAACAAATTACAACACTGACCAACTTGCTGAATATATGCAGGAAAATGAACATCATCTGGTTCCAGACCAGAGACAAGCTTTGGACAGATTCACTGAAGATGTTTGCAGTGGAAGTGGCAGCATCTTTTTTATGAATGCTCCAGGTGGAACAGGAAAAACTCTTCTCATCAACCTCCTTTTAGCTAAAATTAGACACAGAAACATGATTGCCCTAGCAGTGGCATCATCAGGTATTTGATGCTACACTTTTAACAGGAGGAAGGACTGCTCACTCGGTATTCAAGTTGCCTTTGAATTTGGCACCAACCTGCAACATTGGAAGTGGCAAAGCAAGGGTTCTTCAGGAGCGTAAGCTCATTGTCTAGGATGAATGCACTTGAAGCTGTGGACTGGACCCTGAAAGATCTTCGATGTACTGACAAACTAATGGGAGGTGTCACTATGGTCTTGGCTGGTGACTTTTGCCAAACACTCCCAGTCATTCCACGTGGAACCAAAGCAGATGAACTACAAGCGTACATCAAGGCTTCATATATCTGGAACAACATTCACCGACTCACCCTAGCAACCAACATGCGAGTGCATTTGACAGGTGATACTTCTGTTTGAAATTTTGCAGGAAGGTTACTTCAGCTGGAAAATGGCACAATGGTTTCTGAACATGCATGGAATGGTATCGGTCAAAAACATTGGTCAAACAGTCACAACACTTCAAGAACTCAAAGATTCAGTTTTCCCAAATGTTATTTCTCATTTCTGGAATCATGAGTGGCTTTCTGAAATTCTGAGTCATCCTTGCACCAAAGAATGATACAGTTGATGCCATAAACAGAGGGCTACTCCTATAGTTACCTGGTGAGATGCACCAATACAAATCAATTGACACTGTTCCAGACACCAACTATGCTGTCAATTATCCAACAGAATTTCTCAATTCTCTGGAGCCACCAGGTGTGCCACCACACAATATACAGCTCAAGATTGGTGCACCTATCATTCTTCTCAGGAATATGGACCCACCAACACTTTGTAATGGAATGCGGTTGGCTGTAAAGAATTTGTGGGCGCATGTCATTGAGGCCACAGTAATAACGACATGCAGCAGGAAAGGATGTCTTCATTCCACGAATTCCAATCATTCCATCGGACTTGCCATCTCAATTCAAGCGCCTCCAGTTCCCAATTCGACTAAGTTTTGCCATGAGCATCACCAAACCTCAGGGCCAGTCGCTTAAGGTAGTTGGCCTCAACCTAGGGAAACCATGTTTTTCTCATGGCCAGCTTTATGTTGAGTGCGCAAGAGTTGGTGACAGTAAAAAATCTTCATTTTGGATGCTGATGGGAAAACAGTAAACATAGTCTATCCCGAAGCACTGCAGCGATAACATGTCATTGATTATATGGTATAAATATTTGATTTAATATGTATTTTTCTCAAACACTTACAGTAATAATAATTGTATTATTCTCGATTTCTCATTTCGTGCAACTTTCATTAACATCTAAAAGATCACTACTTGGTGCTAATTCACTAAACATCAAATTATCTATGCACTTTATATACTGGTCAAAAAAAGAAACGCAATTTTTGAGATTTATTAATAAACATGAGGACTCAGTATATAGTAAATGATTCTTTAACATAACACAGTCAATAACGCGTTTGGCCACCCCTAGCCACAATGCAGGCTTGGAGTCTGGCCCTCATCGACCTCAACAGTCTCTGCAGGAAAGCAACAGGGATGGCCCTCCACTCTTCAATAATTGCATTGGTCAGTTCCCTGATGATCTGCGGTTGATGCTGACGTCTGCGAACTCGCCGTTCAAGTTCATCCCATGCGTGCTCTATCGGTGACATGTCTGGGCTGAAGGCTGGCCATGGTAAGGTCTGCACCTGTTGTCTCTGCAGGTACGCCTGCACTATCCTGGCTGCATGAGGTCTGGCATTGTCCTGTTGCAGGAGCACCAATTCTGGATGTTGCCTCATGAATGGAAGAACATGTGGGTGAAGAATCTCATCCCTGTAGCGCTGGGAAGTCAGAGCTGATAGGCCCACGATAGGTCACGGTGCTGATAGGCCCATTGCAGGCGTCGTTGCCGCTTGCATCAGTGAGAAAAGGACCTCTGTAAGGCCTGCGGGATCGGAGTCCTGCATTACGGAGTCGGTTTCTGACGGTCTGGTCACTAATTCTGTTGTTGTGGATACCAGGTGTCTCTCTGGCTGTCTGACGAGCATTCCGCTGCCGATGACGCAGGTGCTGCAGTACAATGTGGCGATCCTGGCGTTGGGTCGTCACACGAGGTCGCCCACGTCTTGGCAGGTCCTGAACACTTCCTGTGGCATTGTACCGTCTAACAAGCCTAGAGATTGTGCTGGGATGCACATGCATTCGTTGTGCAACTTGGACAGCAGACATGCCTGCATCCAACATACCCAAGGCACGACCTCTGTTGACCTCTGAGAGTCGTGGCATGCCTCAATCGCGGGAAAAAGTTTGGTTTTCTCAACGGGCAGTGTGTATTCTGTGAAGTCAAAGAAAAAATGCATGCCTTCATAAAGAATACATTCAATTTAATCTCTGTTTATTGTTTGTAACAAAATAGCGTCTTAGCCGGGATTAGTCAGGTTTAAAAACATGCACTAAGTGGCTTTAAAAGATTTGAACAAACATTTAACCATAATCTTGAAACTGATAATAATACTAACAACTTAAATTTTACACCATATGCAAGCTAATTGCGTTTCTTTTTTTGACCAGTATATATACTTTTGAACCATTTGTTGAAAAATATAGATAATTTTCAAGACTGCTTTCCTTAACTTATCTTTTACTTGATAGTTTGATTTCAATTTATAGTTACCATTTTTTAGACTAAATTTTATTCTGATCAAAGACAGTCAAGGTAATTTCATATATACTGAACCTGAGTGAAGCTGGGTAATTCTGCTAGTACACACACACGCATGGTCATTATGAAGTGTTTATATCTGAATTTTCTCAACAGGAAATCTTTTGGAAACGGAGTATGGGTTATGCACTTACAAAGATCACCAGACACTTTCTATCCAAGAAATGCCTGAAAAGGCTCCAGCAGGACAGCTTCCCAGAAGTGTGGATATTATTGTGGATAATGATTTGGTCGATATGTGCAAGCCTGGTGACAGAATCCAGGTAAACTTAAATTTTATTAGTTGAAATGATTACCTTTGAGAAATACCATTTTGCAGTGTATGGTATTTATTTTTTTTAAATTAAATTGAATAACCTTTATTAATAATAAAATAAATACATTCGTTTTACAATTTACAATGACATGAATAATTGTGAAGCTCGACTATTTATTTTATTTAATTTGGCCCTTAAGCTTTAGGCTTTACTGGGCACTTATTAAAAGTAAACAGCTAGTTCTTATTAATTAATAAGTATTATTAATAGTTAAGATGTGTATTAATCTTAAATGATCACTATTGACATGACAAATGCAAGTTCACGATTGAAGGCACTATACCAATACCATACAAAAAAAAACAATATTTTACACGAGAGAGAAGAACTGAACAATCCCAAGAAATGTTTTTAATACTAGATTACACACGAGAAATGAATAAACAATAGTAATGGACATTAATCTTAGATTTTTGTTAGTATGCCATATTAATCAGGATTTCAACTTGGTTTTTAAACAAATTTAAATTCACTATTTTTTATATTGGCATTTAAGTCATTCCATAGTTTCAATCCAATGGAAATGGGTAGGTTTTGAGATGAAGACTTATAGATTAAAATGTGAATTTTACTTTATAAGTTCCCATTTCTGAACTGTCAGTTGGATTGGGTTAGTTTTATTATTGTATCCCTTGGGAACTTCCTTTGTACTGCCTGATAGAATATAACACTGGTAAACAGAATGGAGACTTGTCTTACTCATAACCCATATTTTGTAAATCGAGTTTAGACAACTATAATAGTTACTGAAGTGTTTCCTTCTGGATCACTATATAAAATGTTTAATTAATGTATGAGGTATGCTTAAGTAGATGTTTAAAATAGTTTTATGAAGGCACGCAAAGAATTTTAGGACTGATACATCATTATTGGTGGATTGAAAATGCGCGCACATAGCTTTTTTTAATAATTGAATATCATAGCTAAAATAAAATACTGGTGTATTGCCTACAAAAGTATTAAAAAACGAAGGTGTGTGTGTTTTTTTCACATCTAAATTTTTTTATTTTAGAACATATACCCCATGCCCCACTTCCATTTCATAAAGTGTATGTACTGTGTAGCCAAGTTTCAGCAAAATCCGATGATATTTGCAGGTTCCGCTCCTTATACGGTAAACTCTATGCTGATTGGCTGCCAGTTTGTACATAACTGGCCCATAAAATTGCTGCTTTTCTTGTGCTGTATTAGTGAGAGATTGTTTATGGTTTCATCCATGTCAAAGTTGGTACAGGGCGCAACCTCTAAATATTGTTGAAACTTGGCTGGATTTACTTTTATTCCAAATGGATTTGAGGCAAGAGGTATACGAGGCAATCTGAACCTTATGAAATTTTGACCCTATTACTGTGAAACACCCTTATATATATATAGTATATAATAGGCCGGATCGAATTTCTGGGGGCAGATCGGGCACTATGTGGGGCTTATGAATTGGGGTCCTGACCAACATACTCCAAAAGAAAGTTTATGCTCCCCCCCGTACCACTAGCATACTCACTCCTAGTTTTGGCTCCACCCCAAAAATGAAAATAGTCTCATAAATGAAAATGGAGACCATTTAGAGCATCTTCTCATAGAGATGACCCCCCCTAAAATTGCATAATATATCGCGTGTGCAATTTTCAGGCAATTACCTAAAAAATTTGGATTTCTCAAAATATTTGCTATATCAGAAAATTGATTACACATAAACATCGTTTATGTGTAATCAGTTTACTGAGCTGTGTGTTGAATTTCAAATTCAATACCAATAAATTTCATGTTCTAATTATCATATATTTTTACAGGAATTATAAGAATTTATGCTCTTTAGATTTACTTATGATCCATGCATGATTCTATAAAAGCTGGATTTTTAATTTTTTAAAAAGGTTGAAAAAATGTCAACCAGAAACAAATCTTCGAATGCAGCTTTTGGTTTTGCCACTGAATTCCGCCGATCAATGATTCCTACAAAGGCAGACGTCAGACACTATTTCTTCATTCATAGAGAAAAAAATCGAGTCAAGGGGATCAGCAACTGCGAACGATTGCTACAATATAGTTACCAAAGATCTTCAAGATATTTGGGCCATGTTCTCTGTCATTCAAGAAAGATCTATTTCTTCTGCAGTGGAAAGATTAATCAGATCGGCTCTTTCCTTGAACAAGGTTCCTCTATTTCAAAGGAATGAAAATTTTGCTGAAAAACTTGCTTCATATGATGAAATGTTTGACATTTGTTGTACTTGCAAATGTTATGATAAAAGAATAGAAAGGCCGTTTTGTCGATGCGAGGTAAAAATCCCAATGGTAGAGTGGGAGTCATTTGTAGGCCAAAAGCAAAGAATAAATCAATTAGGGCCATTTGATCGTGAAGCTGCCGCTGTCCAGAGACGATCCCTCTCAAGAGCAAGAGAACGAGCAAGAGAAGAACAAGAGAGGCAACAAAGGTCACCAGTGGAAATGGCAGAGGCTATGGAAGTTGTACCATCTTCTTCAGTAGATGACTTTAGTGAAGATATAGAAGACAGTGACAATGAGCTAGAATTCGTGCCCGATGTGGAATTGATTGAAAATGATCAAAACAGGTATTCATACAATGAATTACCATTGGTGGCAGACCGTTACCGTGAGAGTTCGAGAGCTACAGCAGCTATTGTTAATGTTGCATTGAAAGATATGGGAATAATCGATCAATCTAACATGCTTGATAGAAAGAAAATAGAAAGAGAGAATCGTGTAGGCAAGAAAAATAGTTAGATCTAGATGTGAATATTGAATGTATAGGGTTTGATGGAAGAAAGGATACGTTAACCAAGCATGGAAAAAAAAAATGCTTTAAATGATCTCCATTTTGATTTGATACTATTTTTAATTTGGGGGCGGAGCCAAAAATAAGAGGGAGTATGCTAGTGGTACGGAGGGAAGCATAAACTTTTTTTGGAGTATGTTGGTCAGGATATCATTTCATAAACCCCACATAGTGCCCATCTAAAAGAAATCATTTTGACTAGATTTCGACCCGGCATAATATATAATATACAGGGTGTTTGAAAACTTTCTGTACAAATTGTAATGGGGGATAGGCAACACCAAGACAAACCCTTTTCGTCTACAAGTGTATGTCCGCTGACGTCACCATTCGGCGCGAGAGGGCGCCGCTGCAATTGGCTAAAAGGTGAAGTGGGCTAGACTCGCGCTTGCCGCGGGCATTCTTAAATCGGACGTAGTACGCGTAACATGTTTATTTAAAGAAGGTGCTGAAAGTTGCGACCGGTAGCATCAATGCATGCCCGGCAGCGTCGAAGCATTGACCGACGTACACGTCGAAAGATTCCCAGCATTTCGGGAACAGTTCCAGCGGCGACAGCGATTCTTGCTACGAGGTCTTAGAACTTCTGAGTAAATGGGAGTCTCGTACACGAGGTTCTTCATGTGTCCCCACAGGAAGAAATCGAGGCATGTTAAATCGGGCGATCTCGGTGGCCAGGATACGGGTCCACCCCGGCCTATCCATCGGTCCCCAAAAGTGGCGTTCAGATAATCCCGCACATCGTTGCTGGAGTGTGCTGGGGCCCCGTCGTGTTGAAACCACATTCGTCTACGAATAGCCACGGGAACATGTTCCGGCAACGTTTCTTCAAGAAATATCCGATAAACCCGCCCGTCCAGTCGGGCAGGCAGCAGGTACGGCCCAATCAACTTGCCATGGACGATACCCGCCCAAACATTGACAGCGAACCGTTCTTGATGAGCATGCACCCGTGTAGCATGTGGGGTTGCGTGCGCCCACACGTGAGAATTGTGCATGTTAAACAGGCCTCATCTGAGAACAGCACATAAGCCGGAAAATTAGGCTGCACCGCTGTCTGCTGCAGAAACCAGCGTGCGAATTTCACACGAAGAGGGTAATCCCGAGGTTGTAATGCCTCGACTCTCTGACGATGAAACGGATGTAACTGCTGCTCGTGCAACACACTCCAGACCAGGTCGTGGTTCACACCGAGGATACGTGCAACACCTCGCGTGCTTGCGCTTGGATTGTCCTCACATCGCCGTAGGATTTCTTCTTCCATGTCAGGAGTGCGCACGTTTCTCCCGACCATGTCATGCATGTTTGCATGGAATGTTCCAGTTTCTCGCAGTCGCCGATGCAAATGCGCAAACGTTTGGTGGTTTGGCACACGTCTGTTTGGGAAGCGCTGTCGGTACAACCTCACGGCAGCTCTTCCGTTTCCATTGGCAGCCCCATACACCATGTGCAGGTCAGCCATCTCAGCAGTCGTGAAGCGCTCCATGTTACGCGTACTACGTCCGATTTAAGAATGCCCGCGGCAAGCGCGAGTCTAGCCCACTTCACCTTTTAGCCAATTGCAGCGGCGCCCTTTCGCGCCGAATGGTGACGTCAGCGGACATACACTTATAGACGAAAATGGTTTGTCTTGGTGTTGCCTATCCCCCTTTACAATTTGTACAGAAAGTTTTCAAACACCCTGTATATATGTATGTATATATGTGTGTGTGTGTATATATATATATATATATATATATATATATATATATATATATATATAAACTTCTAATTTTGCTTAAAAAAAAAAAAAAAAAAAAAATTGTTTTGGAGTCCTTTTCAACAAATCGGCTCTAATGTTTTTTCTTTTCTATATAGATTGTTGGAATATACCGTTGCCTTCCGAACAAGCAAGGATCGTTTACATCAGGAACTTTTAGAACTGTTATATTGACCAATAATATTATTCGTATGAGTAAAGAAATATCCCCAACCATTAACACTGATGATATTATTAAATGTAAACGGTTTTCTAAACAGAAGGTTAGTTCTTTGTTCAGTTCTTTTCTATTTTAAGTTTGTATTATGTAATAAAGGTTTTCTGTTTTAGATGAAAGGGATCATGTGGAGACGAAGATTCTCATACACTAGCGATATATAAAGAAAGTTTCCCCAGTTAAAAATAATTATTCACAAGTTAATTCTCGAATAGTTTGGGAGCCCGGCACCCCTCGTGCCCCTCCGAAGATCCTCCTCCACTATATTTTTCTGAATTTTTAGGGCCTATAGAACAGATTGAAGGATGTTTCTTCCGTTGCACTCTTTCTGTTGGCCCTTTTAAGTTGTATCAAATGTGCACTGCAATGTACGCGAAAGCGGTTTTTTGTTATACTTCAGAACTCTTATTAAATACATAAAAATGCAAGTATAATTAAAAACTTGACATAAAACATTACATTTATTGCATTTATGCATAAATATGATAATTTCTAGCATTTACATTGATAGTCTTGACTTTGAAATGGCAAAACATGAGAAAAATTGCAATACACTAGCCAAACAAGTCCAGAAATTATTCTTAAACTGTTGCACTTCAGTTATCAATACTTACACAAATCAATGAATAAACTAGCCTCGGAAGAAATTGTGATTTCAAATCAATGCAAGTTTCATTCGTAACCATCATCATGATCATCTTTCCGGCAGCAATTTATGCGTTGAAGTTAGGGCGCGTAGTATTAGCTTTAATTTTGTTGTTTATAGATCTCCCGTTCAACCCCTCGGGGCCTCGATACCGATACTAGATTTTACTCGCTTCTTGGTAACTTTATTAATAATCGGGATAGTATAATTGTAGAGACTTTAACTGCCCTAATGTTAATTACGAGACTTTTACTGGTAATGATGAGGGTTTGAGACTGACTGAGTTCATGGAACATAATTTCTTAGGACAGATGGTTACCGAACCAACGCGCGGTGACAATATCTTAGACGTGGTGATGACGAACGAAGATAATATAGTCGAAGGTTTAGAAGTAGGTGAGAGTTTGAGATGTAGCAATCACCAAATTATTAGGTTTAAGCTATTGATAGAAAACAGTAAGGATAGTAACGTAATAGAAGTCCCCGATTTTCGTACGGCTAATTTTGGTAGTTTTGTGGACAGGATGATAGTAGTGGACTGGGATAATTTATTTATGGGTAATGACGCAAATTTTCATTGGGAGGCGTTTAAAGAAAGTTTTATGAATATCGAAAGGGAGTTTATTTCTCTAGGCCCAAGCGCGCTAGAAATCATGGTAGGCCCAAGTGGTGGACTAGGGAAATAGGCGAGTTCATAAGCGAGCGTAACAGAGCGGATAGACTTAATAACCGCAATGGCATAGTAGCTAACTTTAATAGATATATCGAGCTTAGACGTCAGGTTAAAAGATCTGTTAGGAATGCTAAGCCTAATTTAGAGATACTTATAGCTGCGGATAGTAAACATAATCCCAAAACGTTTTTCGACTACGTCAATAATCGTAAGCCGATAAAAGATAACATAGGCCCTCTAGTGAACGCTAACGGCACTTTGACTTCCGACACTCAGGCAATGGCGGGTATTTTTAACAACTTTTTTGCGACTGTTTTTACCGTAGAAGACGTAAATAATGTCCCCGATGTTGACGATATCGTTCCATTTAGTAGCGAGACTATTTTGAATGATATAACTGTTTACGAGGGTGAGATTGCGCATTACATCGATAAGCTAAAAGTTAGCAAGGCTCCAGGCCCTGACTCGCTTTATCCTAGACATTTGAAAGGCGTTATAGTAGGCCCCTTAACAAAAACTTTTAATAAGTCACTGGAAGCGGGGATTATTCCTGAAGACTTCAAATTAGCTAACGTTACGCCCATTTTTAAAAAAGGCGACCACACAGTAGCTAGCAATTATAGGCCTACTAGCTTAACGTCAATTGTTGGTAAACTTTTAGAATCCGTAGTTAGGGACCGTATTGTCGATCACTTAGGAAGTCGCGATTTGATTAATAGTAGTCAGCATGGGTTTCGACGCCGTTAACACAATAGGCATAGAGCGGCTGACGTTATTTACTTAGACTTTAAAAAAGCGTTTGATACAGTTCCGCATAGAAGATTAATTGCGAAGGTTAAAGCGCACGGTATACGCGGTCAGGTAGCTAACTGATTAGAGGAATGGCTTCGTACAGTGAATCGGGGTGGTTGGATGCAGGTAGCGGTGTCCCACAGGGTTCAGTGTTAGGCCCATTGCTATTCATAGTCTTCATTGACGATATAAATGTAGGCTTGACCAGTAACGTGTCAAAATTCGCGGACGATACTAAAATAGGCGGTAAAGTTGTTAACGTGGATGATAGAAATAGGCTCCAAGACGATGTAAATAGGATTATGAGTGGACGGATAAGTGGCAGATGCAATTTAATGTAGACAAATGTAAAGTTTTGCTTATAGGTTCTCGTAACAATAATTACACGATGGACAATGGACAGCTAGGAAGCGTTGATCAGGAAGTAGGTTTAGGCGTACGCGTATCTAAGGATGTAAAAGTTAGGAATCGGTGCCTGGAGTCTTGCGCAAAAGCTAATTAGGATGTTAGGCTTCATAGCGCGTAATTTCGAATTTAAATCGAAGAATATTATATTGCCCCTTTACAAGTCCCTAGTCGGGCATCATTTAGAATGTCGTTCAGTTTTGGTCTCGTATTTGCGTGAGGATATTGATAGGTTAGAAAGTGTTCAGCCTCGCGCCACGAAACTAATTCCGTCATTACGCAACAAGTCTTACGAAGATAGGATTAAAGAGTTAGACTTGCATTCACTTGAAACTAGGAGATTAAGGGGGGAGCTTATTGACGTTTTCAAAACCGTTAATAAAATCGATAACACAAATTTTGACATTATTCACTTTCGATAATAGCAATACTCGTAATAACGGATTTAAGTAGGGCGATTGATATACTTTATCTCGACTTTCAGAAAGCCTTTGATAAGGTACCTCACCGCCGGCTAATGGCGAAAGTGCTGGGTATCGGTGGGGAAATAGGTAGGTGGATTGAAAACTGGCTGAAGAATAGGCGGCAGAGGGTTGTAATTAAAGGTGCTAGTTCGGGTTGGGCCTCGGTCACTAGTGGGGTTCCTCAGGGTTCCGTTTTGGGGCCGCTGTTGTTTATCATTTACATAAATGATATCGACGGTGGCATCGTCAGTCGGATCGCCAAATTCGCTGATGACACCAAGCTTGGGGCCAATGTTGGGACGCCCGAAGCGATCGAGGAACTGCGTGCGGACCTAGGTAGGATAGGAGAGTGGTCCGAAAAATGGCAAATGCCGTTTAACTTGGGTAAATGCAAAGTGATGCACATTGGCTACGCCAATCCCAAGTCGGACTACTCGATGTTGGGTAGTAATATCGAGGTGACTGATTTAGAAAAGGACTTGGGTGTGCTAATTAGCAGCGACCTTAAGTTTACGAAACAGTGTGTAGAGGTGAAAAGAAAGCCCAGAAACTATTGGGTTATATCAGGAGGCAATTTCAGTTTCGGAACAAGGAGATTGTGCTCTCACTGTACAATTCCCTTGTTCGGCCGCACCTGGAGTATGCTGTGCAGTTCTGGTCGCCCACCCTCAGGAAAGATATTGTGAGGCTGGAGCGAGTGCAGGCGAGGCCACAAAGTTGATCCCTTCCGTTAGGCATATGGGCTACAATCGACGGTTACGCGCCCTGAACTTGTTTTCGCTTGAAACTCGGAGGCTGCGCGGTCAACTGATCGAGGTTTTCAAGCTCTTACGCGGGTTCAACGATGTCGATTTTAGAAGTATGTTTAGTTTAAATGATAACCCAACTCGCAACAATGGTTGGAAGTTGGATTTGAAACGGTTTAGGACTAGTGTGTGTGGGAATTACTTTACGTATAAGATCTGTGACACATGGAACAGGTTACCTTCGGAAGTTGTGGATCAGTTCAAGAAAAGGGTAGACGAAATCTTGCACACTATTTGAGTGTGTAAAGACATTTAGGACCTCAGTCTGCGGAAATTTCTTTTCCTATAAAATAGTTAATATCTGGAACCAACTTCCCTCAGAGGTTGTTTCCAGTCAAAGTGTAAATCTGTTTAAAAATAGGCTAGACAAAGTACTGAAACACACATAGTTAAGATAAAAACCTCAGAAAACTCTGCAGGAGTTCGCTTGCTCGGTGTCTCTGTGAGCAAGCTAAATATAGAGCTATTTATATATCTCCACTTTCCTGTAAAATTTCCTTGGCTACTTTTCCAGGGTCAAGGTATTTTCTTCAACCTTTTTTCGTACCTGCCTGGCAGGGAGGGTGTGGAGAGAGCCTTCTACTTTTCTATCCAGTTTTCTACTACTGCTAGGATAGTTGAAAGAAAAATAAACTTTTACAAAATTTTCCCTGGCACCCGTTGCCATTGGTACCTCCTCGGTATGGGCCGCAAGGCCTTTTGAGGTACTTCTTTTCCTTGTCTCTCTCTCTCTCTCTCTCTCTCTCTCTCTCTCTCTCTCTCTCTCTCTCTCTCTCTCTCTCGCAACAATGGTTGGAAGTTGGATTTGAAACGGTTTAGGACTAGTGTGTGTGGGAATTACTTTACGTATAAGATCTGTGACACATGGAACAGGTTACCTTCGGAAGTTGTGAACAGTTCCTCTGTGGATCAGTTCAAGAAAAGGGTAGACGAAATCTTGCACACTATTTGAGTGTGTAAAGACATTTAGGACCTCAGTCTGCGGAAATTTTTTTTCCTATAAAATAGTTAATATCTGGAACCAACTTCCCTCAGAGGTTGTTTCCAGTCAAAGTGTAAATGTGTTTAAAAATAGGCTAGACAAAGTACTGAATACTCTCATGTGAGCAAACTAAATATAGAGCTATTTATATATTCCCCACTTTCCTGTAAAATTTCCTTGGCTACTTTTCCAGGGTCAAGGTATTTTCTTCAACCTTTTTCCGTACCTGCCTCTGGCAGGGAGGGAGCGGAGGGTGGGGAGAGAGCCTTCTACTTTTCTATCCAGTTTTCTACTACTGCTAGGATAGTTGAAAGAAAAATAAACTTTTACAAAATTTTCCCTGGCACCCGTTGCCATTGGTACCTCCTCTGTATGGGCCGCAAGGCCTTTTGAGGTACTTCTTTTCCTTGTAACTCCTTGTATCTCTCTCTCTCTCTCTCCCCTTTGCATGTCCGTAGTTTACATGGTATGACAGTGTTTGAGTTAAGACTGTTTGCATAGTTTGTAAACGTTCTTCTTTTACTTCTTTTTCATCTTTCACCCCTTTCTTATTCTCTTCGACTATTTTTCCGACTCGTCGGCAGTGGCCAGCGGATGATGGTGGTGAGTCTCTCTTTCTGAATGAATGTTAACCCACGAATGATAGGTTTTGCTACTTACTTAACCCCTTATTCTCCTCTCTTAACTCCCTACTCTCCTTTCTCTCGGGCTAATCTTAGAGTGGATCTTAGGGTCTTTGTTAGCCTTAGCTTTTGTAGATTTGTAGATCTGTAGATCCTCTTCATCATAGACTTTACCATTGCTGTGTGCAACCACATCTAAAATGTCTACTAATGAATCTTGTCCACTTCACACCAAAGAAGTTCTCCATTCTCTGACCAGCCATGTCCATCATATAAGGTTTGGGTACTTCAACTATGGCAATATCGGCAGTCTTCATTCTTGTTTGATAGTTCCCCCGACGGGTATGTTCTACTAAACAAGACTGAGCAGGTGGTATTTTGGCAAAATCAAGCGTTTGCGTTTATATTTGAAAAGTCATCACCATCATATTTAAACTAAAATGTCTCAGTTCATCAACTCTCTGAAAGTTCGGCTTACCATATATTGCACAAGCGAACTTCTCCAGTCCTATTACCAACTCTTTAGGAACTTCCCAGCCGTTGCCTAACTTTTGTAAGGTGTCACTAAATGCAGGCTATTTCAGTAATGTTTCGCTTTGTCTTTACCTCTGAAGACAACCTGTGTAAGCATGTACTCCTAAAAGTGCTTCACACATTGGTGCTGAATAATGGTTAGTAAGTTTTGTAATGTTGATAAATTGTTTCCATGGCCTGTATCAAATAGTATTGTACACCTGATCCCTCTTGCGTGATGCAACAGTATCTAAAAAATGTCACCATGAGGACTTGACTCTAATACAGCTATATCCTTTAGGGTGGCCCTCATTTTTCGAAATTGCAAATTCCACAGTCTCACCCCGTCACTATATTCCATTTGACAAATAAACAAAATGTGCAAAATCTTGAGTAATTATAAATATTCTTATTGGTCCTGCACAAGGACTCAAATTTAGTTAGTTAATTATTGAAACATAAATACAAGAATTTTTTATTAGCGTTCCATTATAAGAGCAAATAACAGCAGTTAAAGAACATCAACTAAAATAGACATTGACTAGAATGACTACTGATTAATTAGAAACTGAATTGAATAAACATTTTAGGACTGAAAGCATAGTAAATTTGGCCTAGTAGGGATGGTTGCTTATGAGACCCCCTTAAATATTAATTGATTTTAAGTAAAACTACTTTGGTACACGTTTTATATTAATAGGAAAAAAATCTACAGAAAACAAGTCTACACTGACAGAGATGGGCAGTACCGCGGTACATGTAACGGCTTAAGTAATGGGCTTTACTTTTGTAACGAGTATCGGTATCGCCTTAGCAAGATTTCTAATGTAACGATGTAACGGTAACGCCCGTAATAATTTTAGCAAAAGTAACGAGAATTTCCGTTACTCGTTACATACTGTTTTTTGTGTGAAAAGTACAAATACATCTTTCGGCGGCGTATCATACAGTTCATACTTGTTAGAACTTGTTCAGTCCTTGTCACGTTGCATCCGTCTTGTTGCCGGTAGAGCTCAGTTATACAGGGTGGGCGGAAAGTAGCTCCCTATTTTGGATTGGTAAAAAAATACGTATATTATTCATTTATTTCAGAAAAAATATGAAAAGGTAGGCATACATGGTAGGTTTTCTCTAAAATTCAATGTGGGCTCCAACTCTTTCCACCAGCTTCTGGAGCCGCCCAGGAATGGCGTCCACTGACTTTAGCAGGAACTCCGGCGGGATGGAGGACATGACTTCCCGAATTCGGTCCTCCAGTTCTTCCAATGTCCTCGGTTTGGTGCGGTAGACTTCTTCCTTTACCCACCCCCAAAGAAAGAAGTCGCACGGTTACCGCTGAAAAACGGCAGAATCGGTTCAGTGTAACGGTGTGGTGTGGTATGACCTCAGATCAGGTTGTGGGCCCGTTCCTTCTGCGCAACACCATGAATGCTGAGCGGTACCTTGCTATGTTGCGAAACGAGGTCTGGCCGGTTGTCAGCACATGGGAGAACATCGACGATCTGATATTTATGCAAGATGGCGCCCCTCCGCACTTCGCTCTTGTTGTCCGTGAGTGGCTGGATGCCCACTTCCCTGGGCGTTGGATGGGTCGTCGTGGTCCACATCAATGGCCAGCCAGGAGCCCCGACTTGACACCGTGCGACTTCTTTCTTTGGGGGTGGGTAAAGGAAGAAGTCTACCGCACCAAACCGAGGACATTGGAAGAACTGGAGGACCGAATTCGGGAAGTCATGTCCTCCATCCCGCCGAGTTCCTGCTAAAGTCAGTGGACGCCCTTCCTGGGGCGGCTCCAGAAGCTGGTGGAAAGAGTTGGAGCCCACATTGAATTTTAGAGAAAACCTACCATGTATGCCTACCTTTTCATATTATTTCTTCTGAAATAAATGGATAATATACGTATTTTTTTACCAATCCAAAATAGGGAGCTACTTTCCGCCCACCCTGTAGTGTAGCACTCGTGCGGTGTGCATCTCCTTTGTTTAAAGTTGTTAAACATGGAATACCTTTCGTCAGCTTCTTCGAAGGATGACGACACGTCTGATTTCCTCGAAGATGTTTCGGCACATAGTTGGGTAAAATCACAGCTTATTACATCTTCCTCAAGTACAATACTCCACTTCCTTCCTCGGCTCCTGTTGAGCGTCTCTTCAGCTATGCAGGACATATTCATGCCCCTAAGAGAGGAAATCTTTCCGACAACACGTTCGAAAAATTAGTAATGCTAAAAGGAAACCCTAGGCTCCTAGCTACATTTAAAATTTAATTCTATACCTCTCAGCTAGAATATATTTTTGGAAATGTGTTGTTATTTTACATCAGCTGCTATTGAAATGTTTGTTTTACTTCTATGTTTAATTTTCTGTTATTCAAATAATATTTTTTGTCAAAAATGTCCTGTTATCATTGTCTGTCAGAAATAAACCTCCATTTATCTAAAAACAGTCGAGTTTGTTTTTACATACTTTTTATACTTGCTTTAATAGTCTAATTACGATATACAATTATGATATATGAATTTACCAATGTAACGAAAGTAATGACGTTACTGTAACGAGTATCGGTATCGTCTTAAGATATTTTCAAAGTAACGATGTATCGGTATCGCCGGGGTCATTTTAAGAGAGTAACGGTAACGCTCGCCAATTTTGAGTAACGGTGCCCATCTCTGTCTACACATACATACCAAACAGCTTAAGCATAATGCATATTTGATTAGGGGTGAGTTCCCCCCCTCATACGATAATACAATGTTTGCATTTGGACATGTAAATATCTAAGATAATTCAACTATATAAAAGGGTTAAAGTCGAAAACAATGACATACGACACAAAAACTCTAAAAATTCTGTTCGTATTCACCTCTGAAACGCACTCAACTTTGACCTGACCTCGCACCGTGACTTTATATGACCTTGACCTTAAATGTTTACTGAAGGTGTGTTAATTAGTTATGTGAAGGTGTACCAAGTTTCAAAATTCTAAGTTTAAGCGTTTTCATTTTATCGGAGAAAAAGTGCGGGGGAGCGGGTAGTCAAATTGACCCCCTGGCAGAGCGAGGATTAAAAGTAGGCCAACAGAGTGCAACGGGAAATATTTCATGGGAGCATCCTTTAATCTGTTCTATACCCACTAAGAGTTCAGAAAAATATAGTGGTGGAGGATCCTGGGGTGGATGCACGAGGAGTACCCCGGGCTCCTGGCCTAAAAGTAAATGGTGTAAATAGTTCACCTTATTGAGTAAGTTGGAAGTGATAGTACTTTTTCTAATATAACTAGATTACAGTAGGTTATTTGACTGAATTGAAACTCTCTACAACAGTAACAGAAATAAATTATTTGACTGAAAATTTTTTTACCCACTATACGGGAGCGTATGTCTAGTATTCCTCGTATAATAGAGTACTTATGCTTATGCTGACATTCCTTGGAATCTGAAGCTCTGTTGCCTGAATGCTTTTAAGTAGTGTTTGTTTAACCCCTTAACATCCCAAGCATGTAAATTTACGCCTGCAGATATTGATCGACTGGCATAAATTAATGCCTTGAGATGTTAAAAGGTTAAATTCAGATAATTCCAGATTATACTAAATGACAGTTCCAATACACGAACACTATGGGAATGTTTAGTCTGCACTATAATACTCCAGGATTTTAGCACACGTTTTGTAGTTTGTCTTAAAAACTAGTTTTGACAGCATCACTGAAAATGAAATTGATCAATAACCATAGCCATATTTAGTGTCCATAAAATTTGGTGGAAAACGAGAAAGGTTTTCTAATAAATAACCGATTTATTTAAGGATCGATTTATTTCTTTGTTTAAATGGGTGATTGTGTTAGTTTTGATTAGTTGATTTTAATTTTGGGATTTAATTGATTATCCAGTTATCTAATTACCTTTTTGGTTTTTGCATTCAAAGTTTTATTAAAAGTAAAACCTCATCTCATTTCATTTATATTTCTCCCATTTGCTCCATAGAAAACTGATGTGTTCGAAGTGCTCGCTAAATCCTTAGCCCCGAGTATCCATGGCCACGAGTATATAAAGAAGGCCCTTCTCTGCATGCTTTTGGGTGGTTTGGAAAAAGTCTTGCCCAATGGAACAAGACTCAGAGGGTGAGAAAAAATATAAATATATTAATTAATTTTAAAAGATTTGTCTATTTTAGTAGGTAATTAAGGTTTTAACGTTTTGAATTTAGGAAAGTAACGCGAAACTGGCTCTTTGTTGGACTGTAAACAGTAGGGACATTCTCTGAAGAAGGTAATAGTCTCATGAAGTATATTTGAAAACTAAATACTTTTCCTACTTTTCTATAAATCTCTTTCACCACTCTTCTGTGTCAGTTGTGGCTGGCAGAAGAAAAGCCTAGTCCATTCTATACTTTACTATTACAACTATTCCTTTGTGAAAGCTTAACACGTTTCTAAGTGTAAGCATGGTATTAGTGTTTGGTATTCTATATTTCCATTCGCTTGTCCTTTTCTCTTTTCTAACTTATTTTTTGGTCTAACCCGAAATAGGTGTCGGGGTCTTTGTTAGCCTGTAACTTCTTGATTGTTTTAAGAATATACTTTTGGATGTAGAGTAGGTATGACATTTATATTTTAAATTCTTAAAACAGTGACATTAATATTCTTCTGATTGGCGATCCGTCTGTGGCCAAATCGCAGCTGCTTCGGTACGTACTAAACATCGCTCCCCGCGCCATCACAACCACTGGAAGAGGGTCGACGGGAGTCGGTTTAACCGCTGCGGTTACAACGGATCAGGAAACTGGCGAAAGACGGTAATACTGAAGCAGTTAGAAAGGCTGTAAATAACGTTATTTTGATATATTGATTTTTAAAATGTTCTTGGAATTTGATTTCTGTTTTTATTATGATCATGGTGATGATGGTACAGACTTGAGGCTGGAGCCATGGTTTTAGGAGACAGAGGAGTCGTGTGCATCGATGAATTTGACAAGATGAGTGATATGGATCGAACGGCAATTCACGAAGTTAGTACTACTTAATATAAATTACTTTCATGCTACTTACTCTTCGTATAAAGTATGCATAATCTCTTATTACTTTCTCTTATTTTATTGATTTCTAAGTAGTTAAATTTATACACGATATAATTTTGGTATTTTTGTCGTATCGTTTTCTTTTAATGTAGATAAATTAAAAATTTGTAAATTTTAAGGTAATGGAGCAAGGAAGAGTGACCATTTCGAAGGCCGGCATTCACGCCCGGCTGAACGCCCGATGTTCGGTGTTGGCTGCCGCTAACCCAGTCTACGGTCGCTACGATCAGTACAAAACCCCGATGGAAAACATTGGCTTACAAGACTCTCTTTTGTCCCGTTTCGATTGTCTCTTCATTATGCTCGACAATGCAGATCCCGAAAGCGATCGAATGATTTCGGATCACGTGGTTAGAATGCACAGATACAGGTGAGAGGGAAGCTGGATTTGAGCAGCATAAGAATACAACTTCTTGTTGAATCTTGTATTCACTTTTTAAACATGCTTGTGCTCTTGGGAAAAAAATATATATATATTTAGCTTCAAGAAGCTGAAGTGTTGTGACCTTAAAATTAATGTGTACATATGAGATGAGATGTTAACGAGAAAATGTTTCGAGGCTATGGCGAGGGATTGTTTTGTTTAAAATTTATGTCCTTCGCAAATAAAGTCGAACGAGAATATCCAGTGACTTCATTGGCCTACTCTAACCTAACCTACTTTGTAATTGGCCAGACGCGAGACGTCGTCGGTTTTTTCTGAAGTAATTTAAAATTTTATAAATTAAATTTTAAAAGAGCGCCGCATGAGCAAGATGGGGACGTTCTTCCGATGGGTCTCGGAGTGGAACTTTTGTCGACGCAGAATCCTGACGAAGCTGATGACGAGGATGAGGAAACTCCCATCTACGAAAAATATGATGCCACCTTGCACGGGGAACTTAGGTCCAAAAAGTAAGCTTATTCGAAGTTGGTAATTTAATTTAAAACTAATCCGTACGTTTTCTAATTATTAATTTATGTATAGGGTCGTCCAAAAGTCACGATTGGATGAAATGAAAAGGTTTATTGGCAGACTATAGTCCATATGACGAATATTATTAATACAATGACAGTTCATATACTAAGGATAGAAATATATACAGTTGATTAGAAATAATAGTAATGTCGAAGTTAAGTGGAGCTACAGGCAGACGTTTTCGTACCAAGAATTCCATAGCTTAGGCCTTAGAGGATAAACGGCAGAACTCATGGATAGCTTGGATAATCGGGTTGGTTGATTTTTTAATTCTTTGCATCAGACTGTATTGAGCACGTCTTGTTACCTCCGGGAAGCTCGGGACATTGCGGATAGCAAGCATTTGCGAAGCTGAGCATCTCAGGGTAATTTATGTAAGAGTCTAAAAGACCTGTTGTACAGCAAATTTGGAGTTCTGCCAGAACCTTTTTTATAATTCACCCAAAGTTGCTGTCTGTATATATTACTGCAGAAAGTTCGAAAGTGAGTGTCTTTAGCTGCACTTGTACAGAACCGAAAGTTCCTTAGTCATATTCGCTTTAGCACAAAGGCTTCGAGATTTTATTATATCCAAGTCATCACTCAAGGAGCTTGTAATAGTTTGACCCAAATACTTACTCTTGTACTTCCTCAATGACTTCACCTTTCATTTTAAACCTAATATCAGCTGGCTGCTTACAGCTTTTAGGATGAAATTGCATAACCTTAGTTTTTGTAACATTAAAAAATATGTTTCTGCGAATACACTTCGCAGACTTTTAGTAGCCGATCCAGACCTTTAACAGAGGGACTTATTAATACCATATCATCGGCATAAACTAAGTTATTTATCCTTGTGTTATCTATACAACATCCCGCTGTTGCCTCATTAAGTGAAGCAATTAATCCGTCAATATACACCTTGCTTTCCCCTATGTTGTTTAAGGAGCCTTGTCTCACCCCGCAAGAGGAGCCAAAACATTCAGATAGTACATTGCCCCACCTAACGGTAAAAGATTGGTGGGAATACCAAACTTTCAAGAAATTTAATATGTACATGGGAACCTTCTTGTCTTCTAGTTTTTTAAATAAAATATTGTGGTTCACTCTATCATATGCCTTACTTATATCTAGGAAACAGCTATAAATAGTTGTTACTGTCAATGTATTTAGATAGTTTCTTTAAGTACATGATACCCAGGTCAGTTGAGTGGGACCTTTTTAAAACGAAACTGATTAGATGTCCATAGGTAATCATTTAATCGGAGTAACTAGAGTTTTTCTAGTAGTTTCGAGAAGCAGGAAGCGACAGCAATAGGCCTGTAATTATTGCTGGACAGAATGTCTCCATACTTATTTTTGACCAGGGGCAAGATACTGTATAATGTATAACTGAGTGTATATACCCTCATGAACTGTGCTGAGATATAGATGTGAGCAAGCATGGCTGATAGAAGCAATGATATATGCAGACATACCACGTCATTGGCATATTTTAAGTGCTCATTCGATAGGTCATCTACCCCTGATGCAGAACCAGTCTTTAACTCTTCAATTAACCTCTCTACTTCAGGAACTGATATCAAAGTATTTTCCCTTTTCTCTCCCACAGTCATTTCGCTGCAATCTATCTTAAGATTATCCCTATTCACACTGTTAAGAATGTTAGAGTAGTGGTTTTTCCACAGCTTTGCAATTTCATCTTCTACTGACAATGTATTTATTTTACTATTTTTACTTTTTAAAATATGAATTTTAAGGTCACCAGACTTCATATATCAACAGTTTCGGTATGGATTTTATATATGCGCTGATAGGCTTAAACTGGAGGTTTGCTACGTTACAAGCTAGGTTAGAACAGAGCCAATTCGATCATAACTTGTACGATCTGGTATCAATTAATACGAGTTTTTTTTTTATATTATTAATCATTATAATATTATGAGAATTATTAATTTGATTTCTATTAATTATGAACTTTAATCCGTTATTTTTTCTCCATAGAATTTATCACATTTAAAATTATTTATAGGCATTTGTTCTTTCCTGCTAAATTACTGTCATTATTTTTTACGCAGAGATAAAGTTGTAAGTATGAAATTGATGAGAAAATATATTCACATCGCCAAAGCAATTAAGCCGAGTTTAACCCACGAAGCTTCCAAAGTGATTGCTGAGGAGTATTCTAGAATCAGATCGCAAGACATGGAACACACGGATATGGCCAGAGTAAGTGTGTCAATTATTATTCATTGATGACCGTTCAAGTGCAAATGAATCCTTCATTTTTCCCTTCTATGAATATTACTTTGTCTAATCCGTCCCTACCTTTTCTCTTCACTACCTTCCGTCTTTCACATCCGAACTATTTCTGCCTTCTCACCCCAATCTAGTGGGAAACGAGTTTATGTATGTCTAATCCTTAATCGACCGCGCCATACGAGTTCTAAAGCAAGTTTTAAATTGCTATATATATATATATATATCTTTCAGACTCAACCAATAACTGCGAGAGCTTTAGAAACTTTGATTCGGTTGTCCACGGCTCACGCCAAAGCTAGATTGTCCAAAACGGTTACGAGAGACGATGCTGAGGCCGCCATTGAGATGGTTCAGTACGCCTATTTCAAAAAGGTGAGACAGGAAGTGAAGGGGTTCCCATTTCGGACATTTCCATTAAATTCTGCCCAGATTTTATATAAAATAGTCAGATTAAAATGTTGTAATTTGCTAAAGGTATTAGAAAAGAAAAAGAAACGAAGAGACGCGGACGAAGAAACAGACACGGAAACTGAAGAAGAGCAAGACGAAACGGAGGAACGAAGAAAGAAGAGGAAGAGGAGGTCGACGGAAGGAGAAAAGACGCCCAAAAGACCAAAGAAGAAACCGGGTGAAGAAGGCAAGTAATAGAGATTAGAGATGTACCGACTAGGCGGTAGTCTGCATAGTCGGCCTATTTAGCCGACTATTCGTAGTCGGCTATTATTGGCAGACTAGTCGGCTTAGTTGCTAAATGTTCGCTAAATATCTAATTTATCATCACGCATTAAATTCATATGAAACATATACCAAGAACTCTAAATTGCATATGTATTACAGATGTATTTAAATAGAAATTAATAAGTGTGCAGCAGCCATGAAATTAAAGTACTTTTGTCTGCAAACCTAAGTAAGAATAAGTTGTTCTGGTCAACATTAATAACGGCCATAATTCGCAGTCGATACATCTCTAATAGAGATAATGCAAGAAGACATTACACGCACGCATGTGAACGAGGTAGTGAAAGTGAGTAAATTGAGGAAAAGGATTGTGAACAGATGTATCAGGAGAGACTGAATGAGGAATGGTGCAGGGTGGGAGAGAGTGGCAGATATTTAGTGAAGTGTGGGATATGGAAGGTTGGGGTTGGACATAAACGACGGGGAGTGAATGGTGGAATGTGGAGGCTGAAATATTGGTTTTGAGGTCCTATTGGATGTGTCGGAAGTTAGGGAAGCAGATGTGGTATGTTTGGGCAGAGTAGGGGTTCGGAGTAGAAGAGTTGTGGCGAATGGGTTGGTTCGTAGGGAGCCATAGTGAAGGCCCGAGGCAGGATGAAAGGTGGAAAAGTGGTAGGAGTGGATGGGATCGCTGTGGAGCTCTTGAAAAAAGGTGATGATTGTAGTGTTGATTGGTTGGTGTGTGTTTAAGGAGTGTATGGACAGAGGCGAGGTGCCTCAGGACTGGTGGAGTGCATCATATGTATTGTTCCCCTATATAAAGGCAGGGGGGACAAAATGTATGATCGAATTATAGAGAAATTAGTCTGTTGAGTGCCAGGTAAGGTGTATTGGGGTGTGGTGATAGAAAGGCTTGCACGGAGCAACAGATTTAGGAGAATCAAGGGGGTTTCAGAAGAGGTAGAGGGTGTGTGAACTAAGTGTTTGGGTTGAAGATGCTGTGTGAGAAATACTTGGAGAAAGGAAGGGGTTTGGATGTGGTGTT
Organism: Bathynomus jamesi; assembly: GCA_023014485.1. NCBI lineage: Eukaryota > Metazoa > Arthropoda > Malacostraca > Isopoda > Cirolanidae > Bathynomus > Bathynomus jamesi. The sequence goes on from JAJOZX010000401.1 coordinate 804,468, forward strand.
CATGGATATTGAAAAAACGTATGATAGGATTGACAGAAAGGCGTTGTGGCAAGTGCTACAGCTGTATCGGCTGCGTGCATGGGTCGTTGGTGAGTGCGGTGAAAAGTTTTTACCGAGAAAGTAGAGCATGCGTGCGTGTGGGAAGAGAGGAGGGCGAGTGGTTTCCGGTGAAAGTTGGTCTACGGCAGCGGTGTGTAATGTCTCCATGATTGTTTAATGTGTTTATAGACAGGGTGGTGAAAAAGGTGAATTAAAGGGTCATGGCGAGGGGAGTTGGGGGAGGTTTTTGGGAAGTGAATCAGTAGTTGTATGTGGATGATACGGCTCTGGTAGCGGACTCTAGAGAAAAGCTAGAGACTGGTAACCGAGTTCGGGAGGGTGTGTGAAGGAAGGAAGCTTGGAGTAAATGTGACTAAGAGTAAGGTTGCGTTGGTAAAATAGAGGTTCGTCAGCGACTGAGTGTAAGTTTGTATGGTGAGGAAATGGAAGAAGTGGTATGTTTGAGGGTGGATGTGGCAAGAAATGGGACGATGGAGGCAGAGGTCGGGTACAGGGTGGAAGAAGGGGCAAAGGTACTGGGTGCCCTAAGAAGTGTTTGGAAAGAGAGACCCATGTTGGGAGTCGGTCTTGGGGAGAGAGCGGATGAGGGGCTGTTAAAATGGTTTGGGCATATGGAGAGGATGCTAAAGAGGACTTAGTGTTGGGTATATAAAAAAGGGGGAGGGGTAGACCGAGGAGGAGATGGAAGGATGGGGTGAGGGAGGCTTTGGGTTAGCGGGGCCTGGACGTCTGGGAGTGTGAAAGGGGCGCGCTAGATAGAAAAAAAAAAAGGAGCGACGGGCTGGCAATGTGCCGGCTCAGGGTGTATGAAGCGGTCTAGGTAAAACGTAGAGTAGTTTGCGGGGCTAGGCTGTGGATAATGTTGCCCTGAGGCTGAAAAAGTGAATGTGAGCGACTGAGAATTGTTTCTGACGCGACCTCACTGCGGTGGGAGAGTGCGTTTGGGTATATAAAACAATATATTAAATAAAAGTAGTTTAGGAATTACCATTTTATGTATAAATAAGTTACACTACACGCGATGGTTGGTAAAAAGTATTACCTTTTGACAATATGAACATTAAAAATCATATACTGTTGCTGTTTAGTGTTCTTTGAATCTTGAGTTTTGCTTTGGATGAATTGTCTTTATTGAATTCCACAGCCTATGGAACTTCCATCTTAAGTAATTCCTTTCCCTACTGTGAAGATTGTAAATACTTAATAAGTAATGAACAATACTATAAATACTTAAAACGACGTTTATATATATATATATATATATATATATATATATATATATATATCTATCAACGTAAAGAACGACGCTTGTATAGAAGACGTACCGCGCAAGATGAGGAGGGAGAACGAAAAAATGAGGTAACCACCCGGGAATCGAACCCGGGATCTTCCGATTGCCGGTCAGATATGATAACCATTACACCATGGGCCTCACTCGATCAGAAGTCGTAATTCTCCTACATACGCGCAGAAACCAATGCCCCGAGGGCATGTGCGGCATGCGGGAGGTGCCCCCCTCGGGGCATTGGTTTCTGCGCGTATGTAGGAGAATTACGACTTCTGATCGAGTGAGGCCCATGGTGTAATGGTTATCATATCTGACCGGCAATCAGAAGATCCCGATTCATTTTTTCATTTGTTCGTTCTCCCTCCTCATCTTGCGCGGAACGTCTTCTATACAAGCGTCGTTCTTTACGTTAATTATACTGCGTGTTCTTTGCAGTTGAAAATGTGTGTATATACACACACACACACACACACACACACACACACACACACACACACATATATATATATATATATATACACACACACACACACACACACACACACAAGGGGTTCTAAGCTCGTGCTCTTTGTGCTCGTTTGTACGTGCTTGTTCCTGGAGGTTTCACGTGCGCCCTCCCGGCCCTAGCACCCAAGGATGATGGGGGTCGACCCTGCAGTTCTTGTCATCCTTGGTCTTTCCACTTCGACTGTCCCCTCCACCCTTTCTTTTTCCTCTGTCTTTCCTCTCACTTTTTCTGTGTTTCCGCCGAGATATGCCCTTTTAAATAGAGGCGAATTGATTCTTCCCGAACTTAAAAAAATAATGTGTGTGTGTGTGTGTGTGTGTACATACGGTGTTTCATAATATGTGGGACGCTCTTTCAGGATGGATTCAGGACCTAAAAACAATGAAAAAAGTCTATATAAATATATGCCCGAAATCGCTTTGTTTCAGAGTTACAGCCCGTTGTGTGTTCCAGCAAAGTATCCGCCTTACCTTAGAGGAAGTGCTCAAAATGACCGCCTTGCGCTTGAATACACGTCTGAACACGCCGAGTCATAGACTGCCTGACGCGTTCAAACGTTCCAAGTATTGCTTGGATTTTGTAGCATCCTTGTTCTACACGTTGGTGAAGCATTTCAACGTTGTCAATGGGTGTTACGTAAACGATGGATTTCAGATGACCCCACGGGTAAAAATCGAGTGGATTCAGGTCCGGGGAGAGAGCAGGCCACGTAATAGGTCCTCCACGGCCTATCCATTTATCAGGTAAATGGTCATCCAAATAGTCTCTGGCTACTCGACTAAAATGAGGCGGAGCGCCGTCATGCATAAACCACATGACGTCGGACACCAAGAGGAATTTTATCTAGTAAATCGCTTAAATCATTCCTTAAAAAAATTGGAAAAGGATTCTCCTGTTAATCTTCCAGGTAAAACAAAAGGATCGATTAAGTTGTCGGCAGTAAGTCCTGCTTATGCATTGATACTAAATTATTGTTGGTTCCTTGACTAGATGATGGCATGCGGATTCTTTTCGACCCAGTGATGAGTGTTGTGAAAATTGATCATGCCATTTCTTATGAAGGCAGCCTTATCAGAAAACAACACGGAAGATAGAAAAAGAGGATCGCGAGCATACTATTGAAGGAACCAAGCACAAAAAGACTCGTGGCGGGAAATCAGCTTCAGTAAGGCCTTGTACTCTGAATGTGATATGGGTAAAGCTGTTGTTCCCGTAAAATTCTCTACACAGTTGTGTATCTTACACCCTTTGCTGCTGCTGCTGCTGCTGCTATCCTTCGGGTGCTGACGCCAGGATGTTCCTCCACGCGATTCAGGACCCGCTCCTCCAACTCAACAGTTCTGTCGCGGATTGGTCTACCACAATCTGAAACTCGCTTGTTGAATGTGATCCTGTATCACCAAGACGTTCGTCTATTTTCTGAAAGGTCTTCTTATCTGGCAGACGGCGATTCGGAAGCCTTTCCGCATACAGACGTCTTGCTGCGGCCGCATTACAATCGGCAAGTCCATACATGAAATGCATGTCTGCCATTTCTCTGTTTGAATAAGCCTCCATTCTCACTTCAAATGCACCCTATCACTGAATAGCACAAAAACTTTTAAGGGTTTTTTTTTCACTGGACTGCGCTTATTCACGGTAAGAAGTTACGAATACGAACAGTGAAACACCACGATGCACCTCTGACTGACTGACTGATGGTTCTACACTCAACGATATTGAAACGTGTCATAGTGTACGAAACCACAATCAGCAAGGCCACACATGAAATAAGTCTCTTACACACTCGCAAACATTGTCGGCAAGCAGTGTTTGTAAACAGTTTGCGGAATGAATTGCTGAAACAAAACGGGCTGTAACTCGGAAACAAAGCGATTTCGGGCATATTTATATAAACTTTTTTCATTGTTTTCAGGTCCTGAATCCATCTTGAAAGTGCGTCCCACACGTTATGAAACACCCTATATATATTATCGGGAAGTTTGCGTTTTATAGTAGTGTAAATAAAAAGTATTTTCAGTTTTAAGAGTATTTTCGATCAAAATTTGTATTTAAGTGAAAGATTCATAAAATAAATTTTCACAACTCAATACTTCAAACATCACTCTATGAACATATTTGTACATCATTATTATTATTTTATATTTATATCATAGAAAATGCAGTCAAGTAAGATAAGTTGAAAAGTTTTTTTTTTCATAGCAGGAGCCTTTTTATTGGTTATATATATATATATAATTTATTTATTTTAACTGCAAACAACACAGTATAATTAATGTAAAGAACGACGCTTGTGTAGAAGTTGGTTTGTGCTCGTATGTAGGAGAATTACGACTTCTGATTGATCGAGGTCCATGATGTAGTGGATAGCATATCTGACCGGCAATCGGATGATCCCGGGTTCGATTCTCGGGTGGTACCTCATTTTTCATTTGTTCGTTCACCCTCCTCATCTTGTGCGGAACGCTCTTCTACACAACCGTCGTTCTTTATATATATATATATATTTTTTTTTTTTTTAAGGTTATGATCCATACGACATTGAAAGTGCCGATGAAGAGCCAATGTCACCTACTCCTTCGGGACTACTACTAAGGCTTAAGAAGTCTTCCAAACAGAGTGAAGAAGAACCCGCTGTAGTTGCAAAGGAAATTTCCTCCGAAAGACTCCAAGCCTTCAAGAGCTCTCTCAACAAGTTTTTGAAAATGGTAAGTGCTGTTATTCATTCGGTGAAAGTACCAGAAAAGCAAAAGTGTCTGGTGAAATGAGTCGTAGTATGAAAGCTAAGAATGGCAATGTATTTGTGCAAGATGAATAAATACATGAGCAATTTAGAATATTGTGATTGATTGTATCAGGTCATCCCATAAGTAATGTCGTTTTTTTACCTTTATTTCCAAATGAAAATAAAACTGCATCAAAATAAATTTTAATCAATTTTATATTTTCCTTCACTTTCTATGACTCTGCCACGTCTCTACAAGCATTTCAATTCCACATTGATAAAATTCCTTCGGTTTAGAAGCAAAAAACTCGGAGGGCAATGTTGATAGCCTCGAAACTTTCAAGTTCTTTCCCGTCAGGGTAGTTTTGAAGACTTCTGAATAGGTGGTAATCTGATGGTGCAAGGTCTGGTGAATACGGAAGATGTGGAATTTTTTCCCAAGCAAGCTGTTCAGTTTTGGCAGTGGTTATTTGAGCAGTATGATGATGCGCGCTGTCCTGTTGAAACACACCACCCTTGCGATTGGCCAAAGAAGGACGTTTTGTTTGCAATGCAACGCTCCGTCTTTGGAGTTGCTGACAGTAGACTTCGGCTGTAATGGTTTGATTGGGCTGCAACGGTTTGATTGGGCTGCAACAGTTCAAAATAAACCACTCCTTGAATATCCCACTAAACGCACAGCAAAACCTTCCTGGGGTGCAGATGTCCTCTTGGCTGTGGTGTAGCAGATTCCCAGCACTAACCCACTGCCGATAACGCTTAACATTGTGATGAAGCACCCAATTTTCATCCCCAGTAATGAGTCGATTCAGAAACGGTGCTTGAAGTTGACGAAAATGCAATGAAGAGGAAATGTTCACGTGATCTCTACAGTTGTCTGGTGACAACGTATGGGGAACCCACTTCCCAAGTTTCGACACTTTTCCCAGTCGTTGCAGGTGGCGATGAACTGTGGACCCGGTCGAATTTAGTCGCTGGGCAAGTTCTTCAACAGTTACAGGAGGATTTTCTTCAAGTGTAGCTATCAGAAGGTCATCATTGAACTCACCAAGTTGGCCCGAGCGCGCTTCATCAGTTAAGCTATAGCCACCAGACCTAAACTTCTGGAACCATGTTTGACATTTCCTTATATTTAAAGCTTCCTCCCCATAAATATCCTTAATATTTTTTGCGGCTGCAGTCGCGTTATTTCCTTTTCTAAACTCATAAAGCATTATATGCCTGGTGTGTTCCTCTGACACCTCCATCTTATTCGTAAGGGTGAAATAAACGAAGATTGTTAACACGATGAAACTTCACTTAGAGTGAGAAGTAACATGTCTAAATACACAAAAATTCGAGTTTTCCACAAAATATACAGAGAAACATGTGGAAACACGACGCGAGTTTAGCAATGCAAAAAAACGACATTACTTATGGGATGACCTGATAGATGCAGTTAGTTTGCTGGCTTGTGGAGGATGTCAAATTACAGTATGTTGAACGAACAGTAGGCAAGCTGAAGAAAGGAAAGTCGATAGAATTTAGTGGGATATGTAGTGAAATGAATTAAATATGCGGACAAAATGGTCCTTGAATGTCTGGGAAACTGGGTGTTCACCCAGGTTATTGAACAAAAGCTGTAATTGCACTACTGTATGAAAAAGGTAAAAGTGAACACAAATTACAGGAGTAAAGACTTATTTAGTAAGTATGGCTGAGGAAAAATATAAGTGTGTTGAGTCATACTGTAAATAGGAAAATAGAATGTATGGTAGTGAAAAGTTCTTGTTCATAGTAGTGCTTGTTAGAATTAAAGGAGAGTATTCCTGGATCGCCGAGGTTTGGGTGATATCTTATTTTCCGTGATCCCTTTGTATCTGTAATTGACTTAGTGTGCTGCCATTCCATGATGAAGCGTCATACCCATTCCGTTGAGAATAGGAAATTGTTTCGCATAATTTAAGACTTTTCGGGCCACACACCTTTACGATATTCAACCGAAGACTACGTCGTGGCTAATGTAATAACTCAACAAAGTCGAGCGACATTGAGTCTTAGTAGTAGTTGGGTGAGACCGTCCTCTGCGTTGAGATATGTAGTGATCCATGGTTCGCACTTCACGTAAAGCTGTACGTGCCGAGAATTTTAAATTAGTTAGAGATGATATTCGGTTAGTCCTTTTGGCGCTTATCAGCATTTGATATAATTTTTAAAAGTATATTTATTTGCAGGAACGCGCACAAGCAAAACCGTTGAAGAGCATCGTGAGTTTCGTGAACAGCGAACAAAATGAATCGAATCAGTTTTCCAGCGACGAGGTCGATGCTGCCGTTGAAAGAATGACGGATGACAACCAAATCATGGTTGCTGATGGGATGCTTTTTCTCATTTGAGTTCGTAATGACCTTGGTCACGCAGATCTCTATGATTAAGTTAATGTAATAAGGTGTTTACTACTGAAAAAGAATTATGGGAAGACGGTTTAATACTCTCAGTACAAATTTCGATACTTCACGCGTTCGATATATTATACAGTGAGAGCCGAAAACAATTGAAGCCCTTAACTATTGGGACGTGGCTTATTTCCCAAATTAAACAGAGTTTCTTTTAACAAGTTTAAATTATCAAAGGGAACTAGATTCAATCTGGTGCTACCAATCAATCCAATCCCACAATTTCATTTTACAACTGAATAAGTAGTACAGTATGTGAAATATCGAAACACTGAATATTAATGGATAAGAGTGAAAGTTGAAAGTTTATGTAGAATAAAAATTTTATATTTCCTACATTTTTTTTTAATCCGCAGGGTAAACAACAGTGATAAGTTGTAAAATTTAATTGGGTTTCATAAAAAAAAATCGAAAATATCACAGGCTTTGAATGTTCAGCACGTTTCAGACAATTATTAACCCTACTAAAGGCTAGTAATACATTTTGGAATATCCTGAAAGGGTAGGGGGTAAGGCGTTCCTGATACAAAAGAGACACCGTTTCTTTACCCCTTTCAACTTGCCACCCTAAATAAGAAAATAAGTGCAAGTCGCACCATTTAGTTTTGGAATGTAGGGCTTTCTTTAGTTCAACACTAGATAAAATATTAAGAAATAAATGCAACGTTTTTCGTAACTCATCAAAACCAGTCAATCGTGCCATTACTTTCCTTTAAATGAACTGGTACAAACTACGATAATATATATTTTAGGAATGTGTACATTCAAATTTTTTGATTTATGCATGGCCTGTATCAAATGTAAATAAAAGGTTTTATAGCATCGTAGTTTCCGTGGCAACTGTACTAGCCATTTCTTTCTGAAGGCCGCTACACACGGTCAGTTTACTGTTTTAACTGCGCATGCTTAACTGTACAGTTAAAATGGAGCGTCTGTAGGGGAAACATTTTCCCCGACAGACGTTCCGTTTTAACTGTACAGTTAGGCCTGTGCAGTTAAAACAATAAATAACTGACCATGTGCAAGAAAACAGGCATCATTGTTTCTTAACTTGATAAACTAAGTATCACTAAGTACGTTTTACTTAACTTAGATATTTTAAAATTAGAATAAACTGTAGCATTTGCTAGTTCCTTTAGTTAAACAGAGACAATAGATAAAACGCTAAGATTTTATTTCTTACAATATTTTGCTTACTAATCTTATGAGTCTCTGCAAACTATTTAAGTTGAAATTATTTCTTATTCAGTGGCACCCTTGAAACAGAATGGGATCCGTGAACCCCGAACAGTAGGTGGCGGCCAGGGAGGTTCAAACATGTTAGTAACTGATTGCACCACCATAATAATATATACACACACAAAAAAAAATTAGTGGCCTTCCTGTAAGCTCTTTTCTCTGTTAGTTTTCCATGCCAGGTAAGTGTTCCACAGTAAAGCAACCATCTGTACAACAAGCACCTGATGCTGGAGAGGAACATATGAAAAGTTGCATATCTGAACAGCTGGCCAAACCTGAGGAAGAGAGCGATGCAATTTCATAAACTCATCATCCAACTAATTCTGAAAGAATGAACTAAACTTTCAGGGAACTTGTAAATGAACACAAATACAATTCAGCTTTTAACTGGAAGTTTAAAATGGGGATTGTTTAAAAACTGTCTGCCCTTCCATCCCCTTATAAGAGCTCAAAATCAGAGATGCAAGTTTAGAAATGTCCTTGTACCAGACAGTTGTCAGTGGATTTATAAGACAAAAAAAGACTGACGAATTAATATTCATGAGGTTATGAACGAGTGCAATTCAGTATGGACCCTCTGAATTTATTTGGTTCGGGGACGTAAATTTAGTGTTCCTCTAGCTCATCTCTCTTCACCTTCAGAATCCAACCAAACTTGCGAGTTTCAAACATATTATATCTAGGTTCGTTTAATCTAGCTCCCCGTCTTAACAATATGACTCCGAACCAAAATATCACAAATCTTCAACTGCACCAACAAAGCTGGTGAACGAAATAGTGTTCATTTTTAAATCTTTTTTTTTTGTTTCCTAATTAACAAACGACTTTGGTTTTCAAATATATGTCAGTTAAAGGTCTTATTTTGTGCGTTATGGCAGGACGCCATCGAAGAATCGGAGGTTATTGGATTCATTCCACAATAGCATCTTGGTTAATGCCCTGATGAACTTTGAGCGTGAATACACACAAGCGATGGAATGATGATCATATGGAAGGGTTCCAAATTTTGAACAGTTTGGGAATGTAAACAACCATATATTATTGCATATTAATAAGAAACATACGACTATTTTTTAAGCATCATTCCTCTGACACACTGTACTTTATCTCATACTACTAAAATTGGCTAATAGTAAAATTATATGTTGGGTGGTTCAAATATTATAGCCTGGACATTAAAGTGTGACAGATAAAAGAATAGACAAGTGCAATCCAGTATGGACCCTCTAAATTTACTTGGTTGAGGAAATAAAAAGTTTGGTACTCATTGGCACGCAATTAAAATGTAGACAAAAAAAAAATTGTAATTCTATGTATCTATATGCCTTTTCAGGCAGTTGATAATGAAGATGATTACCTCATTAAATTGGGGCAGGTCAGTAGTATTATTGATAAGTTGAATACGACATGTGTAGCTATTATTGGTGACTTTAATGCTAATGTGCTTAATGATAATTCTTTGTTTAGCAACCACTTAAAAGCCTTCTGTGAAGATAACTTGACCCTTTCATCTGTGTGTATTGTGTAGTCTTCCTGGTGATAGCTTTACTCATGTTAGTGATAGTTGGCACACCACCTCATGGTTGGATCATTGTATTTGTACGCCTGATACAAATCGGGTAGTTCTGAATATGGCAGTTTTGTACTCCTATGCTGCTATTAATTGAGTTTGACATTAATTGTATTCCAATGCTATCACAGGTAAATGATACACGTAAAGCGGTTAGACTGGTCCAAAGTTGATGATGAGGGCAAACAACATTATTGTAACAAGTCTGATGTATTGCTAAGTAATATATCTATCCCTAATGATGCTCTAGCTTGTCTGGATGTAAACTGTAGAATTCAAACACATATTTTGGAATTTAAAGACATGTATGAACAAATTGTTTCCTATCTCAATAATGCTAACCTAGACTTAAATACCTTTAGGAGAAAAATTATATATGTAGACCTAGCTGGAGCGATTATGTGGCTGAACTTTATAATGCATCCAGACAAGCTTTTTTAATGTGGTGTGAACAAGGGGAGTCAAGGCAAGGCCCTGTATTACAACAAAATCAGAGGGCTAATGCCAGGTTCAAGTATGCATTAAGGTATATAAAAAATTATGAGGATAAGTTAAGCAGGGATGCTCTGGCTAGAAAGCTTGCCAGTAAGAATCCAAGAAACTTTTGGGAAGAATTAAAAACAATGAATTATAGAAGGAACACTACCTATAGTCCAGATATAAGAGTTAGTGTATTTGAGACTAAACAGGCCATAAAATGTTTAGATTGTAACAAATGTGGTATTGATTGTATTTCTGCTGAGCATCTGAAATTTAGTAGTGACAGATTAGTGCCTCTGTTAGCTTTGTGCTTTACAGGTTTGCTGATACATGGTGTTTTGCCGGATACAATGTTATCCGTTGTTTTGGTGCCAGTACTAAAAAGATAAAAAGGGTAAAATCAACAGTGAAGATAACTATAGGCCAATAGCCTTGGCCAGTATTATGTCTAAGGTGTTTGAATATATACTCATTAATAGACTTGAATGTTACCTATATACTAGTGATAACCAATTTGGTTTCAAAAAGAAACACAGTACTGATATGTGTGCGTGTATGCCTTGAAGGAAATGGTCTGTAAATACCAAATCCTAGATGCTAATGTATTTTTTTGTTTCCTGGATGTCTCTAAGGCATTTGATCGTGTTAATCATGACAAATTATTCATGAAACTTGTAAATAGTAATGTACCTGGTTACTTGGTCCGTATATTAATATTCTGGTATAATCACCAGACAATGATTGTAAGATGGGGTGGGGTTAATTCACAGCCATTCTCTGTGACCAATGGGGTCAGGCAGGGAGGGATACTATCCCCCCTACTTATTCAATGTTTATATGGATAATCTATATGTTGTGCTGAACACCTGTAAAATAGGCTGCTATATTGGTACAATGATTGTTAATCATCTGATGTATGCAGATGATCATATTGTGTACACATTAGATTTAGATGTTAAGTTGATTTTGTTCAAAAAAATTTGTAATCCAATGTATACAGCTCATTTGTGGTGGGACTACAGGATGTACAATTTGAGAAAATTATATGTTGCACATAATAATATTTTTAGGAGTTTATTAAGAACTCCAACTGTGCCAGTGTCATTCGCAATTTTGTATTTAGATTTATCACAAGGCTTGGTGAGTCAGACAATAAGATAATAGAAGCCACGGTTAGTGGACTGGTCTCCGATATATTTTATAAATCTCAAATCTGGAAGCATTGGTGTAGGCAATTGCATGTTCATTATGCACAATGATTCACTGGCCTACTTAGTCAGTGCTCCAGACAACTATCTCTTAATCTTCTACGGACCTTTTGTATGATGTTTGTACCTGTTGGGTCTGAAATAAAGTGTTTGTTTGTTTGTTTGTCTGTTTGTCAGTCACAAAAATAAGATTGAACCTCTAACATACATTTGAAAACCAAAAGTCACTCGTTAATTAGATGATGAAAAATATATTGTAGTTTAAAAATGCACAAAATTCAGTTTCATCCACCCACTTTGTTAATACTGTACATAGCTGAAGATTGTGATAATTTGATTCCAAGCCCTATAGTCTGTGACAAATCTCAGGAACACTTACCGTCCAACTTGTAACAATAATATCCACATAATCTCTCTCTATCTGTGCTTTAATATCGGTGACACTTTTATTCTGAGTCACACCCAGAACAGAGAGAAACACTGCCAAGGTGCAGGGTGCGAAAAGTAACTGGTCAAAAGCAACTTTTTTTAGAGCCCCAACTTTCCCTTGGGAACCAAATTTTCTATCAAGAAAACCATACCAAACTCTTAGTGTAGGTGCCTGGAAAAAAAAAAAAAAAACATAATATATATAAATAAACAAATCCTTTTAGAAGCAGAACACAGGGCTATGTCGTAGCCAATGTCGTAACACCGCTTCCCGTTGATCAGCGAAGTTAAGCGACATTGGGCCTGGGTAGTAGTTGGATGGGAGACCGTCCTCCGTGTCCAGATTATGCACCCACCCGTGGTTCGGATCCCACGTAAAGCTGTAGGTCCCTTCCGTCATATGACCTTAGATGTTGCGAAGGAGGTTAAACAACCCCAATCATTATTATTATTATTCAGAAGCAGAACAAATAAGGAGTCGCGTACAAATTAAGCTTTTTGTCGTTAACAACAACTACAAAACTAAAACTGCGATATTTAAGGGTTGTTTGCGGGAAAACATTTTTGTTCTCTCCTATCCTCCTCCCTAATTTTGCCGCAGTATGGAAATCCAGAAAACAGCTTTGAAGCATCCAGAATTGAAGGGAAAAAATAAAATTAAAAAAAAAGAATCCTCAAAATACTATTAGCTCCTCAAAACTAACTTTTAAAATAATTTCGAATATTGAGGCATTGAATAAGATATTAAATGCTTTTTTCTTCTATTTTAATTTTATTAAACCCAAATTTAGTCTCAACAAACTTGAGACATATAACTATTGAAAAGATATTTTAATTTCTTACTCAAATTCAAGTGAGAAAATAAATATGAAGTGAATTATAATTTATACTGTACAATTACTTTACTTTGATTGAATATAAAGTGTTGTCATGTTTAAAAAAGATAAATACCGTAAATAAAAAAACTTTTATCAAAATCAGTTAATTTATAATGCTGATCAACTTTTAAAGAAAGATCCTGAATATGAATTATGTACAAATGATCCATTGATAATTTACCACAAGAGCAAAACCAATTCCAAAAAAACGAAGAGGTCGAACCCACTCAAACTCCTCAGTTTTTTTTCTTTCAATAGCAAACTGAGAAACTACATCTCCAACTGCCATTAATGACCCTGAAATAAAGGAAACAAATCAAATTTTAGTGGAAATTCAATCCTTCTTAGACTGATTTAAAAAAAAAAAGATAAAAAATATATTATATTATAAATATAGGTACAGGCAGTCCCTCACTTACTGCAAGGGTTGCGTTTCTAAAAGGGTCTGTGATCAGTGAAATGGCAATATTCAATGCAAATTTCCCCATAGAAACCCATATATTGAAGGGGGGGGGGATGTGTTATTGGGGGGAAATTTTTGGTTACCTGGGTGGTTTTTTGGACATAATAAGCACAAAAATATACAAGTACCATAAAAGTGATATATATATATACAGGGCTATTCAAAGTGATTCACCTGATTTCAAATGAGAATATTTTTTAATGTTACAAATACAGTGATTTGTGATACATCAACCAAAAGAAAAACTGTCCAAATTTTGTCTCTCACCTCATAAATGCTCTATGTGACTTCCCCTAGTTACACGAGCAACGTCGACACGATAGTCGAATTCCTCCCATACTCGCTCCAGCATGTCCGTTGTCACTGACTCTACGGCAGTAATAATGCGAGTTCGGAGCTCATCCAAAGATGTGGGCAACGGTGGCATGTACACACAGTATCCTTAACGTACCCCCAAAGGAAGAAGTCGCACGGTGTAAGATCCGGCGACCTAGGGGGCTCGAAAACTGCAACACACAAAACGCCTTCTGCTGTGCGGACGCCATTTTCACACTGACTGTTTGTTGCTAGGCTAGGCCACGGCGTGACTTTGGAGCCCTCTCGCGGTGATCTTGTAAATCTCGGAGATTTCCTCTTTCATGTGGTGTATGCCCAGTTGATGCACGGTTGATAGGTACGGAAGTATTCTCAGTTGAAATCGGATGAATCAATTTGAATAGCCCTGTACATTAACTCAAGTCTCTCAATGGTTTAATTTTATTTACATACAGGAAATAATTATTTATGTACTGTATTAATATCATGTGCATCGTATGACCCCCCACCCTATAACACCAACCCCGATATTATGCCAACATGACTTTGGTACCAAAGGTGGCATTATAAAGAGGGAACACTATATATATACAGGGTGGGCCGAAAATCTGGATCCATAGGAAAATATTTATTTTAATACATAAATTACAACAAATGGTAAATACTTAAAATGAATATCCACTTTAACTCGTAAATGCGTATCCGTGATACTGTACAGTGGTTCGTACTCCAGTATAAACAACAAATTATAACAAATGCTCAAATTGGCGGCCTCTGACATCGAGACACTTAGGGATGGAATTTATGATTTTTAATAATTCTTCGAATTGACGTTCTCGAGATGCGTGTTTCATTTGATAATCTTCTTGTTGACTTTACTGGACTATTCGTTAAAGTTTCACATACCATTGCAGAGGTATTTTCATCAGTTGCAGTTTTTGGACGACCAGAACGCCGTCGATCATGTACACTTCCTGTTTCTTTGAAACGTTTAAACAACTTGCCAACAGTCGCATGTGTTACTGGATGCTTATCAGGATGATTTCTATTGAATTCGGTAGCAACTTCTCTGTGTGTAGCGCCCTGTCTTGCGTACATGAGCACAAGTTCTACCCGGTCTTCTGTTGTTAGATTCGAAGCCATTTCTGGGCTGAAATAAAAAAGTATTTGAGTATTTATACTGGAGTACGAACTACTGTACAGTATCACGGATACGCATTTACGAGTTAAAGTTGATATTCATTTTAAGTATTTACCATTTGTTGTAATTTATGTATTAAAATAAATATTTTCCTATGGATCCAGACTTTCGGCCCACCCTGATATATATATATATATATATATATATATATATTTATTTTTTTTAAGTTCGGGAAGAACCGATTCGCCTCTATTTAAAAGGGCATATCTCAGCGGAAAAACAAAGAAAAAGTGAGAGGAAAGACAGAGGAAAAAGAAAGGATAGAGGGGACAGTCGAAGTGGAAAAAGACCAAGGATGACAAGGACTGCAGGGTCGAGCCCCATCATCCTTGGGTGCTAGGGCCGGGAGGGCGCACGTGAAACCTCCAGGAACAAGCACGTACAAACATGGGCGCCCGCAGGTAGGGGCAAGGGGGGGCGCTTGCCTCCCCCTGGAAATGCCAAGAAAATATATTAAATATTTTCTAAGAAATATTTATATCCTAAACTTGCTGAAAAGAATCCAACTGCCTCCTAAAGGGTGAAAATTTTTATTTGTGTGCATGATAAAAGGTTGCTACCTTTTTATATGTTCACGGGAGAAAATCAACTCCAACAAAACTGATTTTATGGAAAAGGTTGTTCATAATTTTGGTAGTGACCGCAGACGACTACAATTCCTATTCAAATGAGCAGTGTAGGTGATGCTCGAAACACCGTTTTCAAATTAGGTACAACATTTACTTCAGTGTGCTTTTTTCTTCATTCTATCATGTTTCTGTTATAAATAAAATAAATGATTGTTATCACGTGCATTGTATGTATATACAATATATATTTGCATTTTCCATTACAGAAAATACAACACTAAACTTGCTTAGAATTAACCTGCTGGTTCCTAAGGGGTCAAAAGTTTTTTGCTTGCTCCGGTCCCTACCTATTAATACATTAAATTTTGCCCCCCCTTGGAAAAAATCCTGCGGGCGCCCATGCGTACAAACGAGCACAAAGAGCACTCAAGAGCACAAGCTTAGAACCCCCTTGCGGGGATATATATATATATATATATATATATATATATATATATATATATATAATATATATATATATATATACAGGGTGTCCCATAAGTCCGGCATCATAGGAGAAATTCATATTTTTCTATTTCTACAAACCATAATTCATATTTTTCTCTTTCTACAGGCCATAATGTCTATGCTCGGGATGCCAATTTCCCGTCCACCATTCTGTTCAGTGACGAGGCTGTTTTTTATGGAAATGGTGAGGTAAATCGACAGAACACCCGCTACTGGTCTTAAAACAACCCTCACTGGTATACCTCTTCAAAGGAACAAGGTGCACTCGGGTGATTGTATGGTGTGGCATTTGGAAGGATCGCATCATAGGCCCCCTCTTTTTCGATGAACATGTCAATGGAGGCACCTACCTACGTATGCTCAAGGAAGAAGCATTTCCCAGTGTCTTGAACGAAGAAGGAAATTTCCCAACATGGTTCCAGCAAGACGGCGCTCCTGCACATTACAGCACCCAAGTAAGGGAATACCTGTACCAATAATTCCCTGGTCATTGGATAGGACGTCGAGGGCCTGTGGAATGGCCAGCTAGCAGCCCGGATCTCACGCCACTAGATTTTTATCTCTGGGGCCACTTGAAAGCGCTGGTATACGCAGAGAAAATTAGGTGTGTTGAACATTTGCGGCAGTGCATTATTGGGGCATGTAACACCATTACTCCTGACATCATTCACCGTATGCTTGCTGACTGGATATCACGTTTGAATGTGTGTATTGAAAACAATGGTGGACATATTGAGCACGTTCTGTAAATGAAAGCTTTTGTTTTGCCTTTTTTTATTATTTTTCCTATGATGCCGGACTTATGGGACACCATATATATATATATATATATATATATATATGAAAATTATTTCACGAAAGTGATACGTGAACAATATTTATGATGAATAAAACCACGAAGGGAAAAGAAACACAAAGTGGTGTTCAAGCGCTTTCGTCTAATGACATCCTCAGGAACACTGGAGTGAAAGCAGAGTTCAAGACAATATATAGGTTACAAAAATAAACATATATATATATATATATATATATATATATATATATATATATATGTAGTAAGTATAGAAATAAAAATTGTGGGAGGAGCAAATACATTTGTACGGGAAAATGACAATTTTAGCACTTTGCCCGAAATTCAACAAATTCAAATGGCTCGTTTCCAGCCAATTTTTTATAGTTATTGTCTGAATGGTAAACAGGTCACAAAAGAATAAAGAAATGAAAATAAATATAAATTGGAAAAAAATTACAAAATAATGCCTTAGTGATATATACATTACAACCGAAATAAACAAAGAAATAAACAAACAGATAAAAAAAAAAATTGTAAGGAGTCTACAAATTCAAGCTCAAAAGGAAAGTTTACAATCAGTTTAATAGATGATGCCAAAATGATATATATGCCACAAAGAAATAAAATAAAGAACTAAACCAAAAAAAAATAAATTGAAAAATAAATTGTAAGAGGGACACCCAAATTTATAAGGTAAAAAATTACCAAAGGTTTTTTAGTTATTTTCTGAATCATGCATACTATGGTCACAAACGAATAAAAAAGTACAAGTAAATATAAATTGGAAAACAAAATGATGCCTAGATGATATATAAAGAACTATAAAAATATATACGACATATATATGGTATATAAACGCAATATATAAGGAATATATATATATACATAAGGGAAAAATTACCAAAGGTTTTTATAGTTATTGTCTGAAAGATCCGTAGGTCAACAAAAGAATAAAGAAATAAAAATAAATATAAATTGGAAAAATTACAAATAATGCCTCAATGATATAAAGGGTGATCCAGAGAAATGGGACCCAAAAGAAACCCCTGTAACTCTTAAAGTATAAGTCCTTTTATAAAATCATACGCATCATTCGAAAGAGGATAGTTACAAGTTTGTACAGGATTGTATAGGTTTTGACAATACAAGACAAGATACAAAACAAAATAAAAGTGTTAGTTAAAACTAACCCTTCAAGATGACTGCATGGACTGTGGAACAGCTGCGTTTCATAACTGAGCAATATTATGAGCATGGAAGAAGTGTAGTTTCAGCTCTTAGAAGGTGATTTTGACATCTGAAAATTTGTCTTTAAAGATCTTTGAGCTGAAACTACACTTCTTCCATGCTCATACTATTGCTCAGTTATGAAACGCAGCTGTTCCACAGTCCATGCAGTCATCTTGAAGGGTTAGTTTTAACTAACACTTTTATTTTGTTTTGTATCTTATCTTGTCTTGTATTGTCAAAACCTATACAATCCTGTACAAACTTGTAACTATCCTCTTTCGAATGATGCGTATGATTTTATAAAAGGACTTATACTTTAAGAGTTACAGGGGTTTCTTTTGGGTCCCATTTCTCTGGATCACCCTTATAAAGACAAAAAAAAAAAAAAAAGAAATATGTACAACTACACATCTACACATATACACCCACATAACCATATATATATATATATATATATATATATGGTAATTATGTATATTGAGTAACTCAGTCATTTTACACACCAAAATACATTTTTCTAGTAGTATTTGATGTGATTTGAATCTGACCTCCATTTCTCTCGGAAATGAGATCCAACAAAGTTATAGTACTTTGAAGTTTAATTCATTTTCAAGGGAAATGGAGGTCAAAATCTAAGCAAAACACATCAAGTATTACTAGAAAAATGTATTTTGGTATTAATTAACCTAACCTAACATGAATATGTTATTACATTATCATTTGTATAATTTAGATCTCGGGGGTACGGGGGTGGAGCCCCCGTAAAGATCACGCATGACAAATTGATCGATATTGATCGACATTTTAGCGTCGGAAATTCAAAAATAAAATATATAAAACCCTATACCGATCAATTTGTGATGCGTGATCTTTACGGGGGCTCTGCCCCCGTACCCCCGAGACCTAAATTATACAAATGATAATGTAATAACATATTCAATATTTATATTGCTCGGGAGTCATTAGAATGCACTTCGTATATTAAATCCTCAAAATAATATTCGCACCCTTCACTAGCAACTTAAAAAGCATAACAACTTAAAAAGCCTAGCTCATATATCATGTTCTCATGACGTCACCAATCAAATATTGGAAGGGCGGGAAAAAAATGCAAAAATGTCATAATATTCAAATCTACATAATTTGGTAAGGAAGCATCTGCGAGCATAAGTGACTTATATGAAAATGATGAGAAAATTATGCTTTAATATTTTAGAATTATATTTGCTTTTGATATTCTGAGTACGATAAAACTCATATTAACGACATATATATATATATATATACACATACATACATATAAATATATGTAAGAAATACGCATACAACAATTTTCTCTACTACTTCTTTCACCACTTTTCTCTACAAAAAAAAAAAAAATGGTGTGAATAATCCAGCAGGGTTGAAAGCACCTTAAACAGAAAAAAACAAAACAAACAATAAATTGAAAAATAAAATTGTAAGAGAAACAAAAATTTATAAGGAAAAGGAGACAAAAAACAAATTTTTACCAAAGATTTAGCAACCGGCCCTTTTTGTTTAAATCCATTCTGAAGGAATTCAGAGCAACGGGATCGAGTTGAAACAGATTTACTCATGTTAAAGTTATTTGTAAGTTGAATTATAGCAGACTCAAGAATATTTCTTAACAATGTTGCTAGAGTGAAACAAAACTGAAGCATTATTCCAATCAACACAATGGGATAACTGACAAATGGACAAAAAGGGCACTGGAGAACTGTCTCGTTCTAACGGAATATTGATGCTGTTTTACACGCGTTTGCAAATACTTTCCCGTCTGACCTATGTAAAAGGAATCGCATTGCTTACACCCAATTTTATAGATAATGCCTAAATTATTGATAGGGCTATTTTTTTACTATGATGTTTTTCACAATATTGTTATATGAAAAAACTACACTGATATCCAAAAGTTTAAGTACATTAGCAATGCGGCGGCCAATGCCTAAGAAGCCCGGGAAAAATGGAAGTACTAAAATATTTTTTGACGAGGTGCGAGTGTTATTATTCACACGTTAGAAGGTTCGTTTAGCCTTATTAAGACAAGATTCCATGAACGCAGATGGGTGACACAGCTCGCTTCCAATACCGTTGATATTTTCCAATTCGGCATCGATGTATTCCGGACTGGCGATCCTAAGAGCGCGGAGAAACAGAGAGGAAAATATGACCTTCTTTTCCTCAATGTTTCTCCGCGCTCTTAGTATCGCCAGTCCGGAATACATCGATGCCGAATTGGAAAATATCAACGGTATTGGAAGCGAGCTGCGTTACCCATTTGCGTTCATGGAATCTTGTCTTAAGGTTAAACGAACCTTCTATCGTGTAAATAATAACACTCGCACCTGGTCAAAGAATATTTTAGTACTTCCATTTTTCTCGGGCTTCTTAGGCATTGCTAATGTACTTTAGCTTTTGGATATCAGTGTAGTTTTTTCATATAACAATATTGTGAAAAACATCATAGTAAAAAATAGCCCTATCAATAATTTAGGCATTATCTATAAAATTGGGTGTAAGCAATGTGATTCCTTTTACATAGATCAGATGGGAAAGGATTTACAAACGCGTGTAAAACCATCAATATTCTGTTAGAACGAGACAGTTGTCCAGTGCCCTTTTTGTCCATTTGTCAGAGTTATCCCATTGTATTGATTGGAATAATGCTTCAGTTTTGTTTCACTCTAGGAACATTAATAGAAATATTCTTGAGTCTGTTATAATTTAACTTACAAATAACTTTAACATGAGTAAATCTGTTTCAACTCGATCCCGTTGCTCTGAATTCCTTCAGAATGGATTTAAACAAACAGGGCAGGTTGCTAAACCTTTGGTAAAAATTTGTTTTTCTCTTTCCTTATAAATTTTTACGTTTCTCTTACAATTTTATTTTTCAATTTATTGTTGTATGCATATTTCTATATATTATATATTTGGTTATGCGGGTGTATATGTGTACATGTGTAGTTGTACGTATTTCTTATATTTTTTTTTGTCTATATATCATTAAGGCATTATTTGTAATTTTTCCAATTTATATTTATTTTTATTTCTTTATTCTTTTGTTGACCTACGGATCTTTCAGACAATAACTATAAAAACCTTTGGTAATTTAACCTTATGTGTATATATTCCTTATATATTGCGTTTATATACCTTATATATGTTGTATATATTTTTATAGTTCTTTTTATATCATCTAGGCATCATTTTGTTTTCCAATTTATATTTACTTGTACTTTTTTATTCATTTGTGACCATAGTATGCATGATTCAGACAATAACTAAAAAAAGTTTGGTAATTTTTTCCCTTATAAATTTGGGTGCCTCTCTCAATTTATTTTTCAATTTTTTTTTTTGGGGTTTATTTCTTTATTTTATTTCTTTGTGACATATATATCATTTTGGCATCATCTATTAAATTGATTGTAAACCTTCCTTTTGAGCTTGAATTTGTAGACTCCACTTACAATTATTATTTTTATTTTTTTATTTTTTTTTATCTGTTGGTTTATTTCTTTGTTTATTTCGGTTGTGATGTATATATCACTAAGGCATTATTTTATAATTTTTTCCAATTTATATTTATTTTTATTTCTTTATTCTTTTGTGACCTGTTTACCATTCAGACAATAACTATAAAAAAATTGGCTGGAAATGAGCCATTTGAATTTATGTTGAATTTTGGGCAGTGCTAAAATTGTCATTTTTCTGTACAAATGTGTTCGCTCCTCCCACAATTTTTATTTCTATACTTACTATATATATATATATATATATATATATGTTTATTTTGTAACCTATATATTGTCTTGAACTCTGCTTTCACTCCAGTGTTCCTGAGGATGTCATTAGACAAAAGTGCTTGAGCACCATTCTGTATTTCCTTTTCCTTCATGGTTATTTCATTATATACAGGGTGTTCGGAAAGTCACTGTGCACTTATATTTATTTAATAGCATACAATAGTATTGCATATATGATAGAGGTTATGGATAGGACTATCAGAACTTATAAAAGGTGTTGAAAGTGATGTCCTTTAACAGCAATACAGGCCTGGACCCGTTTTATTTTATTTTGAAACACCTTTGTCAGTTCTTCATTAATTAACATTAATTATATAAGTGCACAGTGACTTTCCGAACACCCTGTATATGCTTACCTGCTTGAAAGGACTGAATCAAAAGTGGGTATCTTCGAATAATTTTTGATAAACTCATGATACAATTTTCCTTTTGAAACAAGCTACCATTTATAGCAGTTATTCTAATAATCAGTTCTGTCTATTATTGATATGGCAATGAATCTAATGATGGTTAGTAAAATGCAAGATTAATTTTGTGTCTTATAACTAATCTTTGTACTTGGCTCATCAGTTAATTTTCATTACAAAGAATAGGTATACCTAAAAGAGAAGAAAAACATTATAAACTTATAAAATAAATTAAATGAACTTTTGTCTATTATGCATGAAATTTGGCTTAGGCATATTTAAAAGACTCTTAGTACTGTAATAGTATACGGTAGCCAAATAAAGAGTTTTGGGTATCCTGCTTGAGGAAGATCTTGCAACAATTTCATGCAGTATCTACAAATATGTTATCTTGCCACTTATAATTAAAAGATGATACTTATTTTAAGTATACAGTTAGTCCTCGTTTTACAGAACCCCTTTATATGGAATTTCACACTTACAGAAACTTTATTTCAGTACTGAGGTCAGTTATACAGACAAAAATTCTGCAGTTATGGAAATTTGTTTGGAAAAGTTAAAAATGAAATTTTACTGCTGAGCAATTATACAGACTATATTAAATGTCCTACAAGCAAAAAAATGCAAGATTAGATGATTTTTATAACTAGATTCCAAAGTTACTCCGTAACTACAAGCAGCTGTATAGAGAGATGATGATGCGGGGAAAATAGACAACACTCTTATCACTTTTTCACCTGCAGTCATCATCACCTCCGCCTACAGAAACCACACGCCAAGATGATGGGTCAGACAGTGAGCTGACAACTCTTCATTGCTCCTTCAGCTTCAAGAGGAAGCATCTGATGATGCTGTGGAAAAGAGGGTGCTGCCCCTTCATCAACCACCTTCTGACTTCCTTTCCATGACTCACAACACTACCATCAAGCACTGATCAGCAGTTTTGGGAGGTGAATACAACTATTTATGCAGTTTATTTCCTCCAGTAGCTACAATATAATTTATAAAAAAATATTAAAATATTATTGTTTTCTATTTAAATATGATTAAAAAGGTAAAAAATTATTTATTATGCAATTTTTGGTCCAAAAAATCTTCTGTAGGAATGCATCTCCCATTATATAATGGGATTTAACGGGAAAATAGGGTCTATTATATGGAAATTTGGTTTATGGACTTTTCAGGAATGTAACCCTTCTGTATAATGAGGACTGCCTGTACTAGATTTTTATTTGGAAAGTACCTGCCTTTCCCAAATATTCTGAAGAAAAACCCACCCACTCCTGAACCATATAGCCAACAGGCCTGAAATTAAATTGAATGGTATTGTATATATTTTTTTTGTACTGAGATTTTAATCTAGCAGTTATTTTTCCAAGTTTAAAGGTTTATCTTTAAATCATTCCTGACAAACTAAATTCATGGTTTGTCAAAACAAATTTTACTTAACTGTTCAAATTTTTATTGGTAATTATGTCGCAAATAACATGGCCTGAAGTTGAAATAAAAAATACATTTTTCTACTGTATATTGGTGAGCTCTGCTCAAATATAACCTTCATTTCTTGTGCAAATGAACAGAAATACGTGTTTTGGCCATGCAATGACAACTGTATTTCTGTTCATTTGCACAAGAAATGAAGGTCATATTCAAACAAAGCACACCAAAATACACTTGAAAAATGTATTTTTTACATTTTATACAATAAAGTATAACCTAACATGTTCATGTTACAAGATCTCCTAAACAACGCATTACCACAGGAAACGTGCAAAACACCTCAAAATTAACCAGAAAAGTTTGCTCTCGTCATTTTCATTTAAACTAACAAAAATATCATACCTTAACCTAACCAATCATCAAGGGCGTACAGTTGACCTAACTGGGCATTCAATTAACCTAACTGGGCATTCAGTTGACCTAACTGGGCATTCAGTTGACCTAACTGGGCATTCAGTTGACCTAACTGGGCATTCAGTTGACCTAACTGGGCATTCAGTTGACCTAACTGGGCATTCAGTTGACCTAACTGGGCATTCAATTGACCTAACTGGGCATTCAATTAACCTAACTGGGCATTCAATTAACCTAACCGGGCATTCAATTAACCTAACCGGGCATTCAATTAACCTAACCGGGCATTCAATTAACCTAACCGGGCATTCAATTAACCTAACCGGGCATTCAATTAACCTAACCGGGCATTCAATTAACCTAACCGGGCATTCAATTAACCTAACCAGGCATTCAATTAACCTAACCAGGCATTCAATTAACCTAACCAGGCATTCAATTAACCTAACAGGTTAATATTGGTTATTTCACCTAAATATCTTCTGTTCTTTTCATATTAGGCACTCACTGTCACATTTCAGGCAAGTTAAGGAGGAGAGAATAATGCTGTAATTGATAAAAATATCCAATGCTTTATCTTCATCTAGGGCACATGACAAATCAAGTTCTCAAAAGTCAAAACCACACAAATGGCATGTCATAATTCTATCACAAATGCCACCAAACTGAATCCAATTAGAAAAAAAATAAAAATAGCCAGAACAGAAACCAACAAACTAATTAAGTTGCAGAGTAACATAACGTCATACCACCCCCAACTACAAATATACTAATATATATATATTTATATTATTATTATTTTACAATAGTTTGCACAAAAAATAAGTGAAATTTGAATAAAGTGATTAAAACTACCTCATAAAAAGTTATTTTGATTTACAGGTCCAGCCCATGTCATTTAAAACATATTAACCTTTTTATTTACAAAAGCTATGCTACTTAGTCTATGATAAATAAGGATACCAGGATATACAGGGTGAGTCAAAAGTCTGGAAACAGGAACTATGCTTTTCAATGCAAATACATATGTATATTTGCATTGAAAAGCTTAGTTCCTATGTTTCAAGACTTTTGACTCACCCTGTATTAATATTTAGTTCTCTATGTAATTTTAAATATTAAATAAAATGACACGAAGTCACTCCCTTTAATTTTTTACAAATTTGCAAGTGACTGTGCATACAAAATCAATTAAAAAATAAATGCAGAACTATGAAAAAACTATACAACACCCATTATACAGTTTTCAACTAGGTCTATCCTAACCCGACCTAAACACACCTATAATATAGTACCTAACTTGTAAGTCATATTTCAACATGATACTCTGCATTATGTTGCATAACTATACATTATATGATGTTAGAAAATATATTTTTCCATACCAAATTTCTTACTGCTGACATTGGCAAAAACTTACAAGAAAGATTCCATTAGTTCACAAAACTGTCCCAGTTTACATAATGCTTTTTCTCAAAGTGAACACACACACACGCACATGCAGGCATGAACGTGCGTACATGCACGCACACAAGGGCCATCAACAATGGTGAATGGGTTCAGGGACCTCAAACAACAGCAATGTTAAGTAGGACCATGTTATCAGAACAACTATGACTTCCAGAATGACAACTACTACTAGAACTAAAATATGGAGAATTTGCATTACATTTCATTTGGAAAACATGAAGCCACTGGGTCCTATAGAGGTTATCCAAGTCACAAGCTATATTTTATGATGATAAAAAAAATCTTGCAAAATGTCATTCTTAAGTCAACTAACATACAACTATCCACTACCACCAAAGTAGCCTACAGAAATCAAGCCAAGAACACAGCATTCACAATCTACAAACTACAGTCACCCCTCACCATTCATGGGTATTTTGTCCCATGGGACCCTGTAAAGCACAAAATCCACGGTGTGATATGATGGTTCAATGGGAAAAGGGAGGATTATGTACCTGGGAATCCTCAGACATGGGGGGTAAATAGTGTTAGAAAATAGTTTTCTACCGAAAAAAGAGACTGAACCGTGAAATATTGCTGCAGCTTTAATAAAAGTATTTTTGCTAACAGGTCCCTTTGTACAGTATTTAATTATAGACAAGGGTTTTGTGTTTAGTGTATAGCTTGGGTTGTGTTTGTAGATGTCATTTTGGTCTGAATTTTGCTCATCCCGCCACGCTTGAAAAAAATCTGGACCTCACTAATTTCTAAACCCTAGTTACGGCCCTGGTGGCATTGCTCTGATATATGTCTTGTATATAACTAATAATGCATGTAAAATAATATACTGTATAACAAGTATAAATAGTACAAACTTGTGAAAAAACAAATTTAGAAGACATCACTATAAAAATAATGTAGCTAATAATCCAGAGCAGCATGAGAAAGATGACTCAATATAAACTCACCAGTCATACCAAGGGACACGCTACTTGGCATGTTCCTGCCAGTTGCAAATGCTAAAGTATCATATGTATCATACAGGGTGTCCCATAAGTCTGGCATCATAGGAAAAAAAATTTAAAAAGGCAAAACAAAAGCTTTTATTTACAGAATGTGCTCAATATGTCCACCATTGTTTTCAATACACAAATTCAGGCATGATACCCAATCAGCAAGTACACGGTGAATGATGTCAGGAGTAATGGTGTTACATGCCCCAATAATGCGCTGCCGCAAATGTTCAACACTCCCAATTTTCTCTGCGTATACCAGCGCTTTCAAGTGGCCCCACAGATAAAAATCTAGTGGCGTGAGATCCGGGCTTCTAGCTGGCCATTCCACAGGCCCTCAACATCCTATCCAATGACCAGGGAATTGTTGGTACAGGTATTCCCTTGGGTGCTGTAATGTGCAGGAGGTCGTCTTCTGGAACCATGTTGGGAAATTTCCTTCTTTGTCCAAGACACTGGGAAATGCTTCTTCCTTGAGCATACCTAGGTAGGCGCCTTCAGTGACATGTTCATCAAAAAAGAGGGGGCCTATGATGCGATCCTTCCAAATGCCACACTATACCATCACCCGAGATGCACCTTGTTCCTTTGAAGAGGTATACCAGTGAGGGTTGTTTTGAGACCAGTAGCGGGTATTCTGTTGATTTACCTCACCATTTCCATAAAAAACAGCCTCATCACTGAACAGAATGGTGGATGGGAAATTGGCATCCCGAGCATATGAATTATGGTTTGTAGAAATAGAAAAATATGAATTTCTCCTATGATGCCGGACTTATGGGACACCCTGTATACTCATATCATACATATTGTACTATGTATGCAAAAAAGTGTAAAGTCATTTTTCAGCATTCACCATAATTTTTTTAAAATTTGTGCCAATCTATTTTTGAATCTTAGCTCAAGCAGACTGAAAAAAGGGTTGTGAAATGTCTTCATCCTATCTCTGAATTCATGCATGTTAAACCTCATGCAAGTCTGGGGATCACTATAAACTACTAACTACTGAATAGTATTGGGAAGAAATAAAGAAAAAAGTATTTGAGACCCAGACATTATACATAACTTCAGTAATGAAGGGGTGTGTGTGTGTGGGCCATAAGGTGCCTAGAAGTCCATAAATGGTCAGCTAAGTGAGGTTAGTTTTTGTTTTGCACCTCTGTAGTCACACACAAAATTTCATCAGGTTGCACTAATCTGCAGATATGTGAAAATTCCACCTGCAAACTGCAAAAAGGGTCACAAATGGTCAACTGCTGATAAGTAAATCAGCAAAGCGCAAACTCACAAATGGCAAGGGGTGACTATCTCTTTCATTCAAGAAAGTGTCAAAATTTTTTTAAATTTACTAGAGCTACGATTTACCACATCATATGACAAGTCATTCCAAAAATCTACTACTCTATGACTGAAAAGTATTTTTGTAGATCAAGTCTACAAGTGTGTTTTCTAATTTTCAGTAGTTTTCCATATACCAATGCAATTTTAATAAGCTCCCAATGTCAATTGCCCTTGATGATTGGTTAGGTTTAGTCATGATATTTTAATTGTTTTGTATATATATATATAAAATAACAAAAATAAACATTTTATTAATATAGTAAATGTTCATAATAAATTTCTAAAAATATATTAAGCATTGTATTCATATAGTAAAAACTTACCATTTGTCGGGGTATAACAGAAAAGTACCTAATTTTCTTATTATGCCCACAAGTTATCATAGCCTCTAATGAGAAAAAGTTATGTACATCTAAATTGTCCAAACCTGAAAACATTTTGAACATCTGTATCATATCTTCCTTCATACAATGTCTCTCAAAACTAAACATACCTAGTTCCTTCAATCTTTCCCTGTATTTCAATCTTCGTAGGTTAGGGATAAGCTTGGTAGCCCTATGTTGGTGAGGGGACCAAGCTTGAATGCAGTATTCTAAGTGAGGTCCAACATAAGAATTATATAATTTATAGATGACTCCCTTACTCTTGTAAAGTCGAACATTCCTCAGTAATCTTTCGTTTTAGGTACTGTACATAAAATCAAGGCTACAAATAAGGCTAATAAAATGTAGGGATGATCAGTAGTTTTGGATCTTTTCCTTTATAGCACCCCAAATTTCTTTTCAGTTAGTAACAATTGTGACAATATTTTCATTAAAACTAACAAAAATATCATGACTTAACCTAACCAATTATCAAGGGCCTACAGTTTACCTAACTGGGCATTCAATTAACCTAATTAGTTGGTAAGGTTAGGTTAAGTCATGATATTTTTGTTAGTTTTAACAAAAATATTCTGTGTCAAAATTGTTACTAACTAAAAAGAAGACATTAGGGGTGCTATTAACCTAAAGATTCAAAATTACTGATCATCCTTACATTTTATTTGCCTTGTCTGTAGCCTCGATTTTATGTACTAAAATGGAAGATTGCCCATTCCTCTTAATAAGACCTAACATTTTATTTGCTTTATTTCTAGCCTCTAAGCACTGCTTAGAAAATATGGCACTTCTTCATAATAGGCCCTGCACAAGAATAATAAAATTTCTTAATTTTAAATTTGTTAACAATTCATTTTAGGTTTTGAAGTGCCATAACTGAATGCCCAGTTAGGTTAATTGAATGCCTGGTTAAGTCAACTGTATGCCCTTGACCATTGGTTAAGTATATCAAAGTTTTGTGTGTATATATATATATATATATACCTTGTTAACCTTGTTTGGGTTCCATGCATTGGTCTTTCTTCACACGAAGGTCAAGCTGGTGGCCCCACCCCTAGTCCTGGCTTGGTGGAGGAGCGAGTTGCTCTCTTGTGCTCTCCATCATACATAGCCAGGTACACCCAGCTCATCTGGTACCATCCTGAGCCAGGCATCTAGTCTTCTCTTGAAGACTTTAACTTTGACCCCTGTAATGTTTCTGAGGTCCTTTGGAAGCTGGTTGAAAATTCTTGGGCCCCTGACAACCAAGCTATTTTCCTTTAGAGTTGAGGAAGTCCCTTGTCAGGCCTTTAATTTGGGAACACTACACATTCTGCCTTTCCTATTTTCCAGCATTGTCAGGATGGTAATTGGGTTTTGTTTGAGGTTTGGTACCAGTTTTTTGATAATTTTCGATATGTAGAGTATGGTATAGTCTAGGGTGGAGTGTATTTTTATGAAAATCAATATTTAAAAAATCAGGGGTGCTAGATAGTTGTCAAATGTCTAAAAATGAACATTGGTAGTGGTTTTGGGTGGTTGCAAGTGATACTGCATCAGCAACCACACCCTATATATACCACATCCATACGCAACTGTAAAAAACCTTGTATTTTGCCTATTTTGGGTTCTATAATAGGTAGAAACACAATCTA
This sequence comes from Bathynomus jamesi, assembly GCA_023014485.1. NCBI lineage: Eukaryota > Metazoa > Arthropoda > Malacostraca > Isopoda > Cirolanidae > Bathynomus > Bathynomus jamesi. Next base: position 834,271 of record JAJOZX010000401.1, read on the forward strand.
AAAACTTTTTCTTATGATTTTTTTTTGATGCTGAGACTGATAAAATTATTCCAAAAGTGTAAAACAGAGTTTTAACACATTTTCATGAAAAAGTAATGCATATTGACCATATATTACAAATTTACGCTATAAAATTTCATCAAATAAATGTAGAATCTAAACAAATTCTTGCTTTGTATTAAACTTTTTTATCAGTTTACAGGATTTTATACACTGCCGGATCATGCCATCTCTTCTATTGAACCCAATGACAGCTGCAGATGCCTCAGTCACAAGCTTGATATGGCATTCTACCACTTGATTGTGGCATGAATGTTTGAACTTCAAAGGATTTTTTCTAATGTTCGCAAGTTCAGTTGATGTAAGATGGGTAACTATTGGAGGCTCTGCTGTCAAGTTATCAAGGTTACTCATCTTGTCATACGATTTAGCATTTTCATTGATTATTTATAGGCACCTTAAATTTCCTGACAGTGTGGTCTCTTGTATAACTCAAACTGTCATAATCATCATTCTCAACTTCCAAATCTCCGCCAGTGAAATCTATTTTGACTCTGATGTCCTGGGTTGTTTTCTCTACTTCACCCCTCAGTGCCAGGATCTTATTTACTGCAGTGTTTCTTCTCTCCCTGTCCTCATCACCAAGCATTGATATTATAATGTTTTCGGGGTGAGCAAAAAAAGCATTCCTTCTTAGGGTTTTTAGGGCAATGTCTTTTACTTTCTTATTAGGAAACTTGGAGATTCTGCTCAGCATTGAAAAGAAGTTTCTTGAACCATCGGTCACTAAGTGATTCTTCTTGATTTCAAACCAGCTGGGGAAATACACTTTTAAACAGAACTCAGCAACAGTTATCAATACTGAACTCGGCTTTTTCTGTGAAACATAGAATCTGAGTATTCTACAACCTAATGTCAGCCATCTTGAGTGATTTAATGGCCCAACTTCTAAAAGCTCAAGGTCCTTTTCAATAGTCCCTAACATGACTGCCATGCATATTCTATAAGCATAGTATTGGTCACAACTGAGATCATCAATTACATCATTGGGCAATATAGCGAAATTCTGATTTCTGATTGGCTTAAATTTGACATCCCATTCAGAAACCATACCACTTAGCTGTTTTCCTATTGGCCCTGAAAAACTATCAGGGCTCTTCGTAGTCCCATCGAGCTCCATGGAAACATGACGAAGAGGTAGCTTGTTACAATGTAAGAGGCATATGATCCTTTGCAGTGGTCTTCCAATACACTCTTCAAAGACTCTGATCGCCCCTGAATTATGTCCAGTCATCACTACAGTTCCATCTGACCCCATGACTTGCAGGTTGTTTTCCAGATCAGTGTCCTTCACTGCTTCATAGAGACTTAGTGGGGTAACATGTGTCAGATAATGTCCTCCTGAAACATTTTAAACAAAATTTAAGGAAATAATAAATGTATTTGAGATCAGTAGATTACCAGGTATGACCAATGAACATATGTAACTATCGCATAGTTCTTACTCCTTAATGTTATTAAGACCAAATTTATGCTATCCACTAAAAATTTAAAACATACCATACAGAAAACAGTGGCTTACCCAGTTCTCCGATTATAACATAGTGCTCTTCTACTTTGGTTTGTTGATAATGTCACCCCTCTAACTCTGTAATTGTCACAGTACCATCCTGTCGGCCATCAACATAAATGCTGTCCACTAAACCAAAGAATACTTCTTCCCAGAGGCGTACCAATACTTTTTGCCACTCGGGGCGGAAATGCCAATGCCACCCACCCTCCCTGCAACAATTTTCAATTTTAAAAACAATTCCTTTACAAAAATACACTTCTAAACAAAACTTTTATTGGAAGAAAAACTTAAATAAAGCAACTTCAATTTTAACAATACTACATAATGTACCGTACATAATACACTACATAATTTTAACAATAACTATATAATGTATAATGCCTAGTTAAATTTTCGGACTTTCATAACAGAAAATTCATGAATGATTTTTTCTATGTCCATTGTCTCTGCAACTTCATGTTCAATTGAAATAATCGCCAAATTGCTCAGTCTAGATTGACTTATAGTTGACCTGAGGTAAGTTTTTATAAGTTTCAGTTTCGAGAAACTTCGTTCGCAACTTGCCACGGACATGCATGTAGTTAGACAGATCTGGAGGGCCAATTGTTATATGAGGCAAAGATTCCACTAGATCCCATTTAACGATCCACTGAAGTAGTTTTAACATATCCCAGTTCTTTGGATCATCGTCGATGCTTATGCTTTCGAAACTGAGCAAATGTCTGCGCAAACGCTTTATTTCTTCCAGTAGACTTCCTGGATTAATGTCATTGTAGATGGAAGAAAAATTATTGACCTTGGTATTAATTTCTTCATCTTTGGACTGATTCAAAAGGTACGAAGAAGACAGAAATTCAAAGCGATCATTCATGTTTTTAAGACAAACTGTGCGTTTTTCAATTTCTCCTAATAAACGATCCATGATTTCAAAACATTCTCTGCGTACATCCTCTTGCACGGTCAATCCAGCATCATGAGCTTGCTCTCCAGGCATTCTTCTCCATCTCCTGACTCTGCGGTCTATACTGATATCCATTTCATTACAGAACTCTTCAGCGGCATCTGCAGCGTTTGATACTACTGCCTCTCATTCATTAGTTAAAAACACGGATAAAGAGTTCATTTTTAATGCACACTGGTCCAAAGCAAGTCCCTTTCTTTGAAAATATAGCTGAGCATCATTGATTTCTTTCAGCACTGGATCCCAGAAAAATAAGTACGCAATGAATATATATGACATGATGGAGGTCAACAGAGCTTCAGCATCGCCCTTTGTGTCCAGATTTTCGGAGACCCCTTCACTCAGTTCTTCCAACACTAACAACGTGAGTCAAGTTCTTCTTAAGACTAGAAACAGCATCATACTTAGCACTCCACCGCGTATCAGAGACTTGCTTGACAGTGATTTTGGAATGTTTTGTTAAGACATCCCAACGATGAATAGAGGAAGAAAAATAGATGAAAATTCGTTCAATTGTTCCAAAGAAAGTTACAGCATTTAGGACTCAGTCCCACGGCATGAACTCCAGCCAAGTTCAGCGAGTGGTTATTGCAAGGAATGAAAACAGCGTGTTTGCTAACATCAAGAATTCTGCGTTGAACTCCAAGATGAATACCTGCCATCGTAGCAGCATTGTCATACCCTTGACCATAACAATTCTGGATATCCAGCCCATCCTCACGGAGCTTAGTGACAATGAGATCAGTAACTGCCTCAGCAGTCTTCCCCTCTAATTTAATAAAATCAACAAAGGATTCCTTCACCTCTACATTACCATCTTTAATCGACACAGCGAATTACCTGAGACATCTGTCAATATGCGATATATCTGGTGTACTATCGAAAATTATTGCAAAGTACTTTGCACTAGACACATTATCAATTATACATTTTCGAACATTACAGCTGATTAGTGTGATGAACTCATTTTGAATGTTAGGTGACAAATACGTAGTGGATATCTTGTCAGTCATTCGTATTTTTGTAAGATGTTCCCTAATTACTGGGTCATATTTGCCCATTAGTTTTATTAACTCCAAAAAGTTTCCAGAATTGCCAGCTAGCCCAGCTTCTTCATTTAAGTTCTCTCAGTGCCCTTGGAATGCAAGATCTTGTTTTGCCAAGAACATGATGCAGTCATAAATTCGTCTCAGTATTTCTTTCCACTTAGCAGTAGCATGTTTTATTTGCAACTGATGTGCATTATCTATTGTAGCATTCAACTGAAGGCGCATAGACAACTCTTTCCATTGTTCAAAGCATCGGGTATGATATGGACTGTTTTCATGTTCAGGTACTCTTGGATTCAGTTTCCTCCAGGCAAAAAATCCTTCTTCTTTTCCAAATGCACTGGAGATGTCGTTGAAGAAACGACAGCAAAAGCAATGCAAGCTACATTTTGAAGGTGAGAAGATTAGCCATGACCTTTCAATTTTTTTGCCATTTTCCAGTTTTAAAATACAGGAATACCCCGCTTTATGATGCTTTGTTTTACGAAACCCCGGGTTTACGAAATTGTATTTGCGCTAAATAAAAAATTAAATGAAGAAATATAAGAGACAAAAATAAAATGCGTACATCGCGCATACCACAATCTAATATTCTGCATTACAGCAGTGCTTAGTTAGCTCGATTTTAAGACAAAAATAATATGCTTACATCGCGCATACCATACTGTACTGTACTCTATTACGTATTCTGCATTACAGCGGTGCCAAGTTAGCTTGCTTTTAGCTCACTTTGCACTGTGGCAACGCAGCTGTTGTCAGTTTATATGTGCGCTTTGACAAGAGAGTTTGTGCTTTATTCACTCTCGCGCACGCTAAGTGTTTCACTGATATTCTTTTCATACATTGCAATTACAGTACCCATCATCAATTATGCCAAAACGAAAGTGATAGTAAAGACTGTGACGTTAATCAGAAGAAACGAATCCAAAAGCATGTCTACTGACACATCTATTAATGAAAACTAAATTTGCATATGTAATGTTTTGTACTATTTCTTTGTTCATTGCTTACATTTTTATTGTATTTCTTTGTTCATTACTTTCGTTTGTATTATTTCTTTGTTCATTGCTTTCATTTCTATGTTAATAAACATTTTTTTCTGCAAAATTTGCTGTTTCATAACCTTTTTTTTCCAATTTTTTAAGAAAAAAACGTAACCCAAAATATAATATTATATGTATGGGAAATAATGCTCTGCTTTACGAACGGGCGCTAGGAACGGAATAATTCATAAAGTGGGGTATTCCTGTACCAAACTTTTGACATTGACCTATTGTTTGAATCAGCTGGAAAGGGTCTATTCATGTTTTTCAAATGTGATGGTCCACGTTTAATGAGTTCGATTCTCAAATTGTCCATCATTGGAATGGGCCAGTTGCCAGAATCGTTAAACAGACTCTGTGGGTGATGGGTGGGTGGGTGACTTTGTGATGTAGATGAGGGTTGATCCTGATTATTTGGGGGTTCACTTGAAGTTGCCGCTTGAACATCTATCTCTAAAGATATATCACATTGCGGTTGATCTCCTTGCTAACCAGAAGGCACTGAAGGTGTGTTTGAAAATCCCATTAACTGATGAAATCGCTTAGCAGCACGCTTGCCTTCCTCCTCTTTTTTTTCGCAAAGATTCTTGTATGCAGCACCACTCAGTCTCTGTCATTTGCTCATGTTTGCTAATTCAGTAGGGTATCTGCAAAATAAAACAACCATTAATTATTATCATCATCAAAGCTCAAAGAATGCAAAGCCTAACCTAAATAATATAGGGAAAGTCTGAAAAATAGGGCTGGCAACCTTTCCGATGTGAAAATTTAACTAGTGATGGGACGATTAATCGGAATCGGAATCGAGAATCGGAAGAATCTAGCATTTTTCAGGAATTGGAATCAGAATCGAGAGAATTGTACCATGATTTCCGATTCTTAAAACGATTCTTTAACTTTTAATTGAACCAGTTTTGCAATATAAAATTTAAAAAAAAGAGGATAACAAATTTTATTTTTATTGTATTGTAGCTATACATTAAAACATGTATATCCATGATGTGTAATCAAGAAGATTAAATGAATTGTTACAACTTACAGTTGATTTTTATTTTTAAACCAATCTATTATAATTTATATTACCATACTCATAATGTAAATAGTTAATCTTACCAGAGTAAAATATGACAATTTCCAGAAAAACAAGTATAGAATTATATTTAAAAATATTGAGAATCGGAATCGAGACTTTTTAGTGGTATCGGAATCGGAATCGTTAAAAATTTTGGTATCGTCCCATCACTAAATTTAATGCAACTATTTGTGGAAATAATGGCATTGAGGTGGCATATATAGCATTTAATGATGATTTTTCATCAAAACCATGGATATTTTGTACACAAATAACGTGCGACAATGATGAGATATAATTTTTTGGAGGGTTGCATTTTAAAACATAAAAACCCAAAATTTTGCATACTGCGCCCACCTGACAGTAATTTGCCGCCCCTCAGGAAGTGCCGCTCAGGGCGGTTGCCCCTCTCGCCCCTCCCTTGATACACCACTGTTTCTTCCTCAGCTCTGATCTGTTCATGGTACTTACACCGTTGCCTTCGTAGTTTACTCCTGTATTAATGAAAATTGTTTACAAATTTATAAGGCTGGAGGTAGCACTGATAAATAGGAATATGTACAGCAGGAAACAATGAACAGTGATGGGCTAAATACACTGACTTTTATGCCTGAGCCCAATATATTTGAAATTTATTTTTCCATATTACAATATATATGTATAATTAAATAAAAATACTTTACTTCTTATTAGTAGTAGTAATTGTAATTTTGTTAAAAAAGCTTAGGAAATGTGGATGAAAATGTAATCATGATAATTTTGAAATCTTACCTGTCAATGACGTTAGTGTTGTCATCATCAGTGATAATGCCAAAATCTTTTAAAAATGCTGACGCTACCACTGCACCAGCTCTGTCAGAAATTGAATACCTGCAAGATTGTATTTTGAAGTTGAGAAAAATTATATCCATTTTAAGTCTACCAAAATGACATGGCACATACAACTAAGTACAGTTATTAAAGAACAATCACAATTCACAAGTGCTAATTTACCTATCAACAGCTCTGCACAGGTTCTCCAGATCTTGGTAATTACAATGAGAGGAACCAGCAGGCTGTGGATCATCTCGAGAGTCTTCTGATGGAGTTTCGCTAGAGCTACCAGTAGTGTCTGGACTGTCTGGTTGAGGTTGTGATGCACTTGCCTCTTCTCTCTGGCTTCATTCACTGAACAATTAGTATGACTAGATGACGAGATTTACTATACCTATACATATATATATATATATATATATATATATATATATATATATATATATATAATAAAAAAACATCAAGGGTTAATTAAAATGGTTCAAGTCATGATGTACTCTCTGACTAACCATAATTCCACTCATTGTTCGTCAATTATTCTTCTCCTGTATCTAACATCTGCCTCTGTGAGCTTTTCCTCAAATCTTGAACAGTATCCTAGCCTCACAGATTTTTTATACTAAACACCGCTCCCTGCACCATCACAACCACTGGAAGAGGGTCTTCGTGAGTCGGTTTAACCGCTGCAGTTACAACGGATCAGGAAACTGGCGAAAGACAGTAATACTGAAGCAATTAGAAAGGCTGTAAATAACTATTTTGATATATTGATTTTTAAAATGTTCTTAGAATTTGATTTCTGTTTTTATTATGATCATGGTGATGATGGTACAGACTTGAGGCTGGAGCCATGGTTTTAGGAGACAGAGGAGTCGTATGCATTGATGAATTTGACAAGATGAGTGATATGGATCGAATGGCAATTCACGAAGTTAGTACTAGTTACTTAATATAAATTACTTTATATTAAGGGGTATAAAGGGCTATGGGTTGATTGCATGATACCCTCATCCGTTGGAAATTTCCAATAGATTTGAGTGGAGAGTTACCAACAAAAGCCCTATGTTTTTTCGTTAGAGTGTTATGAATATGTAGGTCTTTAAAGGACCTCTTTATATTTAATTGTTTATGGTAATTTTAGCGTCGGGATTTTAGATGCCTATATGTGAATGAAAAGAAATTGTCCCACCTTATTTTTTGCTGGGTCTTAGTTTGCTTCGATGTAGGGCATTACGATCTTTTTGGTGTAGGGCCGCCACGATGGAGCTACGCGATGAGTTAACTTGATGTAATTAATATAGGCAGTCACAATATAAACACTTAAAGGTATAGGCCTATCCTTTTTATTGTTATTAAGTTTATTATAAGGAATTCACTCAGAACTTTAGGGAAGACAAAAGCACATCTTCCCTGTTTAAGCTGATCTGGCAAAGTTTTGTTTGGTCTACTTCTCTCTTGAAGACTAAACAATAAATTGGGTTTTCTTGTTGCTATGTGAGGCTCGATGCCAATCCCAAGGCAATTTTGTATAGATATTTAATTTAATTAATTAATAATTTATATTTAATTATAAAATAAAGGTACCACATATGATACTATGTTGTGAGCGTGTATAGTTTTTCCATATACTCCATATACTGGGGGGGGGGCTGAGAAAAATTTGTATGCTATAGATCAAATTTTTTGACAAACTGTGTTAAAACATGTAAAACTGGATTAAAAGAATGAAGTAGGAATTTAGGAAGAGAAAGATTACTCAAGACCTATTTAAATATAAAAGTTCAAGAGGCTAGCTTCTCAAGTTTAGTTAAAGTTATGTCAATCAGTTTGACTCCCTTTAGGTATAGGAAATTTATGGAATTAAAGTAAAGTTATTAAGCATTTTAACGTTGCTCAATTTGTGTAAGGTTTATAAGTCACCAGTCTTAATTTTTTCTTGTAAAAGTTTTCTGGCTTTCAAAGCAGTCTTTCTTTGAGGCCTGTCTGGTTTAGTCTGAGTTACATCAGGTACATTGAGATTTTCCTCCCCAATAGTATCCTGATCCATCCTTTGGGGTAATGGTTCTAATTTAGCCCCACACTCCAAAGGATATAGTAATGTGATATCTCTGGTGGTTTACCAGTTGCTGTTTTCAGTTTTACAACCCTGGTAATTTCATCTTCACCAGTTTTGAGTTCCAAGACTTTTCCCATTGACCAATGTTGTCTTGGTGTCTTGTCATGTATCAACACAATGTCCCCAATTTTGACTGAATCATTCCAATTTTGTTTTGTTAATTGTTTATGTCTTTCTCTAAGACTTGTTAAGTATTCTTCTCTCCATTTTGTTATAAATTGAGTTTTGATTTGTGTCAAATGTTGGTATTTTGTATGAGTTCTTTGTGTCCTATTACCCAATCTGGATCCTCTATACTGTTATATTCATATTCTGGTAACATGTTTACTGTTTCTCCCTTAATTAGGTGGTTTGGTGTGAGAGGTTCTGGCTCATTAATACCATCTCCCACATAAGTTAATGGTCTGTTGTTGACAATGTTTTCAATTTCTGACAGAATAGTTATGAGTTCAAAAAGTTGTAGATGTTTGATCCCAATAGTCTTTTTAAGGCAGTTTTTTGCAGTCTGTATGTTTCTTTCCCAAATGGAACCATACCATGGTGTATTAACAGGAATGTACTTCCAGGTTATATTGTGTTTGATTAAATGAGTTTGTACTGTTTCACTGTCACAAATCTGATGAATAATTCTTTCATCAGATTTGAAGTATGTGGCATTGTCTGACCATATAGTTTTGGGTACAGAATTGTGTGCACAAAATCGTCTGAAAGCAGTAATAAAAGTTTCTGCTGTCAGATCTTCTACTATGTCTAGACATATGGCATGGGTGGCAGCACAGGTGAAGAGTACAATGTACGCTTTATATTCCTTTGAATCCATTTTATCTCCAAAACTCACATTTACCGCTCCAGTGTAGTCAATACCCGTGGTTTCAAATGGCCAAGTAAATGTTACTCGTTCCACAGGTAGGTCTGGAAGGCTTGGGGTCTTAAAGGGTCGTGAATGGATACGTTTACAAGGAATGCATGTGTTTAAAATTTTCTTTGTTTCAGTTCCATGGGCGTCCAGAGGGGGGGGCAAGAGGGGGAAGTTGCCCCCCATTGGAAATTTGTGTTTGCCCACGCAACGACTTCTATAATTCTACTGCAGCTCAGTCAGTGTTTCCACATTCAAGGAAATGTTGTTTACTTTACCTTTACTTTACGAAGTGCCATGTCATTGAACTTAGAAGTGTTAAATAAACTATACTGAAAGATATAGTAATGGAATTATTTGCAAAGATCATTATATTGTGTTTTTTATTTATTTTTTTCTCTCAAAAACCTTTTGGTCAATTTCACTGAAACTTACATGATTATAGTTAATCATAGTATCATATAACATATAAAAAATGGACTTGACTGGTAGAAAAAAAAATGCACTGCGACCACTACGAGTAAAAACCGTCATCTCCCCTTATCATAGCCTGCTTTCGGTGCTAAATTTATGTACTTAGTATTACTAAGTACATAAATTTAGCATATATTGTGTTCTATTTCCACAACCTGTCCACAGAGGGAAGCAAGGAGCATTTATTGTAAATGCTTACTCTAAGTACAAAAACTTTCATGAAGATGCCAGGAAACACATCCAGACTTCTTGGCACCAGCATTCCATGCCCCTGTTCAGTTCTACCCTTTGGTAGCCAGTAAGTTTTTCTCAGCTCCGTCAGGGTTTGTGGGACCCCCATGTGGTGTATTTTGTTGTGGGTATCCCTGATGATGAGATTTGTGAAGTGATTCCTTCTCGGAAGAAGAATTGGGTGCTTAGAGTTGTAAGTCAAAGTTGACTTGTTAAGCCTTCCTTTACACCTTATCAGACCCTCTGTATCCAGGTACAGATTTAGATCCATGACAAGTGAAGGAATTCCTTTGTTTAATGTGTTACTGGACCTAAGATATACTTCAACTCCTTGTCAAATTCTGAAGCTTGTATCTGTTTGAGCCAGTGTTTTGTTGCAGTTTCTGTTAAGTTAGAAAAGGCCTTCTGAGGACAGTGTTTGAGAAGGTAGCTATTGACAAACTTGCAGCAATAGACTGTAATTCTCAAGAGTTTGTTGAGATCTGAATAATGTTTATAGTCAAATATAGGTTTGTCCTCAGTGATCTTTTCAGTTGAGTTGTCATAGAGTTGAGTGTGAGGTTAACTACTTTGGCTGGCCAAAGATCCTCACATGTTAGCCATTCAGGCCCTTCATACCAGATTTTATTTGTTTTCAACAGTTTTTAAGAGAGCCCTCTTGTCAAAAAGTCTGCAGGATTCTGTTTTGTTTGTATGTACCTAAATTTGATACCAAGGGATGTGTTTGCAGTTTTGATTTCTGATAGTCTGTTTTTCACAAATATGATTTTGCAAGAAGTTGTACCTGTGTTGGTCACCCATGTTAGACAAATTTGACTGTCTGTCCATAAGTAAATGTCTATTATGTTAACTTCTTTGTACACTTGTGAGAGAAAGTCTGCTGTTTTAACTCCAAATGAGACAGCTAATAATTCAAGTTGTGGTACAGTTTTCTTTTGGTTTAAGGGTGCCACTTTTGCCTTTGAATAAACCAAGTTACTTTCATTTTCACTTGTTAAATAGGCACAACACCCGTAAGCTTGTGTGCTGGCATCTGTAAAAATATGTAGTGTTTGAGATTTCAATCTGTAGCCAGCACATCTTGGTATGTAGATGTCTTGAACTTTGTTTAAGTTTGTGGCTAATTTTTTCCAATGAAGTTGGTCTTCCACTGAAAGTGGTTCATCCCAATCAATTTTCTTTTTCCATAAGTCTTGCAAAAGGATTTTGGACCTTATGGTTGCTGGTAAATATAATCCAATAGGGTCAAAAATTTTGGATGATTCTGAAAGCACTTGTCTTTTTGTATTAGCATTTGGATTTAAGTTATAACTCTTTGTGCAAAGAGTGTCATCATGTTTGGAATTCTGTTTTAAAAACCAAAGCATTCCAAGTGTTTTTGTGTAATTGTTTGGTTCAATGTTCCCATTGTTGTCTTTTGTTATTTGTTCATTTAATTTAGGAGAATTAGAAACCCACTCTCTTAGTCCAAAATTTCCTTGCTTCATTATGGGTTGTGATATTTGGTAAATTTCAAGCAATTCCTCTTCAGTTACAGTGGAACCAATGAGGTTATCCACATAAAAATTTTGTTTTAAAAACTGAACTGTTAAGTCCTCTTGAAATAAGTTTAGGTGGTTTTTAATTGTTAAAGCAAGAATACTTGGAGAACAATTTGCTCCAAAAATAATTACTTTAAATCTGTAGGTTTTGAAACCTTTGTTAAAGTCATGTGGATCATTAAACCACAAAAACCTGAGATGATTTTTATCATACTCAAGCTTCAAATTTATACAGAGGAATGCTTTTTCCATGTCACTTTGTACTGCATAATTGTCTAAACGGAAGCAAAGGAGAAATTTTACAAGATCTGAGACAAGGTTTGGGCTTTCCATGAGACAATCATTTAAACTAACAGAATTTGTATCTTTTAAACTATAGTTGTATATTACTCTTAGTTTAGTTGTGGATGAGTCTTCTCTGTAAACTCCCCTGTGTGTTAAATAATGACAACCTCGTTTTTTAAAGGGTTCATCAGTAACTTCTTCAATGAAGCCCCTTTCTATTTATTCTTTGAATATTTTTTTTTTTTTTTTTAGTTCAGGAAGAACCGATTCGCCTCTATTTAAAGGGCATATCTCAGCGGAAAAACAAAGAAAAAGTGAGAGGAAAGACAGAGGAAAAAGAAAGGGTGGAGGGGACAGTCGAAGTGGAAAAAGACCAAGGATGACAAGGACTGCAGGGTCGAGCCCCATCATCCTTGGGTGCTAGGGCCAGGAGGGCGCACGTGAAACCTCCAGGAACAAGCACGTACAAACGAGCACAAGAGCACGAGCTTAGAACCCCCTTGCGGGGATTCTTTGAATATGTTGTTGTATTTAGTGATGAGACGATTAATCAGAATCGGAAGAATCGAGCATTTTTCAGGAATCGGAATCGGAATCGAGAGAATTGTACCATGATTTCCGATTCTTAAAACGATTCTTTAACTTTTAATTGAACCAGTTTTGCAATGTAAACTTTAAAATTTAAATGAAAGAGGATAACAAATTTTATTTTTATTGTATTGTAGCTATACATTAAAACATGTATATCCATGATGTGTAATCAAGAAGATTAAAATGAATTGTTACAACTTACAGTTAATTTTTATTTTTAAACCAATCTATTATAATTTATATTACCATACTCATAATGTAAATAGTTAATCTTACCAGAGTAAAATATGACAATTTCCAGAAAAACAAGTATAGAATTATATTTAAAAATATTGAGAATCGGAATCGGAATCGAAACTTTTTAGTGGTATCGGAATCGGAATCGTTAAAAATGTTGGTATCGTCCCATCACTAGTTGTATTGTTCTAAAAGATTGTCATTTTTAAGTTTTCTGTAATTTTTATACAGATGTGCCTTAGCTACTTTCAAATTGTCCATTATTTCTGGACAAGGTGTTTTCCAAGGCAGCTCCACATAGTATTGATTGTCTCTGTGTTGTAATGTATCCTTAAATTGTTCTGTCATCAATTGGTCTTCATGTGTAATTGTACTGTCCTTTATGCCAACTGATTCTAATAGTCACAACTGCTGTAACCCTTCATCCAATGTGGAATCATTTTCATTCAAATGATGTGGGATTATGACAATGTTTTTGTAGTTCGAGTTTGTCACATAGTCAGAAATTTGTGAATGTGGTGATTTTGTTTTGTGTGAATTTTGTTCATGTTCTGTGTTTTCTGTGTCAGTAGTAAGATGGTATTTAGTTATGTCACCCAAAGGTGCAATACCTGTGTGAGTTTGTATGGCTATTCCATCTCCAATTTTAATGATGCCTCTGGGTCATTCCATGTCAACTCAGCCACAAAATGGCACTTTTTGCACTCACCCCTTTCAATTTTGCTCATACTTGGCACAATAGCAGATATACATGCCAAACTTAAATTCCCAAATTATTAGAGCTGACTGACGTTTGGTTACTGAGATACAAGGTCACAAAGTTGTGACATTTTGACCTTTTTTGCGTTAAATGACTATTTTCAAAACGGTGTAACTAAAAACCTATTAAAGCTAGAGCATTGATTTCGGTCTCATTTTAAAGCTCGTTCGTAGCCCCTTGTTTATTGTCTCTTGTTAAATATCTCTACTGTGAAAAATAAAAAAATCCCTTCAAAAGTTGACCTTTGACCTTGAATAAAAAAAAAATATCTTCTAAAAAATTCAATTTTTTTATATTAATACCTTGAGTCATGTACAACAAAATCCCAAGAAGCTGTAAGTGGCTGATAACTAGTTCAATGTATAAAAAATAAATGAAGTTGGCATCATTCTTCAATTTTAGATTTTTTTTGTCAGTTCATTTATTTAAAAGTTCTGTTCTGATATAGTGTCAGTGAAGACTTAGTTCAACTTAACATTATTAGTTCAAAAACCTTTTTGTGACCTGTGCCAAAAGAAGTCTTTTAAAAGACAACCAGGGTTAAACCCCTCGACAGCCCCAAATCTACTGGAGTAGCGCTGATCCAAAGGCCCAACTAGTATATAAGTACTGTCAACTTTACAGAGTTGACTCCTGACTTCAAGTTAAAGTTAATTTATTTTTACTAAATACATGTATAAAAATTTATTTAATAATTCATTAATTGTTCATTGTTTTCTTTTCAGGATTTTCTTTGTGCTTTTGTGATTTCAGAGTACAAACATGGAACATTTAAAACTGAAACAGAAGTGTGCTGATCCTTTGCTGCGTCACAAAGGTCAGTGTCGAAAGAAGAGTTTGAGAATTGTACCACAGGAACTTGTAAATAAGTTTCCCGATCTGCACTTAACACTACATCACAGACTTTGTAAGCAGTGTAGAGAACATCTTGAGTCCTTGCCTGAGAAAGGAATAGGCACTTTGAATTCAGACATAAATGATGATTCTTCTTGTAGTAGTGAACCACCTGAAGATCTTGAGAAAATTGAAAATGTTGACAATAGTGATGCATCAACTTCAGAGCAAAACCATGAGATGTGTACTTTGAATGCTTCTTTTGTTTCAATTGGTGAATCACCCATAAAAAAGAGAAAGCTTGTAGAGCAAAAGTCATATGGAGCTAAAAAACTAAGCAAGGTGACAGAGACAGTTAAGAAGAGAATGGAAACAGTTGCAGGAAAAGAGATTTCTGACTCACAATTTAAGGAGCCATCTGGAGATGTAGACTGTTTAGAAATAATAAATCAACTCAAGGAAAAATTCAAAAATGAAAATACTAAAAGAAGTGATAAAATAAAAATCCTCACTGTATTGCCCAAAAGTTGGAGCATTAGGAAAATTGCTTCAGAATTTAACACAACAAGGCATACAGCATCTATTGCTAAAAAAATAGTTGAAGAAAAAGGTGTCCTTTCAGACCCAAATCCAAAGGGTGGGAAAAGAATTAAACAGGATACTGTTGACGCTATTAAAGCATTTTATCTTTCAGAAGACATCAGTAGAACAATGCCAGGAAAGAAAGACTATTGTAGTATCATTGACAATGAAAGAGGAAGGATACATTTGCAAAAGCATCTTTTACTTTGCAATTTAAAAGAAGCCTATCATATTTTCAAAGAAAGAAATCCTTTGGTTAAGGTGGGATTCAGTAAATTTGCAGAATTGCGTCCAAAGCAGTGTGTTATTGCTGGAGCAACAGGAACTCACTCAGTATGTGTCTGTACAATTCATCAGAATGCCAAACTTATGTTTGTAGGAGCTGAATTAGAAAAACTAACTGCAAATGATGACACACCTATTAAGAATGTACGTCATTGTGTTGCCTTTATGGAATGCAATCCTGCCTCACAGAAATGCTGCCTCAGACAATGTGAACAATGTGGAGATCCATCAGATTTAAAAAACAGACTACTGGACATATTTACAAACAACTTCATTGATATCATAAATTTTAAAAAGTGGACCAATACAGATCGGTCAAATCTTGAATCAGTAGAACTGAATACAGATGAATATATTGACCAATTCTGTAACCAACTGAAAGAATACCAGATACATGACTTCAAGACAAAGATGCAAGCAACTTATTACCGTGAAACAAAAATGTCTTTGAAAGATGGTGAGGTCCTTGCTGTGTGTGATTTTGCTGAAAATTATTCCTTTATTCTTCAAGATGAGGTTCAGAGCTTTCACTGGAACAATGAGATGGCTACTCTACATCCATTTGTTATTTACTATAAAAAGGAAGATGAGATTGCTCACCTTAGCTTTGTTATTATTTCAGAGTGTAACATCCATAACACAGTTGCTGTACATTTGTTTCAAAAGCATCTGATAAAATTCCTAAAAGATAATATCTCATCCATCGGTTCCATCCACAAAATAATTTACTTTTCAGATGGGTGTGCAGGACAGTATAAGAACTGCAAAAACTTTTTGAATCTTTGCCATCACAGAGATGATTTTGGAATTGAGGCAGAATGGAATTTTTTTGCAACAAGTCATGGAAAGGGACCCTGTGATGGTGTTGGAGGCACAGTTAAGAGATTAGCTGCAAAAGCTAGTCTACAACGACCTTATGATGAACAGATCCTTACTGCAGAACAGTTATATACATTTGCAAGTGAAAATATTGTAAATATAAAATGTCATTTTTCAACCAATAAAGAGCATGAAGAGGAAAGCCAACTTCTCCAAGAAAGACACTCAACTGCAAGGACTATTGCTGGTACACAGAAATTACACCATTTACAGCCAGTTTCATTGACTTCTCTTAAGGTTAAACATTATTCATTATCAGATTATTCAAATATTGAGAAAGTTACTGAAAAGGAAGAAGTTGTGACTGAGGAGAAAATACATGGTTTTGTTACTGCTGCATATGATGGCCATTGGTGGGTGGCATATGTGCTGGAAAAGATACCAGAGAATAGAGAAGTAAAAGTCACATTCCTTCATCCTCATGGCCCAAACCCATCATTTGTGTATCCTGGTCGACCAGATGAATTAATCTTACCATATTCAGATATTCTAACACAAGTTGAGGCATCTACTACTAATGGACGAACATACAGGATTTGCAAAGAAGTTACTTTGAAGGCATCCAAAGCTTTGGCAGATCTACAGCACAGAAAGGTAAGAATTCAAAATTAAAATGGTCATGTAACTATACACTGCATACATTTTAAGTTGTGATAAATGGAAATCAATGAGCACTATACCTATACATATTGTATGTACATTTTAATATGTTACTTGTATTTGTTAATTAGGTAGCTATCTAGGTATACATTAAAAATTGTTTTCTCTTCTAGAAATCACAATAAATTGGGTGGCCCACAAGAATCTTGTCAACTACTGAAAACCATCACATACATGCACAACATACAGGTGAGGTGGGTAAAGAACAAATATTTAAAAATAAGCATTTGCTTGTTTGTAGAAGGCTGCAGATAGTATGTAGATATGGGTTGTATTTGTAAGAGATTGAGCTGACCTTAGACAAAAATGGTTACTGACATACAAGGTCACAAAGTCATGACTTTTTGACAATTTTTGTATAAAATGACTTTTTTCAAAATGTTGCTTGAATTCATTATTTTTTATACATTGAACTAGTTATCAGCCACTTACAGCTTCTTGGGATTTTGTTGTACATGACTCAAGGTATTAATGTAAAAAAATTGAATTTTTTAGGAGAAGGTATTTTTTTTTTATTCAAGGTCAAAGGTCAACTTTTGAAGGGATTTTTTTATTTTTCACAGTAGAGATATTTAACAAGAGACAATAAACAAGGGGCTACTAAAGAGCTTTAAAATGAGACCAAAATCAATGCTCTAGCTTTAATAGTTTTTTAGTTACACCATTTTGAAAATAGTCATTTAACGCAAAAAAGGTCAAAATGTCACAACTTTGTGACCTTGTATCTCAGTAACCAAAGGTCAGTCAGCTCTAATAATTTGGGAATTTAAGTTTGGCATGTATATCTGCTATTGTGCCAAGTATGAGCAAAATTGAAAGGGGTGAGTGTTTTTGGTGGCTGACTTGACATGGAATGACCCCTCTATGGACCAGATGAAGATAGTCAGCCCCCATGAGCATATGTATATCATCAACTACATCTGCATTAAGGGTTTTATCAGCTATCGTGTATTTGTTTTGAAGTTGTAGGAAAGCTTGTTTTAACCCAGCTATTTGTTTTTTTCTTGTTCTACTTTGTCCACAACAACAACCTTAAGCGTTTCAAATGTTCCATCAAGAGTTAAAGTTATATTTGCAGTTTTAAAACTGGCTTGTACTGGGTTTTTATTGATAAATGATGAGAGAGATATCTTCATTTCCTTGTTGGTTCTGAAGTCCCATTTTTTCTATCAGTTGTTTGGTACAAATGTTTGTTGTGAGCAGGTATCTAAAAGACACCTAACCTGTACTATTTGTCCCCTTTTGTTTTGGATTTCCAAGGTTGTGGTTGGTAAAAGAATTTTTGAATTGTGGTTAATGCTAGATAAACTGATATGCCCATTCATAGCATTCTGAGTTTGTTTCTGTTTGTTTTGGTTCGATTTGGGTATTTGTTCATAATGTTTGTAAGTTTTTCCAATGTCTGTGTGTGTATTACACATGGGGGTAACATGGTCAAAACTGTTGCAAAACTTACAATTGTATTTCAAATTTGATTTGCAGTTTGACTTATGGTGCCCTGATCCAGTGCATTTTTTGCATAAGTTTAGTTGTTCACAATGTTTTGACCTTGCTGTAAAGTCTGTGTATTTGGGACAATTTGTAGAATTATGTTCACTGCTAAAACAAAATTTGCATGGTGTGAGATTATACTCAAAAGTAGTTACATTAAAGTTTTGCAGAGTAGGGGTCTTTGAGTCTTTTTCTGTCACTTTATTTTCTGCAAATTAAGTTTTGCGGTTGTGTTTTGATGTAACTGGTAAGTGTTGAAATCTTTTGTTAGGTTTTTGGTTTTCTGCATTGTTGGTTTTTTCTTGTGCTGTGTTAAATTTTGGGAGTGTGTAACTTGATTTGTAAAGTGCAAGTACAGTTGGGAAATCTTCTCTTAGCTTATTAAGGCTAGGGTATATGTCAGTTGTCCTCTGATGAAATATCTCTGACTTTAGAAGGGAGCTTTTCAAAAACAACAGCTTGAATGATCCAAGCTGTTTCTGCAATGTTTAAATTATTTGTTTTTAAGTTGTCCCATGAGACATTCAAACTCACAGTAAAAATCAAAGAGGTCACCATAGTTGTCTTTTGGGGTTCGCATGTTCATTACTTTAAGAGCCAAATCATGGATAATTTCATCCTTATTCATGTAATTTCTGTTAAGTAATTCTATTGCTACAGAATAAGAAGTACCTATGGCTGGTAGTGATTCCACTAATCTTAAGGCAGGGCCCTTCAGATAGTTCACTAAATAACTAAATTTATCAACATCTGTAATGTAGTTTTTATTGCCTATAAGGCTATGAAATTTTTCAATAAAAGACTGAAATTTGGCTCTGTTACCCTCAAAAGTGGGTACTGCAAGTGTAGGCAATTTTGATTTTAGTTCAATGCCCTCAGCCACATTGGGAGAGCTAAATGAAGCATTTCTGGTAGCTTCTAAGAAGCTTTCATTTGTGTCTTGTTTTTTGCACTCATCAAGTTGGTTTTGAATTTCAGAAATATAGTTGTTAATTTTTGTAATGTAATTTTCATTGTCAAGTAGGATAGTAGAATACTCATCATCTGTTAATTCAATATGTCATCAATTCTGTAATTATGTCTTCATCTAGTATGAGAATTTCTTGTTTGTAATGAGTAATAGAATTTAATGTTGTTTCAAGATCATATCTTATAGGTTCTTTCTGTTTGTAATCATTGTACAGTTTGGTGATGACACCTTTACGTGCTGATTTTTTCATCATTAATTTTTTGTAGTTTTGAGATGGTGCCATAGCCCCAAGGTCTGTGTTTTTGTTTTTTTTGTCTGGGTTTTTTACCCTTTTGTCTAAGTCTTCCATAATTGTTGTTAGTGTTAAAGTTCTGAGTTTAATTTTATGATATTGAGCAAGTTAAATTACTGTAATAAGTTTTTTATATAACTTGCGCCACAGGTTGAATTAAAAATTTACAAAGTTTTTAGTTAGGATAGGTATGGAAAAACTATACACGCTCACAACATGGTATCATATGTGGTACATTTATTTCATAATTAAATATAAATTAATTAATTGAATTAAATATCTATACAAAATTGCCTCGGGATTGGTGACATAGCCTATTGGGAATGAAATAATTGCTATGGAAAAACTATACGCGCTTACAACATGGTATTGTATGTGATACCTTTATTTCATAATTAAATATAAATTATTAATTAATTGAATTAAATATCTATACAAAGTTGCCACGGGATTGGCGACATAGCCTATTGGGAATGAAATACTGTAATTGAATTGCCATACGTACAAAGAACCTGTATGTATGAATCAGCCTCACATAGCAACAAGAAAACCCAATTTATTGTTTAGTCTACCACAGAGGAGTAGACCAAACAAAATTTTGCTAGTTCGGCAAATAATACAAGCAAACCAAGGAACGGCTCAGGGCTGTTTATGTTACAGCGAAGCTTTAAACAGGAAGGATGTGTTTGTCCCCCCTAAAGTTCTGAGTGAATTCCTTATAATAAACCACAGGATAGGCCTATACCTAAAAGTGTTTATATTATATTAATTACATAAAGTTAATTCGTCGCGAAACTTGATCGTGGCGGCCCTACACCGAAGATGATCGTAACGCCCTCCATCGAAGCAAACCAAGGACCCAGCAAAATTAAGGTGGGGCAATTTCTTTTCATTAACATAAGGCTTCCCAAATCCCGGCGCTAAAATTACCGTAATCACTTAAATATAAAAAGGTCCTTTAAAGACCTACATATTCATAACTCTCTAATGAAAAAGCATAGGGCTTTTGTCGGTAACCCTCCACTGAAGTCTGCTGGAAATTTCCAACGGATGAGGGCACAGGCAATCAACCCATAGCCCTATATAGTTTTTTCATAATTGCCATATGTACAAAGAACCTGTATGTATGAATCAGCCTCACATAGCAACAAGAAAACCCAATTTATTATTTGGTCTACCACAGAGAAGTAGACCAAACAAAATTTTGCTAGATCGGCAAATAATAATGAAAATACAAGCGAACCAAGGAATGGCTCTCAGGGCTGTTTATGTTACAGCGAACGCTTTAAAAAGGGAGGATGTGCTTCTGTCTTCCCTAAAGTTCTGAGTGAATTCCTTATAATAAACTTAATACATAAAATAAGGATAGGCCTATCCCCTAAAGTGTTTATATTGTGACTGCCTATATTTATTACAAGAAGTTAACTCATTGAGTAACCATCGTGGCGGCCTTACACTGAAAATGATCATAACCTACATCGAAACAAACTAAGACCCAGCAAAAAAAATAAGGTGAGGCAATTTCATTTTCATTCTAATGTAGGCGTCTAAAATCCCGATGCTAAAAATTACCGTAATCATATAAATATAAAGAGGTCCTTTTAACAACCTACATATTCATAACTCTAACGAAAAAGCATAGGGCTTTTGTCGGTAACCCTCCACTGAAGTCTGCTGGAAATTTCCAACGGATGAGGGCACAGGCAATCAACCCATAGCCCTATAAAGTTTTTGCAATGGTGGCACTGTGTATGGGGAACTGACCCCTCTAAAATTTACATTGACACACGCGGTGGCTCGGCTTAGCTCATTAGGTCTAACCCCAATTTCAACCATAACCCCACTATAGTTTTTCATATAGTGGCCTATGCAACTGGGAACCGATCCCTTTACCTTTACACTAACCAAAAACAAAGGCTTGTTCATTTAACAAGCATAACTCAATTTAGGTCCTATAAAAAATAGGCCCACAACATTAAGCCTATTTAATAGGTCCTACTCTTCAAACTCAAAACAAAGCGTTGTTAATTTAACAGGCTTAACTCATTTAAGGTCCTATCAACTAATAGGCCCAAACATAAGCCTACTTAGTAGGCCCACCTAACTTTGCCTTACATAATAGGCCTACCTCTTAAAGTAGGCCTTACTCTTTACACTCAAGGCCTATCCTAACTAAAAACACTAAATTTATAATTCAACCTGTGGTGTAGGTTATAAAATTTATTTCAGCAATTTAACTTACTCATAAGACTCATTAACATCACAAAATTCGACTCAGAGCTGTAACATCACAAAGACCTAAAGCAATTGCACAAATTCAAACCTACACCCACCTAACACCTATTAGTGACCCTATTTGAAGTCCTATTTGACATATAGGCCCAACCTATTCCAATTCGACATATAGGCATACCAAGTCCTATTTGACATAGGCCCAACCTATTCCAAATCCTATTTGACATATAGGCCCAACCTATTCCAAATCCTATTTGACATATAGGCATACCAAGTCCTATTTGACATATAGGCCCAACCTATTCCAAGTCCTATTTGACATATAGGCCCAACCTATACCAAGTCCTATTTGACATATAGGCCCAACCTATACCAAGTCCTATTTGACATAGAGGCCCAACCTATTCCAAATCCTATTTGACATATAGGCCCAACCTATTCCAAGTCCTATTTGACATATAGGCCCAACCTATACCAAGTCCTATTTGACATATAGGCTCAACCTATTCCAAATCCTATTTGACATATAGGCATACCAAGTCCTATTTGACATATAGGCCCAACCTATTCCAAGTCCTAATTGACATATAGGCCCAACCTATTCCAAGTCCTATTTGACATAGGCCCAACCTATTCCAAGTCCTATTTGACATATAGGCCCAACCTATTCCAAATCCTATTTGACATATAGGCATGAAACAGACAAGGCTTGATATAAGGGTCTCGAATGCAACGTTTGAGGATCTTTACTCAGCCAAATTGATTAACCTAATCCAAAACCCAAAAATAAAACCCTATAACAAAATACACATTTACACACATACGTACGATACAGTATATAAATATATACATACGACTCCAAACATCCAATTCTTCTTTTAAAGGGAGAATCACAACAGATTTCATCAACAGACACATACATTCCTTGCAAACAGATTGGATTCCTTCAAAACCCCAAACCTTCCAGACCTACCTGTAGGATACTATCATACACAACATTTACTCATTCATAACTACGGGTATTGATTTCATTGGAGTGGTGAATCCAAGTTTTGAAGACCAACTGGATTCGGAGAAATGCAAAACACACACACACACACACACACACTACTCTTTCCATGTGTCTCAAACACAGCAACCTGTCTAAACATAACCAAGGATCGGACAGTAAAAGCCTTTATTGCTGCGCTCTGATTCTGTGCACATAATTTTGTGCCAAAATTTATATGGTTAGACAGTGACACGTACAAACAAACTACTCTACTCTAAAGGGTTTTATGGCTACTTTGGCCATAGCCCAAACTACTATTTCAAAGGGCCTTGGCCTACCTTGGCCATAGCCCAAACTACTATTTCAAAGGGCCTTGGCCTACCTTGGCCATAGCCCAACAAATCATCAAAGGGCTGATGGCCTACCCTTGGCCATAGCCCAACAATTCATCAAACGGCTGATGGCCTACCCTTGGCCATAGCCCAACAAATTCATCAAAAGGCTGATGGCCTACCTCGGCCATAGCCCAACCTATTCATGAAGGGGTTTGTGGCCTCCCTTGGCCACAACCCAAACTATTACAAGGGTCTTGTGGCCTCCCTTGGTCAGAGACCAAACTATTACAAGGGTTTTGTGGCCTACCTTGGCCACAACCCAAACTATTACAAGGGTTTTGTGGCCTCCCCTTGGCCACAGCCCAAACTATTACAAGGGTTTGTGGCCTCCCTTGGCCACAGACCAAACTATTACAAGGGTCTTGTGGCCTCCCTTGGCCACAGACCAAACTATTACAAGGGTTTGTGGCCTCCCCTTGGCCACAGACCAAACTATTACAAGGGTCTTGTGGCCTACCTTGGCCACGCCAAACTATTACAAGGGTTTGTGGCCTCCCTTGGCCACAGCCCAAACTATTACAAGGGTCTTGTGGCCTCCCTTGGCCACAGACCAAACTATTACAAGGGTCTTGTGGCCTCCCTTGGCCACAGACCAAACTATTACAAGGGTTTTGTGGCCTCCCCTTGGCCACAGCCCAAACTATTACAAGGGTCTTGTGGCCTCCTTGGCCAAACCCAAACTATTACAAGGGTTTTGTGGCCTCCCCTTGGCCACAGACCAAACTATTACAAGGGTCTTGTGGCCTCCCTTGGCCACAGACCAAACTATTACAAGGGTTTGTGGCCTTCCTTGGCCACAGACCAAACTATTACAAGGGTTTTGTGGCCTCCCCTTGGCCACAGCCCAAACTATTACAAGGGTTTGTGGCCTCCCCTTGGCCACGACCCAAACTATTACAAGGGTTTGTGGCCTCCCCTTGGCCACAGACCAAACTATTACAAGGGTTGTGGCCTCCCCTTGGCCACAGCCCAAACTATTACAAGGGTCTTGTGGCCTCCCTTGGCCACAGACCAAACTATTACGGGTTTGTGGCCTCCCTTGGCCACAGCCCAAACTATTACAAGGGTTTTGTGGCCTCCCCTTGGCCACAGCCCAAACTATTACAAGGGTCTTGTGGCCTACCTTGGCCACAACCCAAACTATTACGAGGGTTTTGTGGCCTCCCCTTGGCCACAGCCCAAACTATTACAAGGGTTTTATGGCCTCCCATGGCCAGAGACCAAGCAACACAAAAACAGTACAGGATTCAAAGCCCCAAGCCCTCCAGATCTACCTGTGGAGGAGTAACATTTACTCCACTAAAACTACGGGTATTGACTAGTCTGAAGTGGTAGGAGGTTTGAATACAGTACAAACTCTTTAAACCAAACAACACAACATGGAAGTACAGCACATTTCAATTAACTCACCAACGTAGAAGTCACTTTAAAACATAAATTGTTAACCAAACAAAACATGACAAAACTCCAAAACCACGTCAGTAAACCAGCATTTAAAAAATTTACACAGATAATGAGCAAAGTTAAAATGCTTAATAACTTTACTTTAATTCCATAAATTTCCTATACCTAAAGGGAGTCAAACTGATTGACATAACTTTAACTAAACTTGAGAAGTTGGCCTCTTGAACTTTATATTTAAATAGGTCTTGAGTAAACTCTTCTTCCTAAATTCCTATTTCATTCTTTTCAATCCATTTCACATGGTTTAAAACAGTTTATCAAAAAATTTGATCTATAACATACAAATTTTTCTCCGGCCCCCCGCAGTATGGAAAAACTATACGTGCTCACAACATGGTCATATGTGGTACATTTATTTCATAATTAAATATAAATTATTAATTAATTGAATTAAATATCTATACAAAATTGCCTCGGGATTGGCGACATAGCCTATTGGGAATGAAATAATTGCCATACGTACAAAGAACCTGTATGTATGAATCAGCCTCACATAGCAACAAGAAAACCCAATTTATTGTTTGGTATACCACAGAGAAGTTGACCAAACAAAATTTTGCTAGATCGGCAAATAATAATGAAAATACAAGCGAACCAAGGAACGGCTCTCAGGGCTGTTTATGTTACAGCGAACGCTTTAAAAAGGGAGGATGTGCTTCTGTCTTCCCTAAAGTTCTGAGTAAATTCCTTATAATAAACTTAATACATAAAATAAGGATAGGCCTATCCCCTAAAGTGTTTATATTGTGACTGCCTATATTTATTACAAGAAGTTAACTCATTGAGTAACTCCATCGTGGCTGCCCTACACCGAAAATGATCGTAACGCCCTACATCGAAACAAACTAAGACCCAGCAAAAAAAATAAGGTGAGGCAATTTCATTTTCATTCTAATGTAGGCGTCTAAAATCCCGATGCTAAAAATTACCGTAATCATATAAATATAAAGAGGTCCTTTTAACAACCTACATATTCATAACTCTCTAACGAAAAAGCATAGGGCTTTTGTCGGTAACCCTCCACTGAAGTCTGCTGGAAATTTCCAACGGATGAGGGCACAGGCAATCAATCCATAGCCCTATATAGTTTTTCAAAATAGGCCTTGAGTGTAAAGAGTAAGGCCTACTTTAAGAGGTAGGCCCATTATGTAAGGTAAAGTTAGGTGGGCCTACTAAATAGGCCTATTTTGTGGGCCAAGTAGGCCTATTATTTTATAGGACCTTAAATGAGTTAAGCCTGTTAAATCAACAAGGCTTTGCTTTGTTTGCTTTGAGTTTGAAGAGTAGGACCTATTAAATAGGCCTAATGTTGTGGGCCTATTTTTATAGGACCTAAAATGAGTTATGCCTGTTAAATGAACAAGCTTTTGTTTTCGGTTAGTGTAAAGGTAAAGGGATCGGTTCCCCAGTTACATAGGCCACCATATGAAAAAACTATAGTGGGGTTATGGTTGAAATTGGGGTTAGGCCTAATAAGCTAAGCCTAGCCACTGTGTGTCAGTGTAAATTTTGGAGGGGTCAGTTCCCCATACACGGATACACGGGCCACCATGTGAAAAAACTATAAAGGGCTATGGGTTGATTGCCTGATACCCTCATCCGTTGGAAATTTCCAGCAGATTTGAGGAGTTACCGACAAAAGCCCTATGTTTTTTCGTTAGAGAGTTATGAATATGTAGGTCTTTAAAGGACCTCTTTATATTTAATTGTTTATGGTAATTTTAGCGTCGGGATTTTAGATGCCTATATGCAAAGCTGGGCACAAACCGTTAATCCGTTAATCGTTAATTAACGAAGTTAACTTTTTCGTTAACGATTTAACTTTTAAGTTAACTTTGAAAATCATTATCGGACTAATTAACTTCCGTTACATTTAACTTCCGTTAACTCAAGTCCGTTAACCCAAAAAATTCATAAATAAACGTTTAAAAGTTTCTATTATTTTCAGTGCTGAGCAGGTGCGCAATTAATCCGCCACTGTTAATAGTGATGAACGAATTTCCATTTCCGCAGTGCAAAATCAGGCGATATATTTGTTTCCGTCGCCACAATTTGTGTCTTACAAAATATGGTAGTTATTATGGCATTGGTTTGAGCAAAACATGGTCGACTGTAAAATCAGGCGGAAAGATTTGCCATTTGAGTTGAATGTTTCAACTTCTTTCAAGAAATATCACGAGCATTTTAAGGCACTTTCAATAATATATATGTAACAATTACAACAAATAACTACATTCGTTTCATTTGCAGTCTGTCTCTTGCGCAACATGTTTGTGCTAGTGAATATTTAAAAATAATCGTTGTCAAGTAAGTCATGTATATTTATAATATGTCTGTGAGTACCTTATTAGTAGTCTCCTTGATACATTTCAAGAACCATAAAACTGATCAGGTAAGATTTCAATTCTCATGTCACTTTGATGACATAAATTAAGTCAATTGATGTCTTACAATGCGACAATCTTCAGGCTTAAGGACTTGAAGTCCAAGGGCCTCGTCTACTGCAGCGCCTTGGTCGACGCACTTTTGGCAGGCATCGACAAAAGGTTTGGGCCCCTCCTGGAGGAAGACGAATGCCAGCTGGCTGCTGCCTTCCATCCCAGGTTTCGCCTCATCTGGTTGGACAAGTATGACAACACCAAGGTCGCCAGGGTGAGGAAAAGCATGGAGGGTACAGTCGAGGAAGCCATGAAGCAGCAGTCCAACGAAGTGGGCAGCAACAGTGGAGGCAGCAACAACGAGGAGGAGGAGGAGGATGACTTCTTCAGTGCTGTCATCCAGACAAAAGAGAGCAGCAGAAGCCACAGGTCACTCAAGGGCAAGGCCCAGAACTTGGTCAAGACCTGGCTGGAGACCAACTCCAAGGACTTGCTGACAGATGCTGCCTTCTTGGGTGAGCAAGTGTTGGTGGACTTGTTCATCAAGTTCAACACAGCCATCCCCTCCAGTGCTGCAGTGGAGTTGTTTGTTCTCTATGGGCAAGGACATCCTGAGGGCCAAGAGATCATCCCTGTCTGATGAAAACTTGATATGCTAATTTTCATGAAGGGCAACATGCATCTCATGGACAAAATGGAGAACGAGAAGAAGAGGGAAAATTAAATTTATATATATATTGTTTTTCATTTTTTTTATAATAAAAGTTAACGTTAACGGTTTATCGGTAACTTCCGTTACATGTTTAACGAATTAACGGATTAACGGTTAACGAAGTTAACTTTTTGGTTAACGGATTAGCGGTTAACGAAGTTAACTTTTTGGTTAACGGTGCCCACCACTGCCTATATGTGAACGAAAAGAAATTGTCCCACCTTATTTTTTGCTGGGTCTTAGTTTGCTTCGATGTTGGGCATTACGATCTTTTTCGGTGTAGGGCCGCCACGATGGAGCTACGCGATGAGTTAACTTGATGTAATTAATATAGGCAGTCACAATATAAACACTTGAAGGTATAGGCCTATCCTTTTTATTGTTATTAAGTTTATTATAAGGAATTCACTCAGAACTTTAGGAAAGACAAAAGCACATCTTCCCTGTTTAAGCTGATCTGGCAAAGTTTTGTTTGGTCTACTTCTCTCTTGAAGACTATGCAACAATAAATTGGGTTTTCTTGTTGCTATGTGAGGCTCGATGCATACATACCAGTTCTTTGTAATTATGAAATAAAGGTACCACATATGTGTTATTTTATTTATTTGTCGGGTTCGAAATCCCAGCTGAGCCGTGAACGGCCAAATTCTAAAGGGCAAGTTCTACCTAAAGCCCAAGTTAAGCTAAATTAAAACTTACGGATTTGAGATCCTATTAGGTCCTACCTCAGGGTAACCTCAGGGTTGCTGACTCGATGCGGGCCTACCTTAGACCTTAAATTACATGAACTTAAAAGGTAAACAAAAGGGTACTATTTGTGGTCTTCTTTCTGAACCTTGCAACAACAACGCAACCTGGACTATTGCACGATGCAACAATCATGTATCTAAACAACCAAACTGAATTGCAAGAGAGCTCTCTATCAAACCACACCTTTACGTACGACCTTCCACAAACGAGTAGAAAGGACGCGCAGCATCCCAAAATGATGCCAACAATGTGACCAAACAACGATGCCACAAGAGCTCAAAAATGCTAGTTCTAAATTAATTTAATTTTTCACTAACCTTACAATTATGAGATGGATATATATACACCTTAACTTAATATATATACAAGCAATGCTGCATCAATCAGCTTAGTCATCGTATCGCCTATGGGACAACAATGGTTCTTCCTCTTCTAGATTTTCTAACACTCCCCACCGAAGAGGCATTGTTGTCATTACCTTCTGCAAGGTTAGCCAAGCCTTCTTCATGAGGCTGTAACTCAAATGTTTCATCTTGACTATCTGTGTTTTGCTGATTTCTAAAGCATAGAGTTTTTGTATAGGTCTCTTTAACTTTCCTCCTGAAGTCTTTACCAGTGCAGACCTAACTAAATTGCCTTTGCCAACAAACAACTCTTCAATTAT
This sequence comes from Bathynomus jamesi, assembly GCA_023014485.1. Classification (NCBI taxonomy): domain Eukaryota; kingdom Metazoa; phylum Arthropoda; class Malacostraca; order Isopoda; family Cirolanidae; genus Bathynomus; species Bathynomus jamesi. The sequence goes on from JAJOZX010000401.1 coordinate 863,455, forward strand.
GCCAAGCTTCCAGCATTGCCTTGGTCTTTCATCCCCAATCATTACCATTCTCCCACCTTGATACAATTTGCATTGAAGCCTTTACCTGCCTGATGGGTAATAATGAGTTCTGGCAAGTATTCCATCTGCCACCTCTTCCATAACTGATCTTGTAGCTCTTCAAGGTACCTGAACCGTCTGGTTAACTCTCCTTGAGTGCTCTGGATGGGCTGCAAGTCTTCTGGCACACTGGGGTTGATGTAATCGTTTACACAAAGAAAATGATTTGGTGTCAATGGCTCTGCATCCTGCCTACTGTTGTAAACAAAAGTGATAGGCCTACTGTTCACCATGCTTCTACTTCACATAAAACAGTAGAGAATTCTTCTTTGCTAAATGAGCATTAGCTAAAAGTTTCTTTAATGGACACTTTACACTTCTCACTAGCCTTTCCCAAAATCCTCCCCACCATGGTGCTTCTCAACAATAAACTCCCACTGTACCCCTTGGTGTGAAAAGTAGGATTGGAATCCTTCCTCTTTTAGCAAGGACCAAATTTTCTTGGAGTTCCTTGCAGCCTTTTGAAGGTTTTTGCATTATCCGATATGATTTTATTTGGAAACCCCTTCTGTTCACAACAACCTTTAAAGGCCAAAAGAAATACATCACTACTTAAGTTGCTTACCAACTCCAAATGGATTGCTCTGTGGTAGCACAGGTGAAAAGACATATATAACCTTTGTTAGACTCCCCTCGCTCATACACATAGACTGGCCCTGCAAAGTCTACTCCCACTACATCAAATGGGGCAGTATAGACACACCGTTCTTGGAAGTGGAGCCACCTTTTCATAATAAGGCTTTGCACTCCAACGCTTGCAAACCAACCATTTATGCAAGACCTTTTCACTACTTGTCTAATTTTGAGAATCCAAAATTGTTGTCTAATCTCTATTATCACTCTCTAACTCCAGCATGTAACAGCTTATGATGAGTATCCAGGATCAAAAGGTCCACAAAGTGCCCCCAGAAGGTAGCAAAATTGGATCTTTTCTCCTCTGGAAGCCCAGAAAACTGTAGTCTACCTCCTACTCTCAATAAATCCTGATCCAAAAACACATCCAACCCTTGAGCGCAGAATGTGTTGGTAGAACCTGTAATGGATGGCTGGTGAGCAATTCCCGCTCTTCACAAATTTTTCCTTCTGCGCATATACACCCAGTATTTCCTGGCTTGCCGAATCTCATTACTGTTCAGAATTCCTTCCCTTCTTGTTTCTCCCTTAATGTTGTTGGTAAATCTTTATATCCATGCTGTCACTCTTAACAATCTTTTCAGACTGCTAATGTCCTCAAGCCTCAATATGGGGTCCTGCTGCATAACTTGACAACTGTTCACAGCGCATTTTCTCACCTCACTCACCCATGCTTCTTCAGCCTGGCATTCTCCTACAATAGGCTGATTAGAAGGCCAGTTTTCACTTCCAAGTTTAGCCACTCTGGCCCATTCCCCACAAACTTGATTGTGAAAGATCTTTCACCGAAATTCCTCGTGTTGGTAATCAGCGGGTTTTGGATGCCTGGACAATGCTTCCATTGCTTGGATCTGTGTGCGCTTGAATTTCTCCACCCTATTGGCAACAAATGGTTTCCATTTCCTTGCCTGACTTCTTAACCAGTGCCAAACTATAGTGGAGTCTGTCCAATAATAGCTTGAATTTCATAGAGGCCAAAGACTTTCGCACTGTAATTGCAAGCCGACTAGCAATAACGGCACCCATCAATTCCAACCTTGGAACAGAAAGCCTTTCAAGTGCTACTCTACTCTTTGCAGCACCAACCTGCAACTTACTTCTTCTTGCAATGCGCCTCTTATAAATACAAGTTGCATAGGCTTCCTCACTTGCATCACAAAAGATGTGCAGCTCCAAATTGTCTGGACTATTGTTAACTCTCCAAAGTACCATCTTGGGATTTCAATGTCTCCAAGATGTGCCAATTCTTTGAACCAATATTTCCACCTACCACCATATGATCAGGTAACTCTTGGTCCCAACCAAGTCCAATTTCCCAGAGGCTCTGAAACCAAATTTTTGACTTTATCACAAATGGAGCCAGGAATCCAAGAGGATCAAAGACCTTCGAAGCCAAACTAAGAGCTGTACGTTTTGTCCACCTTGTCTCATTCTCGGCCAGCTCTACTAAAGATTTCCCATTGAAGGTAAACAAATCATCATCTTGCTGCCAAACGATGCCTAGCACCTTTGCGTCTATTGCCACAACTCCTTAATACCAGAATCCTCAATACTTTCTGCTGCATCAGGTACTACAGAGGAATGACTCATAAACTCTTGTAATTGCGAATGATTGGGTCTGCATTTTCTGAGCTCCATGCCAGCCTCCCTCATTATAGCTCTAGCCTCCATGAATATCTGTTTAGCCATTTCTGTATTATCCACGGAACTAGCAAATCATCAACATAAAAATTTTTCCTTTGTGTTCAATAGTGTTAGGATAGACTTCAGAATTTCTTAAATGGTACTGCATAGTAGCTGCCAACAGAAATGGACTAGAGCTGAGGCCAAACAACACTGACTTCATTCTATATGCTTGAACCTTAGGTTCATTTTCCAACAAGTCTTTCGTATCCACCCACAGATACCTTACTGCATCTCTGTCCTCTGGTTTTAACTTTATCCGCAAAAAAGCTTGCTTCACATCTGCAGTCAATGCTACTCTACCAACCTGAATCTCAGTAACAAGGAAAATAAATCTGCATTTAAATTTGGCCCAGCATCCAAACAGTCATTCAAGGACACACCACCTTTGTCCTTGGCTGAGCCATCAAAACTACCCTCAGTTTGGTGGTAGTTTTGTCTCGCCGTACCACTGCATGGTGTGGCAGATAATGTGCCTCCTGGCTCACCAGCTCACCTTGCCCCTTTCAGCATAGCCCTCCCTTACATAACTTAGGATGGCCTCATCGTATTCATTAACAACTCCTCATTTTTTCTTAGCCTGTACAATGAAGTCTCCAACCTCCGATTAGCTAGCTGAAGGTTTGAACCGGGTTTGCAAGAATCCTTCCATGGTAGGCCACTTCATAGCAAACCATCTCTAAACCCAATCCCTTTTTCAAAGTGCTCTAAAACATCATTGTTCACTGTACTTGCCTGTTGTCCTTATACCATAGATTCAAGTTCCAAAATGCTTTCAAATGCCTTTCCAGACCATGGCTGTTCTCCTCATATCTTAACAAAGAGAGCCTTAACTTCCATTTCATTGCAATAACTACCATGTAGCATCCAGCCTAGCTTACTTTCAATAGCTACTGGGCCTTGAGATGTACGGACAATATTACCAGTGATGAAGTCCCAATAATAGTCAGCTCCAATCAAAAGACTAATATCTTCTGTTCCCTCAAACTTATTATTGCCCAAATTAATTCCTTTAACTTGCAATTCTTGGACACATGCCATATCTAAACAAGTAGTGACTGGAGCACAAAGTTCCTCAATCTCTACAGCTTGGACCTTGATAGTGGGACTTTGCGGTACAACCTTTAACCAGAACTTCTACCTTCTTAATTTGGTTCGGTTTTGAACGGAACCCCCAAACCCAGAAATTCTTAAATTTTCCCTCTTAAGTTCTTTAAACTTCAATTTTCTGGAAATTCTGGTCTTAAAAAACTACACTGGCTACCACTATCAAACAACACTCTTACAGTAGCTTCTCCCTCATTCCCAATTAATAAGGCTGCAGTTGTTTGCAATAATCCCCCTTACTTTTACTCCCTTGCATAGCAGTGGCATGTGCCACTGATGTCTCTACTTCTGGGGTAGGCCTACTAAGAGTGTTTTACACAATAATGGCTGATGCCTACCATGACATTTTTTGCACAAAATTTTAAACTTACAAAACCTTGCTCTATGACCTTTCAAAACATTTAAAACATGCTGTGGACTTAGTTACCCTGTCCTTTCTCTCCTCAAAGGGTAAGGCCTCAGCCACCTCACATTTATATGACTTGTGGTTGCCTTCGCAAAATATACATTCCTTGATTCCCTTTAATTTATTCTCAGAGGAGGCATGTAGAGCTGACACTGTACCTGGGCTATTCCTTTTTGTGGAAACTTTGGTGCTGTGCTGCCTTTGGTCCTCTTGTTTACCATCCCACTGTGCAACTCAACTCCCTCTCGTCTTGCTAATTCTGTGCCTAAAAGACTTAACATCTGCTGAAGGGGATGTACACATGTTCTGCAGAGTGTCCCCTACTTAATTCAAGCAAATTGAGCTAGGCAATTTAGACTCCAGTGTAGGAACCAACATTATACCATACTTTTCCATTCCACACCCAAGTTGTCCAGAGACCTAGTTCTAATTTCAAATTCATCATAACTGCCGTAACTCCTTGACACTATTAGGATTATTAAACAGGAGGTATAGTTAAAAGTGCACGGAGGTGGCTTTAATTAAGATCTCTGGCTTACCAAACCGTTTCTTTAATATATCCCAAGCACATTATAATTATTAGCCTCTGTTAATGCTAATCCTGCTATTAGTCTTTGCTGCTCCCTTCCAAGAGGGACCGCAAAATAATTAAACTTCTCCACGGCACTTAACACTTGACTAGAATGAACTGCTGATTGAAAACTGTCTGCCCATCCTTGCCATTCCTGAATACTCCCAGAAAAGTTTTTGAGTACAAGCCTCGGTAATTGAACTACAGATCTGTTAACCTTAACTTCACAAGCATCATTTGTTGAGTGTTGTGTTTCATTATTAGACCTGGTCTCTAACTGTACTGAGCTGCTAAACTCTTTTGCTCGGAGGCCTACGTTAGTCATATCATCAATAATCTCTTCAAAGTAAATTATGTTATTTTCTATTCATCCTCTTCTATAAGAGCCTCAATTTTAACATTTACCTCACTTAGAGCAACCTTTTAGTTTCTAATATGGCAAGCTTCGCAGTCACAAGCGTAAATCCTCTTGCTCTATGGCAGAATCTATAGTGGCAATGACCTTTGTAATTAGACCTTTGTAGGCACTTCTCCTTTTTATAAATTTGTTCAATTCAGATGCACTCATCTTCATGTAAAAAACCCTTGGGCTCAATACCAAATAGCTGAATTGGCAGAAATACTTAACCAAACTGATCAAACGCAAATTTTACTTTCAAATAAACTGAATTTGCTGAGGGGTACTAACCAAACACCAGTATGGAATACCAAATTTTCCACCCCAGGACCTTAATTCAATAATAACCCAAAATTAACCAAACCGGAAAAAAAGGTAGGCCAAAAAAACGACAGACGACTGGCAAGTTTCGCAATTGGGCGACCAAACTTTTTACCCGGTACCTTAATTCAATAATAAACCCCAAAAATTAACCAAACCGAAAAAAAGTAGGCCAAAAAACGACAGACGACTGGCCAAGTTTCGCAATTGGGCGACAAACTTTTTACCCTGGGACCTTAACTCAATAATACTCAACCCGTCTAGGCCTAACTTGGGATACACTTGCACAATCAGAACTTTGCCGAAAAAATGGTCACTGACTCAGTCTTGGGTAGAAATCCGGTTCTGAAGGACCATGTTATTTTATTTATTTGTCGGGTTCGAAATCCAGCTGAGCCGTGAAACGGCCAAATTCTAAAGGCAAGTTCTACCTAAAAGCCCAAGTTAAGCTAAATTAAAACTTACGATTTGAGATCCTATTAGGTCCTACCTCAGGGTAACCTCAGGGCTGATGACTCGATGCGGGCCTACCTTAGGACCTTAAATTACATGAACTTAAAAGGTAAACAAAAGGGTAACTTTGTGGTCTTTTTCTGAACCTGCAACAACAACGCAACCTGGACTATTGCACGATGCAACCAATCATGTATCTAAACACCAAACTGAATTGCAAAGAGAGCTCTCTATCAAACCACACCTTTACGTACGACCTTCCACTAAACGAGTAGAAAGGACGCGCAGCATCCCAAAATGATGCCAACAATGTGACCAAACAAACGATGCCAAAACGAGCTCAAAAATGCTAGTTCTAAATTAATTTAATTTTTCACTAACCTTACAATTATGAGATGGATATATATACACCTTAACTTAAAATATATACAAGTCAATGCTGCAGGCTGCATCAATCAGCTTAGTCATCGTATCGCCTTGGGACAACAATGGTTCTTCCTCTTCTAGATTTTCTAACAATATGATACTATGTTGTGAGCGCGTATAGTTTTTCCATGATACTTGATACTACTTATTTTTCGTATAAAGTAGCATAATCTCTTATTACTTTCTCTTATTTTATTGATTTCTAAGTAGTTAAATTTATACACGATATAATTTTGGTATTATTTTTGTCGTATTGTTTTCTTTTAATGTAGATAAATTAAAAATTTGTAAATTTTATTACCCATAACGTATACAGCGTATGTTGCATAAATGTTGTTGCAAATTCTGAGATTTGCATACCCTTTCAATTTTTTTTTTTATGGAAGGATCGTATTGTTCATGACTCCAGATTCCTGGGATCTTGGGAGCATTGCTCCAGTAAATTTGACCATGAGAAAAAGTAAATTTGGGTTTGGGTTTTGTTCATCCGCTAGATGTTATGCAATTTTTTTGCGTATACGTTCTTGTACAAACCAATTTTTTTAAATTACAAATTTAGTTATTTTAAGTTTAGTTGGTAATTCTATATTTAACAATTATTTTTATTTTTTGTTAAGCTTCATTGTTTTGATAATTAAAATTTTATTAAAACGTCTATTTTTTTAATATAAAATTATCAGGATTGGACTATGTTCCATTGATCTCGGCCAGGTTTGATAAATTGGCCAGATAATTACTTGTGCGGTTTTAAGTAATCCACATGACTCTAGAATTGAAAAGTTTAGTTAAGTTTAACTTACTTTTACTTACTTTAACTTACCTACTTTTACTTACTCTTCCTTACTTTTACTAAGTTTAAAGCACTTACTTTTACTTACTTTCATTGTACTATATTTACTTACTTTTACTCACTTTTACCATACTATATTTACTAACTTTTACTTATTTTTGTATTTTTTCAGGTAGTCAATAATCAATAATGGATCCTAATATTGATGAAGTTGGAGAGAAAAGTGAGGGTTAAAAGGGGTTACTTTTGTGGTCAATGCAAGAACAAATATTCAAAGAAGCAAAACTGGGAGGAACATTTTAATTCCAAAAAAAAATATTTGTTACAATACAAGAGGTCCCAGAGTTTGGGCCCCACAGCTTAGATATTGCAGTAAAGAAATACCAGGATGAAGTGCAGCAAAGAGATACGGCAAAGCAGTCATTTAGTTTGTTCACAAAATGTGCTAGTGCTAGACCTCAGAAAAATGAACCAACTTCATCAACTGCTAATCTAGAAAATGAAACTTTTTCACTAGATGTTTCACAGACTGAAGAAAGTGCTTCTCCTCCACCTAAGAAACAAAGGTAAGTGAGGAATCTGCGCATCAGACTAACAAACTGCTTTAGAGGAATTTGAAAATTCCCAAACCAGAAGACATTGAATGCAATTTTGCGCCTAACAAAAGAAACTCACCAAGCTGTTGTCGTTAATAAAGAGAAGAGTCAAAATATGCCTTCAAGTTCAAGTGTTGCATCCAAATCTAATAAAGCAAAAAGCAACAAATTTGACATTTCCATAGCCCATTTAAGCAAGTGTAAATCAATACAAGAAATCCTGAACAATGATTTGATCAAATCTACATTCAAATTGGTGGAAAAGAAGGATCTAGGGCATGCTGATGATTCATTTTCAGTACCAAGTGATATAATGGAAAACATTGCAAATAGTGACACTAATATGCCTGATGTAGATATAGCTGTTGAGGATGAAGATGATGAGGAAAAAGTAAATTCAGAGCTGTGCTCCAGTAAATTTTTTCAAATCTGGAGTCATGGTATTGTTCAAGCTAGAATATAATATTATGCATAATTTTAATGAGAAAGAAATGTGCTTTAATATTATGTTAATTAAATTTTCCTAAACGTTATATAAGACCAAAGTAATGGTCTGAAGTTGGAAGAAAAAAAGTAAACGTTTAAGTTTTGAAGGCCTCTTAACAAGACAAGTCCCCCATCAAAATTAGTTTTCTCTACTTACTTTAGCTTCAAATTTTATGGGTAACTTGCATATCTGAAAAGAAAACGCGTTTACTGCCTCAATGTTCACTAAATGAATGTTTTTTGAGAGAGCGCTCGCTATTGGCTTATCCGTAGCATTGATACGCTCTACACTCGAGACACTAGAATCATTACTCACGATGTCAGTATCACTTTCACTTCAAGACATTATTGTATGGAAATAAGGTAACACAAGTACTACAAGAAATAAATAAAAGAAGTACCCACAAACAAATCAGTAACGAAACAAAAAAAAGGCAAAACAGACCGCATGACCCTGAACCAATTAGCGGTCAGTTTTCTTAGACTCTACGGACTGCACGACCCTAAACCAATTGGCAGTCAGTTTTCTTAGAATCTACTCGTCTCAGCTGATTAATTTTTACTTACAATTGGTCAGAAATGGTGGAAGACACGCCCACATATTGGGCATAATTATGGCATAATTTGTGAATTACGTGTTAATGATGTCACGCAACTCTTCCAGCGACGCGAAGATCTATGGAAAGACCGAAGCGACGCTTGCAGAGATGCGAACATTTTAAGGTAATGGAGCAAGGAAGTGTGACAATTTCGAAGGCCGGCATTCACGCCCGGCTGAACGCCCGATGTTCGGTGTTGGCTGCCGCTAACCCAGTCTACGGTCGCTACGATCAGTACAAAACCCCGATGGAAAACATTGGCCTACAAGACTCTCTTTTGTCCCGTTTCGATTCTCTCTTCATCATGCTCGACAATGCAGATCCCGAAAACGATCGAATGATTTCGGATCACGTGGTTAGAATGCACAGATACAGGTGAGAGGGAAGCTGGATTTGAGCAGCATAAGAATACAACAATTTTTTGTTGCATCTTGTATTCACTTTTTAAACGTGCTCGTGCTCTTGGAAAAATAATAGATAATTATTTACAAAATGCCATGACCTGAAGTTGAAGTCAAAAATACATTTTTCTGGTGTATTTTCGTGTGCTCTGTTCAAATATGACCTTCATTTCTTGTGCAAATGAACAGAAATACGTGTTTGGGCCATGCAATGACAATTGTATTTCTGTTCATTTGCACAAGAAATAAAGGTCATATTCGAACAAAGCACACCAAAATACACTTGAAAAATGTATTTTTGACTACATTTTACACTCGTACAATAAAGCATAACCTAACATGTTCTTGTTACGAGATCTCGTAAACGACGCATTACCACAGGAAACGTGCAAAACACCTCAAATTTAACCAGAAAAGTTTGCTCCCGTCATTTTCGTTTAAACTAACGAAAATATCACGACTTAACCTAACCAATCATCAAAGGCGTACAGTTGACCTAACCGGGCATTCAATTAATCATTTAATTAATCATCTAGGGCACATGACGAATCAAGTTCTCAAAGTCAAAACCACACGAACTGCACGTCATAATTCTATCACAAACACCACTAAACTGAATCCAATTAGAAAAAAAATTAGCCAGAACAAAAACCAACAAACAAATTAAGTCGCACAGTAACATGACGTCATCACTATTTCCCTTTACAAAAATCCCAAAATTATGATTCTTTGCGCAATAATGCATGTATTTATATATATTATCTTATAATAATTTTTACCATAAATAAGCATTTGCCCCAGAAATGAGTAGCAAATTTGAATAAAGCGACTAAAACTACCTCATAAAAAGTTATTTTCAATCACAGGTTCAGCTCATGGCATTTAGTAAATATTAACCAAGTAATAATTTATATTTAGCTTCAAGAAGCTAGTGTTGTGACATTAGAATTAATGTATAAAAGATGAGATGTTAACGAAATAATGTTTCGAGGGTATGGCGAGGAATTTTTTGTTTAAAATTTGTCTTTCGCAAATAAAGTCGAACGAGAATATCCAGTGACTTCATTGGCCTACTCTAACCTAACCTACTTTGTAATTGGCCAGACGCGAGACGTCGTCGGGCTTTTTCTGAAGTAATTTAAAATTTTATAAATTAAATTTTAAAAGAGCGCCGCATGAGCAAGATGGGGACGTTCTTCCGATGGGTCTCGGAGTGGAACTTTTGTCGACGCAGAATCCTGACGAAGGCGATGACGAGGATGAGGAAACTCCCATCTACGAAAAATATGATGCCATCTTGCACGGGGAACTTAGGTCCAAAAAGTAAGCTTATTCGAAGTTGGTAATTTAATTTAAAACTAATCCGTACGTTTTCTAATTATTAATTTATGTATAGGGTCGTCCAAAAGTCACGATTGGGTGAAATGAAAATGAAAAGGTTTATTGGCAGACTATAGTCCATATGACAAATATTATTAATACAATGACAGTTCATATACTAAGGATAGAAATATATACAGTTGATTAGAAATAATAGTAATGTCGAAGTTAAGTGGAGCTACAGGCAGACGTTTTCGTACCAAGAATTCCATAGCTTAGCCTTAGAGGATAAACGGCAGGACTCATGGATAGCTTGAATAATCGGGTGGTTGATTTTTTAATTCTTTGCATCAGACTGTATTGAGCACGTCTTGTTACCTCCGGGAAGCTCGGGACATTGTGGATATCAAACATTTGCGAAGCTGAGCATCACGGGGTAATTTATGTAAGTCTAAAAGACATGTTGTACAGCAAATTTGGAGTTCTGCCAGAACCTTTTTTATAATTCACCCAGTGTTGCTGCCTGTATACATTACTGCAGAAAGTTCGAAAGAGTGTCTTTAGCTGCACTTGTACGGAACCGAAAGTTCCTTAGTCATATTCGCTTTAGCACAATGGCTTCGAGATTGTTTTCTTATATCCGAGTCATCACTCAAGGAGCTTGTAATAGTTTGACCCAAATACTTAAACTCTTGTACTTCCTCAATGACTTCACCTTTCGTTTTAAACCTAATATCAGCTGGCTGCTTACAGCTTTTAGGATGAAATTGCATAACCTTAGTTTTTGTAACATTAAAAAATATCATGTTTCTGCGAATACACTTCGCAGACTTTTAGTAGCCGATCCAGACCTTTAACAGAGGGACTTATTAATACCATATCATCGGCATAAACTAAGTTATTTAGCCTTGTGTTATCTATACAACATCCCACTGTTGCCTCATTAAGTGAAGCAATTAATCCGTCAATATACACCTTAAACAACATAGGGGAGAGCAAGGAGCCTTGTCTCACCCAGCAAGAGGAGCCAAAACATTCGGATAGTACATTGCCCCACCTAACTGTAAAAGATTGGTGGGAATACCAAACTTTCAATAAATTTAATATGTACATGGGAACCTTCTTGTCTTCTAGTTTTTTAAATAAAATATTGTGGTTCTCTATCATATGCCTTACTTATATCTACGAAACAGCTATAAATAGTTGAGTTACTGTCAATGTATTTAGATAGTTTCTTTAAGTATATAGATACACAGGTCAGTTGAGTGGGACCTTTTTAAAACGAAACTGATTAGATGTCCATAGGTAATCATTTAATCGGAGTAACTAGAGTTTTTCTAGTAGTTTCGAGAAGCAGGAAGCGACAGCAATAGGCCTTTAATTATTGCTGGACAGAATGTCTCCATACTTATTTTTGACCAGGGGCAAGATACTGTATATACACCCTCATGAACTCTGCTGAGATATAGCTATGAGCAAGCATGGCTGATAGGAGCAATGATATATGCAGACATACCACGTCATTGGCATATTTTAAGTGCTCATTCGATAGGTCATCTACCCCTGACGCAGAAACAGTCTAACTCTTTTTTTTTACTTCAGGAACTGATATCAAAGTATTTTCCCTTTTCCCTCCCACAGTCGTTTCGCTGCAATCTATCTTAAGATTATCCCTATTCACACTGTTAAGAATGTTAGAATAGTGGTTTTTCCACAGCTTTGCAATTTCATCTCCTACTGACAATGTATTTATTTTACTATTTTTACTTTTTAAAATATGATTTTTAAGGTTACCAGACTTCATATATCAACAGTTTCGGTATGGATTTTATATATGCGCTGATAGGCTTAACCTTGGGGGTTTGCTACGTTACAAGCTAGGTTAGAACAGAGCCAATTCGATCATGACTTGTACGATCTGGTATCAATTAATACTAGTTTCTTTTTTTTATATTATTATTAATCATTATATTATTATTATGAGGATTATTAATTTGATTTCTATTATGAACTTTAATCCGTTATTTTTTCTCCATATAATTTATCACATTTAAGATTATTTATAGGCATTTGTTCTTTCCTGCTAAATTACTTTCTTACGTCATTATTTTTTACGCAGAGATAAAGTTGTAAGTATGAAATTGATGAGAAAATATATTCACATCGCCAAAGCAATTAAGCCGAGTTTAACCCACGAAGCTTCCAAAGTGATTGCTGAGGAGTATTCTAGAATCAGATCGCAAGACATGGAACACACGGATATGGCCAGAGTAAGTGTGTCAATTATTATTCATTGATGACCGTTCAAGTGCAAATGAATCCTTCATTTTTCCCTTCTATGAATATTACTTTGAGTCTAATCCGTCCCTACCTTTTCTCTTCACTACCTTCCGTCTTTCACATCCGAACTATTTCTGCCTTCTCACCCCAATCTAGTGGGAAACGAGTTTATGGATGTCTAATCCTTAATCGACCGCGCCATACGAGTTCTAAAGCCAGTTTTAAATTGCTATATATAAATATATATATATATATCTTTCAGACTCAACCAATAACTGCGAGAGCTTTAGAAACTTTGATTCGGTTGTCCACGGCTCACGCCAAAGCAAGATTGTTCAAAACGGTTACGAGAGACGATGCTGAGGCCGCCATTGAGATGGTTCAGTACGCCTATTTCAAAAAGGTGAGACAGGAAGTGAAGGGGTTCCCATTTCGGACATTTCCATTAAATTCTGCCCAGATTTTATATAAAATAGTCAGATTAAAATAAGTTGTAATTTGCTAAAGGTATAAGAAAAAGAAACGAAGAGACGCGGACGAAGAAACAGACACGGAAACTGAAGAAGAGCAAGACGAAACGGAGGAAGGAAGAAAGAAGAGGAAGAGGAGGTCGACGGAAGGAGAAAAGACGCCCAAAAGACGAAAGAAGAAACCGGGTGAAGAAGGCAAGTAATAGAGATTAGAGATGTACCGACTAGTCGGTAGTCGGCCTATTTAGCCGACTATTCGTTGTCGGCTATTATTGGCAGGCTAGTCGACTTAGTTGCTGAATGTTCGCTAAATATCTAATTTATCATTACAGATGTATTTAAATAGAAATTAATAAGTGTGCAGCAGCCATGAAATTAAAGTACTTTTGTCTGCAAACCTAAGTAAGAATAAGTTGTTCTGGTCAACATTAATAACGGCCATAATTCGCAGTCGATACATCTCTAATAGAGATAATGCAAGAAGACATTACACGCACGCATGTGAACGAGGTAGTGAAAGTGAGTAAATTGAGGAAAAGGATTGTGAACAGATGTATCAGGAGAGACTGAATGAGGAATGGTGCAGGGTGGGAGAGAGTGGCAGATATTTAGTGAAGTGTGGGATATGGAAGGTTGGGGTTGGACATAAACGACGGGGAGTGAATGGTGGAATGTGGAGGCTGAAATATTGGTTTTGAGGTCCTATTGGATGTGTCGGAAGTTAGGGAAGCAGATGTGGTATGTTTGGGCAGAGTAGGGGTTCGGAGTAGAAGAGTTGTGGCGAATGGGTTGGTTCGTAGGGAGCCATAGTGAAGGCCCGAGGCAGGATGAAAGGTGGAAAAGTGGTAGGAGTGGATGGGGTCGCTGTGGAACTCTTGAAAAAAGGTGGTGATTGTAGTGTTGATTGGTTGGTGTGTGTTTAAGGTGTGTATGGACAGAGGCGAGGTGTGTCAGGACTGGTGGAGTGCATCATATGTATTGTTCCCTGTATAAAGGCAGGGGGGACAAAATGTATGATCGAATTATAGAGAAATTAGTCTGTTGAGTGCCAGGTAAGGTGGGGGGTGTGGTGATAGAAAGGCTTGCACGGAGCAACAGATTTAGGAGAATCAAGGGGGTTTCAGAAGAGGTAGAGGGTGTGTGAACCAAGTGTTTGGGTTGAAGATGCTGTGTGAGAAATACTTTGAGAAAGGAAGGGATTTGGATGTGGCGTTCATGGATACTGAAAAAACGTATGATAGGATTGACAGAAAGGCGTTGTGGCAAGTGCTACAGCTGTATCGGCTGCGTGCATGGGTCGTTGGTGAGTGCGGTGAAAAGTTTTTACCGAGAAAGTAGAGCATGCGTGCGTGTGGGAAGAGAGGAGGGCGAGTGGTTTCCGGTGAAAGTTGGTCTACGGCAGCGGTGTGTAATGTCTCCATGATTGTTTAATGTGTTTATAGACAGGGTGGTGAAAAAGGTGAATTAAAGGGTCATGGCGAGGGGAGTTGGGGGAGGTTTTTGGGAAGTGAATCAGTAGTTGTATGTGGATGATACGGCTCTGGTAGCGGACTCTAGAGAAAAGCTAGAGACTGGTAACCGAGTTCGGGAGGGTGTGTGAAGGAAGGAAGCTTGGAGTAAATGTGACTAAGAGTAAGGTTGCGTTGGTAAAATAGAGGTTCGTCAGCGACTGTGTGTGTTTGTATGGTGAGGAAATGGAAGAAGTGGTATGTTTGAGGGTGGATGTGGCAAGAAATGGGACGATGGAGGCAGAGGTTGGGTACAGGGTGGAAGAAGGGGCAAAGGTACTGGGTGCCCTAAGAAGTGTTTGGAAAGAGACCCATGTTGGGAGTCGGTCTTGGGGAGAGAGCGGATGAGGGGCTGTTAAAATGGTTTGGGCATATGGAGAGGATGCTAAAGAGGACTTACGTGTTGGGTATATAAAAAAGGGGGAGGGGGAGGGGTAGACCGAGGAGGAGATGGAAGGATGGGGTGAGGGAGGCTTTGGGTCAGCGGGGCCTGGACGTCTGGGTGTGAAAGGGGCGCGCTAGATAGAAAAAAAAAGTGGAGCGACGGGCTGGCAATGTGCCGGCTCAGGGTGTATGAAGCGGTCTAGGTAAACCGTAGAGTAGTTTGCGGGGCTAGGCTGTGGATAATGTTGCCCTGAGGCTGAAAAAGTGAATGTGAGCGACTGAGAATTGTTTCTGACGCGACCTCACTGCGGTGGGAGAGTGCGTTTGGGTATATAAAACAATATATTAAATAAAAGTAGTTTAGGAATTACCATTTTATGTATAAATAAGTTACACTACACGCGATGGTTGGTAAAAAGTATTACCTCTTGACAATATGAACATTAAAAATCATATACTGTTGCTGTTTAGTGTTCTTTGAATCTTGAGTTTTGCTTTGGATGAATTGTCTTTATTGAATTCCACAGGCCTATGGAACTTCCATCTTAAGTAATTCCTTTCCCTACTGTGAAGATTATTGTAAATACTTAATAAGTAATGAACAATACTATAAATACTTAAAACGAAGTTTTTTATATATATATTATATATATGATGAATAAAACCACGAAAGGAAAGAAACACAAAGTGGTGCTCAAGCGCTTTCGTCTAATGACATCCTCAGGAACACTGAAAGTTCCTGAGGATGTCATTAGACGAAAGCGCTTGAGCACCACTTTGTGTTTCTTTTCCCTTCGTGGTTTTAGTCATCATAAATATTTTTCACGTGTCACTTTCGTGAAATAATTAATATATATATATATATATATATATATATATATAGAATATTATATATATATAGAATATATAATATTATATATATAATATATATATATATATATATATATATATATATATATATATATATATATATATATAATATATATATATATATATAATATATATATATATATTATATATATATATATATATATATATATATATATATATATATATATATATATATATATTATATATATATAATATATATATATATATATAATAATATATATATTATATATATATATATATATATATATATATATATATATAATATATATCTATATATATATATATATATATATATAATATATATATATATATATATATATATATAGTATATATATATATATATATATATATATATATATATATATATATATATATGAAGTAAATAGACAGCCCAGATTTTGCTGTAACAATTTTATTGAAAATTAGAGTAACAATAAATTTTAATTTTTGAACAATTAAGGTTTAGCTATTAATACTTTGTTGACATCCTTTAGCTGCTTTAAGAGCAGCAACTCGCCTAGGCATAGAATTAATGAGTTCTGAAATTGTAGCTTGAGGTATTTCTAACCATGTTTGGCGTAAAAGATTCAACAATTCTGATCGTGTTTTTGGTTTTTTGGGCTTTTTACATAAAGTCTTGTCTAGTATTGCCCACACGTGTTCTATGGGGTTCATGTCAGGGTACTGACTCGGCCAAGGAAGTCGTTTGATACCATTTCTCTCCTCCCATTCTTTCGTCTCTTTTGCAGTGTGGGATGGGGCTCCATCTTCCATGAACAGGCAGCTGTCTTTTTCAATTTGACCACTTGAGAATATTGGCATAAGTCCTTCTTCAAGGATAGAAATGTACGAAACGAATATTAGTCATAATAATGGCAAAAAAATTTGGATGCATACATTTTACCATAAAATTAAGGGTGTCTATTTACTTCTTGCATGTCTCTGTATATATATATATATATATATATATATATATATATATATATATATATATATATATATATATATATACACAGGGTGTCCCAGAATTAACTATCTATTTCAATGAAATCGGACAAATTTAATAAAAACTGACATAATTTTGTGTTATTACTAAATTATGATACAAAAACATATAGATTTATAATATAAGTCAAAACTTTATTACTTGAATGTGATAAGCCTTTTTCATCAGTGTCGAACGCAAGATTCTATGAACTGTTGTCTTGGATATGTTGAGTCTTCGACCGGCCTCCCTAACCTAACCGGTACTGTTACGTGCTGTCCTTCGGCGTCCTCTTCCCACCTCGTCGTGCACGGATCCAGTTCTTTTAAATTTGTTCACAAGTTCACGAATCGCTTTGTCTGTAGGACCGGTTCTGTGGAATCTTCTTGTAAGTTTTTCTCTGATTTCATTACATTGCATTCCTTTGATACGGGATGTTACAACAAAGATGCGTTCTTGTGTATTCATTATTAATAGGGTTCTGAAAGAGAATGAAAATAAAACTATGAAAAAAAATAATGAAAAAAATTTAGAAATTTATACATTTTCAACATATTAAACATGATAAACATAAATAAAAGTGTGTTTTTAAAAAATTTGTCCGATTTCATTGAAATAGAGTTAATTCTGGGACACCCTGTATATGTGTGTGTGTGTGTATATATATATATATAATATATACCGTAAGGGGGTTCTAAGCTCGTGCTTTTGAGTGCTCTTTGTGCTCGTTTGTACGTGCTTGTTCCTGGAGATTTCAAGTGCGCTCTCTCGGCCCTAGCACCCAAGGATGATGGGGCTCGACCCTGCAGTCCTTGGTCTTTTTCCACTTCGACTGTCCCCTCCACCCTTTCTTTTTCCTCTCACTTTTTCTTTGTTTTTCCGCCGAGATATGCCCTTTTCAATAAAGGCGAATCGATTCTTCCCGAACTTAAAAAAAATAATGTGTGTGTGTGTGTGTGTGTGTGTACATACGGTGTTTCATAACATGTGGGACGCACTTTCAGGATGGATTCAGGACCTAAAAACAATGAAAAAAGTCTATATAAATATATGCCCGAAATCGCTTTGTTTCAGTTACAGCCCGTTGTGTGTTCCAGCAAAGTATCCGCCTTACCTTTAAAGGAAGTGCTCAAAATGACCGCCTTGCGCTTGAATACACGCCTAGTCATAGACTGCCTGACGCGTTCAAACATTCCAGGTATTGCTTCGATTTTCTAGCATCCTTGTTCTACACGTTGGTGAAGCATTTCAACGTTGTCAATGGGTGTCACGTAAACGATGGATTTCAGATGACCCCACGGGTAAAAATCGAGTGGATTCAGGTCCGGGGAGAGAGCAGGCCACTCAATGGGTCCTCCACGGCCTATCCATTTACCAGGGAAATGGTCATCCAAATAGTCTCTGGCTACTCGACTAAAATTAGGAGGAGCGCCGTCATGCATAAACCACATACGACGTCGGACACCAAGAGGTATTTTCTCTAGTAAATCGCTTAAATCATTCCTTAAAAAAATTGGAAAAGGATTCTCCTGTTAATCTTCCAGGTAAAACAAAAGGATCGATTAAGTTGTCGGCAGTAAGTCCTGCTTATGCATTGATACTAAATTGTTGTTGGTTCCTTGACTAGAGGAACCAAGCACAAAAAGATTCGTGGTGGGAAATCAGCTTCAGTAAGGCCTTGTATTCTCTGAATGTGATATGAGTAAAGCTGTTTTCCCGTAAAATTCCCCACACAGTTGTGTATCTTACACCCTCTGCTGCTGCTGCTGCTATCCTTCGGGTGTTGACGCCAGGATGTTCCTCCACGCGATTCAGGACCCGCTCCTCCAACTCAACAGTTCTGTCGCGGATTGGTCTACCACAATCTGAAACTCGCTTGTTGAATGCGATCCTGTATCACCAAGACGCTCGTCTATTTTCTGAAAGGTCTTCTTCTCTGGCAGACGGCGATTCGGAAGCCTTTCCGCATACAGACGTCTTGCTGCGGCCGCATTACAATCGGCAAGTCTATACATGAGATGCATGTCTGCCATTTCTCTGTTTGAATAAGCCTCCATTCTCACTTCAAATGCACCCTATCACTGAATAGCACAAAAACTTTTAAGGGTTTTTTTTTTTCACTGGACTGCGCTTATTCACGGTAAGAAGTTACGAATACGAACAGTGAAACACCGCGATGCACCTCTGACTGACTGACTGACTGACTGATGGCTCTACACTCAACGATATTGAAACGTGTCATAGTGTACGAAACATCACAATCAGCAAGGCCACACATGAAATAAGTCTCTTACACACTCGCAAACATTGTCGGCAAGCAGTGTTCGTAAACAGTTTGCGGAAAGAATTGCTGAAACACAAAACGGGCTGTAACTCGGAAACAAAGCGATTTCGGGCATGTTTATATAAACTTTTTTCATTGTTTTCGGGTCCTGAATCCATTTTGAAAGGGCGTCCCACATGTTATGAAACACCATGTATATATTATCGGGAAGTTTGCGTTTTATAGTAGTGTGTAAATAAAAAGTATTTGCAGTTTTACGAGTATTTTCGATCAAAATTTGTATTTAAGTGAAAGATTCGTAAAATAAATTTTCACACAACTCAATACTTCAAACATCACTCTATGAACATATTTGTACATCATTATTATTTTATATTTATGTCAGAAAATGCAGTCAAGTAAGATAAGTTGAAAAGTTTTTCTTTTTCATAGCAGGAGTCTTTTTATTGGTATTGTATGTATGTATGTAATATATATATACACACATACTTATATATATATATAATATATATATATTATATATATATATATATGTGTGTGTGTGTGTATATATATTTTTTTTAATTGCAAACAACACAGTATAATTAATGTAAAGAACGACGCTTGTGTAGAAGAGCATTCCGCACAAGATGAGGAGGGAGAACGAACAAATGAAAAGTGAGGTACCACCAGGGAATGTATATATGTACGGCATGCGAAGGTGTTCCCTTAGGGCATTGGTTTCTGCTCGTATGTAGGAGAATTACGACTTCTGATTGATCGAGGTCCATGGTGTAGTGGATAGCATATCTGACCGGCAATCGGATGATCCCGGGTTCGATTCTCGGGTGGTACCTCATTTTTCATTTGTTCGTTCTCACTCATCTTGTGCGAAACGCTTTTCTACACAAGCGTCGTTCTTTACATTAATTACACTGTGTGTTGTTTGCAGTTAAAATGTATATATGTACGGCATGCGCAGGTGCCCCCTTAGGGCATTGGTTTCTGCTCGTATGTAGGAGAATTACGACTTCTGATTGATCGAGGTCCATGGTGTAGTGCAGGGGTTCCCAAACTTTTACCACCAAGGACCCCTAAATATTAATTCCGTACGGACATAGACCCCCCACAAAAAAAATTATGAATTTTGGTATAAGAAAAAAAAATTAATGGAAATTTATTTTTAATATAGTTAATGTTCCAAAAGCTTAGAGACCCCCTGGAAGCTTCCAACAGACCACTTTGGGAATCCCTGGTGTAGTGGATACCATATCTGACCGGCAATCGGATGATCCCGGGTTCGATTCTCGGGTGGTACCTCATTTTTCATTTGTTCGTTCTCCCTCCTCATCTTGTGCGGAACGCTCTTCTACACAGCCGTCGTTCTATATATATATAATTTTTTGTTTTTTTGTTTTTTTAAGGTTATGATCCATACGACATTGAAAGTGCCGATGAAGAGCCAATGTCACCTACTCCTTCGGGACTACTACTAAGGCTTAAGAAGTCTTCCAAACAGTGAAGAACAACCCGCTGTAGTTGCAAAGGAAATTTCCTCCGAAAGACTCCAAGCCTTCAAGAGCTCTCTCAACAAGTTTTTGAAAATGGTAAGTGCTGTTATTCATTCGGTGAAAGTACCAGAAAAGCAAAAGTGTCTGGTGAAATGAGTCGTAGTATGAAAGCTAAGAATGGCAATGTATTTGTGCAAGATGAATAAATACATGAGCAATTTAGAATATTGTGATTGATTGCATCAGGTCATCCCATAAGTAATGTCGTTTTTTTACCTTTATTTCCAAATGAAAATAAATTTTAATCAATTTTATATTTTCCTTCACTTTCTATGACTCTGCCACCTCTCTACAAGCATTTCAATTCCACATTGATAAAATTCCTTCGGTTTAGAAGCAAAAAACTCGGGGGCAATGTTGATAGCCTCGAAACTTTCAAGTTCTTTCCCGTCAGGGTAGTTTTGAAGACTTCTGAATAGGTGGTAATCTGATGGTGCAAGGTCTGGTGAATACGGAAGATGTGGAATTTTTCCCAAGCAAGCTGTTCAGTTTTGGCAGTGGTGATTTGAGCAGTATGATGATGCGCGCTGTCCTGTTGAAACACACCACCCTTGCGATTGGCCAAAGGAGGACGTTTTGTTTGCAATGCAACGCTCCGTCTTTGGAGATGCTGACAGTAGACTTCGGCTGTAATGGTTTGATTGGGCTGCAACAGCTCAAAATAAACCACTCCTTGAATATCCCACTAAACGCACCGCAAAACCTTCCTGGGGGTGCAGATTCCCCAGCACTAACCCACTGCCGATAACGCTTAACATTGTGATGAAGCACCCAATTTTCATCCCCAGTAATGAGTCGATTCAGAAACGGTGCTTGAAGTTGACGAAAATGCAATGAAGAAGAAATGTTCACGTGATCTCTACAGTTGTCTGGTGACAACGTATGGGGAACCCACTTCCCAAGTTTTGACACTTCCCCAGTCGTTGCAGGTGGCGATGAACTGTGGAACCGGTCGAATTTAGTCGATGGGCAAATTCTTCTTCAGTTACAGAGGATTTTCTTCAAGTGTACCTATCAGAAGGTCATCATTGAATTCAACAGGTTGGCCCGAGCGCGCTTCATCAGTTAAGCTATAGCCACCAGACCTAAACTTCTGGAACCATGTTTGACATTTCCTTACATTTAAAGCTTCCTCCCCATAAATATCCTTAATATTTTTTGCGGCTGCAGTCGCGTTATTTCCTTTTCTAAACTCATAAAGCATTATATGCCTGGTGTGTTCCTCTGACATCTCCATCTTATTCGTAAGGGTGAAATAAACGAAGATTGTTAACTTCACTTAGAGTGAGAAGTAACATGTCTAAATACACAAAAATTTGAGTTTTCCACAAAATATACAGAGAAACATGTGGAAACACGACGCGAGTTTAGCAATGCAAAAAAACGACATTACTTATGGGATGACCTGATAGACGCAGTTAGTTTGCTGGCTTGTGGAGGATGTCAAATTATAGTATGTTGAACGAACAGTAGGCAAGCTGAAGAAAGGAAAGTCGATAGAATTTAGTGGGATATGTAGTGAAATGAATTAAATATGAGGGCAAAATGGTGCTTGAATGTCTGGAAACTGGGTGTTCACCCAGGTTATTGAACAAGAGCTGTAATTGCACTACTGTATGAAAAAGGTAAAAGTGAACACAAATTACAGGAGTAGAGACTTATTTAGTAAGTAAGCTGAGGAAAACTATAAGTGTTGAGTCATACTGTAAATAGGAAAATAGAATGTATGGTAGTGAAAAGTTCTTGTTCATAGTAGTGCTTGATGGAATTAAAGGCGAGTATTCCTGGATCGCCGAGGTTTGGGTGATATCTTATTTTCCGTGATCCCTTTGTATCTCTAATTGACTGTGTGCTGCCATTCCATGATGAAGCGTCATACCCATTCCGTTGAGAATAGGAAATTGTTTCGCATAATTTAAGACTTTTCGGGCCACACACCTTTACGATATTCAACCGAAGACTACGTCGTGGCTAATGTAATAACTCAACAAAGTCGAGCGACATTGAGTCTTAGTAGTAGTTGGGTGAGACCGTCCTCTGCGTTGAGATATGTAGTGATCCATGGTTCGCACTTCACGTAAAGCTGTACGTGCCGAGAATTTTAAATTAGTTAGAGATGATATTCGGTTAGTCCTTTTGGCGCTTATCAGCATTTGATATAATTTTTAAATGTATATTTATTTGCAGGAACGCGCACAAGCAAAACCGTTGAAGAGCATCGTGAGTTTCGTGAACAGCGAACAAAATTAATCGAATCGGTTTTCCAGCGACGAGGTCGATGCTGCCGTTCAAAGAATGACGGATAACAACCAAATCATGGTTACTGATGGGATGCTTTTTCTCATTTGAGTTCGTAATGACCTTGGTCACGCAGATCTCTATGATTAAGTTAATGTAATAAGGTGTTTACTACTGAAAAAGAATTATGGGAAGATAGTTTAATACTCAGTACAAATTTCGATACTTCACGCGTTCGCTATATTATACAGTGAGAGCCGAAAACAATTGAAGCCCTTAACTATTGGGACGTGGCTTATTTCTCAAATTAAACAGGGAGTTTCCTTTTAACAAGTTTAAATTATCAAAGGGAACTAGATTCAATCTGGTGCTACCAATCAATCCAATCCTCCACAATTTCATTATTTTACAACTGAATAAGTAGTACAGTATGTGAAGTATCGAAACACTGAATATTAATGGATAAGAATGAAAGTTTTTTTTATGTAGAATAAAAATTTTATATTTCCTACGTTTTTTTTATCCGCAGGGTAAACAACAGTAATGTTATAAAATTTAATTGGGTTTCCATAAAAAAAAATCGAAAATATCACAGGCTTTGAATGTTCAGCACGTTTCAGACAATTATTAACCCTGCTAAGGGCTATAATACATTTGGGAATATCCTGAAGGGGTGGGGGGATAAGGCGTTCCTGATACAAAAAAAAAAAAAAGACCGTTTCTTTACCCCTTTTCAATTCGCCACCCTAAATAACAAGAAAATAAGTGCAAGTCGCAACATTTCGTTTTGGAATGTAGGGCTTTCTTTAGTTCAACACGGTAGATAAAATATTAAGAAATAAATGCAACGTTTTTCGTAACTCATCAAAATCAATCAATCGTGCCATTACTTTCCTTTAAATGAACTGGTACAAACGACGATAATATATATTTTAGGACTGTGTACATTCAAACTGTCTTGATTTATGCATGACCTGCATCAAATGTAAATAAAAGGTTTTATAGCATCGTACTTTCCGTGGCAACTGTACTAGCCATTTCTTTCTGAAGGCCGCTACACACGGTCAGTTTACTGTTTTAACTGCGCATGCTCAACTGTACAAATAAAATGGAGCGTCTGTAGGGGAAACATTTTCCCCTACAGACGTTCCGTTTTAACTGTAGTTAGGCCTGCGCAGTTAAAACAATAACTGACCCTGTGCAAGGAAAAAAGGCATCATTGTTTCTTAACTTGATAAGTAAAACGTACTTATTGATACTTAGTTTAACTTAGATATTTTAAAATTAGAATAAACTGTAGCATTTGCTAGTTCCTTTAGTTAAACAGAGACAATAGATAAAACGCTAAGATTTTATCAGGTCATCCCATAATTAATGTAGTTTTTTAGATCGGAATTTGAAGGACAAAAATATACTCAACTGAAACTTTTTAATCTAGTATATTTTTTCCATCGGAATCAATGACTCTCTGCCAACGTCCCACACGCTTTTCAATGCCATGTTTATAAAATTTAGGCGGTTTTGAGGCAAAAAACATACAAAGACTGGTGTGCAGGTCATCTAAAGAAGTATACTGTTTCTCGTCAAGATAGTTTTGTAGACTCCTGAAGAGATGATAATCTGAAGGCGCAAGGTCTGGAGAATATGAAGGATGTGGAAGTTTTTCCCACCCAAGCTCCTCAATTTTTGCAGAAGTGATCCGAGCGGTATGAGGACGTGCGTTGTCGTGGTGGAACACGATTCCTTTCCGATTAACCAAAGAAGGGCTCTTTTCTTTTAGTGCGGTGTTCAATCGATCCAGTTGTTGACAGTAGACTTGAGCGGTGATTGTTTGGTCACCTTTATCCCACCAAACACTAAGCAACACCTTCCGAGGGTGAAGATTTGGTTTTGGCTGTGGTGTCGCTGGTTCTCCGGCACAAAACCACTGTCGACGGCGCTTACATTCTGGTACAGTATCCACTTTTCATCACCAGTCACTAAACGATGCAAAAACGGATCTTGGAGTTCACGGGAATGAAGAGCTGTGCTAATGTTTACCCGCACCCTCAGATTGTCGACCGACAATTCATGTGGCACCCATTTTCCTAATTTAGGCACTTTCCCGAGTTGTTGCAAATGTCGATGGATGGTGGACGGGGATGAATTGAGTTTCTGGGCCAATTCTTCGACAGTTGTTGAACAGTCTTCTTCAAGTGCGGCTAACAGCGGGTCATCATCAAACTCAGCAGGGCGTCCAGAGCGTGCTGCATCTGTCAAACAGCACTCACCATTCCTAAACTTTTGAAACCATCTTTGACATTTCCTCACACGCAGAATATCGTTGCCATAAACGTCCTGAATGTTTCGCGTTGCTTCAGTAGCACTATTCCCTTTTTTGAACTCGTAAAGCATTATATGCCTGATATGCTCTTCTGATACCGCCATGTTTATGAGGGGTTCACATAAAGCAAAACACACGTCTTCACAATTCAAGGTCTGTAAAGTATGTAGCGAAACACGATAGATCTCCTCTTAGATATAACCTTCGGAAAATTTATGCTTAAACCGAGTAGGACTAGTTTAAACTGAATCTATCGCAAAAAACGACATTACTTATGGGATGACCTGATATTTCTTACAATATTTTGCCTACTAATCTTACGAGTGTCTGCAAACTATTTAAGTTGAAATTATTTCTTATTCAGTGGCAAATTGTGAAGATAGAACAAATAAACGCCTTTTTTCCTTCTCAGGTGTGTTATGGCCTTTTTGTAATTTTTTTTTTAAATCTGATTTAGGTTAATTGAATGCCAATAAAAAGGACGTAACATAATATACACAAAAATTCGAAAACTCATTTTCCACCCTTGAAACAGAATGGGATCCGTGAACCCCGAACAGTAGGTGGCGGCCAGGGAGGTTCAAACCATGTTAGTAACTGATTGCACCACCATCATAATACACACACACACAAAAAATTAGTGGCCTTCCTGTAAGCTCTTTTCTCTGTTGGTTTTCCATGCCAGTAAGTGTTCCACAGTAAAGCAACCATCTGTACAACAAGCACCTGATGCTGGAGAGGAACATATGAAAAGTTGCATATCTGAACAGCTGGCCAAACCTGAGGAAGAGAGCGATGCAATTTCATAAACTCATCATCCAACTAATTCTGAAAGAATGAACTAAACTTTCAGGGAACTTGTAAATGAACACAAATACAATTCAGCTTTTAACTGGAAGTTTAAAATGGGGATTGTTTAAAAACTGTCTGCCCTTCCATCCCCTTATAAGAGCTCAAAATCAGAGATGCAAGTTTAGA
The DNA here is from genome assembly GCA_023014485.1 of Bathynomus jamesi. Lineage (NCBI taxonomy): Eukaryota > Metazoa > Arthropoda > Malacostraca > Isopoda > Cirolanidae > Bathynomus > Bathynomus jamesi. Next base: position 889,634 of record JAJOZX010000401.1, read on the forward strand.
AATGTCCTTGTACCGACAGTTGTCAGTGGATTTATAAGACAAAAAAAGACTGACGAATTAATATTCATGAGGTTATGAACGAGTGCAATTCAGCATGGACCCTCTGAATTTATTTGGTTGGGGACGTAAATTTAGTGTTCCTCTAGCAGGGGTGGCCAACCTTTTACATTTCATTCGCAAATTTTTTCACGCATGAGTTCAGATGGGCCATACAAGTCTTGTACCCCCATTCAATTCTTGTATAAAATATGTTAATATAGATATATTTAGCATTTTTACATGATATAATGATTTATAAAAAACAATGTAAACATTACTTACCTTAATGAGACTTTTGAGTGTTTTGATTTCACCAAGCTTTTAATGTTTGGAGTTAAATTAGTTACTGAGAGCAGCAATGCACCACTTCTAATCATCCAATGCGCCACTTTTGGCGCATGCGCCATAGGTTGGCCACCCCTGAGTCTAGCTCATCTCTCTTCACCTTCAGAATTCAACCAAACTTGCGAGTTTCAAACATATGATATCTAGGTTAGTTTAATCTAGCTCCCCATCTTAACAATATGGCTCCGAACCAAAATATCACAAATCTTCAACTGTGCACCAACAAAGCTGGTGAACGAAATAGTGTTCATTTTTAAATTATTTTTTTTTAGTTTCCTAATTAACAAACGACTTTGGTTTTCAAATATATGTCATTTAAAGGTCTTGTTTTGTGTTATGGCAGGACGCCATCGAAGAATCGGAGGTTATTGGATTCATTCCACAACAGCATCTTGGTTAATGCCCTGATGAACTTTGAGCGTGGAATACACACAAGCGATGAATGATCATCATATGGAAGGGTTCCAAATTTTGAACAGTTTGGGAATGTAAACCATATATTATTGCATATTAATAATTAATAAGAAACATGACTATTTTTTAAGCATCATTCCTCTGACACACTGTACTTTATCTCATACTACTAAAATTGGCTAATAGTAAAATTATATGTTGGGTGACAGATAAAAGAATAGACAAGTGCAATCCAGTATGGACCCTCTAAATTTACTTGGTTGAGGAAATAAAAAGTTTGGAATTCATTGGCACACAATTAAAATGTGTAGACAAAAATAAAATTTGTAATTCTATGTATCTATATGCCTTTTCAGGCAGTTGATAATGAAGAAGATTACCTCATTAAATTGGGGCAGGTCAGTAGTATTATTGATAAGTTGAATACGACATGTGTAGCTATTATTGGTGACTTTAATGCTAATGTGCTTAATGATAATTCTTTGTTTAGCAACCACTTAAAAGCCCTGTGAAGATAACGTGACCCTTTCATCTATGTGTATTGTGTAGTCTTCCTGGTGATAACTTTACTCATGTTAGTGATAGTTGGCACACCACCTCATGGTTGGATCATTGTATTTGTACACCTGATACAAATCAGGTAGTTCTGAATATGGCAGTTTTGTACTCCTATGCTGCTATTAATTAAGTTTGACATTAATTGTATTCCAATGCTATCACAGGTAAATGATACACGTAAAGCGGTTAGACTGGTCCAAAGTTGATGATGAGGGCAAACAACATTATTGTAACAAGTCTGATGTATTGCTAAGTAATATATCTATCCCTAATGATGCTCTAGCTTGTCAGGATGTAAACTGTAGAATTCAAACACATATTTTGGAATTTAAAGACATGTATGAACAAATTGTTTCCTATCTCAATAATGCTAACCTAGACTTAAATACCTTTAGGAGAAAAATTATACATGTAGACCTAGCTGGAGCGATTATGTGGCTGAACTTCATAATGCATCCAGACATGCTTTTTTTGATGTGGTGTGAACAAGGGGAATCAAGGGAGCCCTGTATTACAACAAAAACAGAGGGCTAATGCCAGGTTCAAGTATGCATTAAGGTATATAAAAAATCATGAGGATAAGTTAAGCAGGGATGCTCTGGCTAGAAAGCTTGCCAGTAAGAACCCAAGAAACTTGTGAAGAATTAAAAACAATGAATTATAGAAGGAACACTACAGTGAGTTATTCAACTCTGTACATATGAACAATAATGTTAATTGTGATGTTACCTATAGTCCAGATATAAGAGTTAGTGTATTTGAGACTAAACAGGCCATAAAATGTTTAGATTGTAACAAATCATGTGGTATTGATGGTATTTCTGCTGAGCATCTGAAATTTAGTAGTGACAGATTAGTGCCTCTGTTAGCTTTGTGCTTTACAGGCTTGCTGATACATGGTGTTTTGCCGGATACAACGTTATCCGTTGTTTTGGTGCCAGTACTAAAAAGATAAAAAGGGTAAAATCAACAGTAAAGATAACTATAGGCCAATAGCCTTGGCCAGTATTATGTCTAAGGTGTTTGAATATATACTCATTAATAGACTTGAATGTTACCTGTATACTAGTGATAACCAATTTGGTTTCAAAAAGAAACACAGTACTGATATGTGTGAGTGTATGCCTTGAAGGAAATGGTCTGTAAATACCAAATCCTAGATGCTAATGTATTTTTTTGTTTCCTGGATGTCTCTAAGGCATTTGATCGTGTTAATCATGACAAATTATTCATGAAACTTGTAAATAGTAATGTACCTGGTTACTTGATCCGTATATTAATATTCTGGTATAATCACCAGACAATGATTGTAAGATGGGGTGGGGTTAATTCACAGCCATTCTCTGTGACCAATGGTGTCAGGCAGGGAGGGATACTATCCCCCCTACTTATTAATGTTTATATGGATAATCTAATGTTGTGCTGAACACCTGTAAAATAGGCTGCTATATTGGTACAATGATTGTTAATCATCTGATGTATGCAGATGATCATTTCATGTGTACACATTAGATTTAGATGTTAAGTTGATTTTGTTCAAAAAATTTTGTAATCCAATGTATACAGCTCATTTGTGGTGGGACTACAGGATGTATAATTTGAGAAAATTATATGTTGCACATAATAATATTTTTAGGAGTTTATTAAGAACTCCAAGACTTATAAATGGTGCTCCTTCTAGTGTCAGTATGGTGTTTGTAGTCAATAATGTGCCTAACTGTGCCAGTGTCATTCGCAATTTTGTATTTAGATTTATCACAAGGCTTGGTGAGTCAGACAATAAGATAATAGAAGCCACAATTAGTGGACTGGTCTCCGATATATTTTATAAATCTCAAATCTGGAAGCATTGGTGTAGGCAATTGCATGTTCATTATGCACAATGATTCACTGGCCTACTCAGTCAGTGCTCCAGACAACTATCTCTTAATCTTCTATGGACCTTTTGTATGATGTTTGTACCTGTTGAGTCTGAAATAAGTGTTTGTTTGTTTGTCAGTCACGAAAATAAGATCGAACCTCTAACATACATTTGAAAACCAAAAGTCACTTGTTAATTAGATGAAAAATATATTGTGTTTAAAAATGCACAAAATTCAGTTTCATCCACCCACTTTGTTAATACTGTACATAGCTGAAGATTGTGATAATTTGATTCCAAGCCCTATAGTCTGTATGACAAATCTCAGGAACACTTACCGTCCAATTTGTAAGAATAATATCCACATAATCTCTCTCTATCTGTGCTTTAATATCGGTGACACTTTTATTCTGAGTCACACCCAGAACAGAGAGAAACAGTGCCAAGAAGGAGGGTGCGAAAAGTAACTGGTCAAAAGCAACTTTTTTCAGAGCCCCAACTTTGCCTTGGGAACCAAATTTTCTATCAAGAAAACCATACCAAACTCTTAGTGTAGGTGCCTGGGAAAAAAAAAAAAAACTATATAAATAAACAAATCTTTTTAGAAGCAGAACACAGGGCTACGTCGTAGCCAATGTCGTAACACCGCTTCCCATTGATCAGCGAAGTTAAGCGACATTGGGCCTGGGTAGTAGTTGGATGGGAGACCATCCTCTGTGTCCAGATTATGCACCAACTCGTGGTTCGGATCCCACGTCAAGCTGTAGGTCCCTTCCGTCATATGACCTTAGATGTTGCGAAGGAGGTTAAACAACCCCAATCATTATTATTATTCAGAAGCAGAACAAATAAGGAGTCGCGTACAAATTAAGCTTTTTGTCATTAACAACAACTACAAAACTAAAACTGATATTTAAAGAGTTGTTTGCGTGAAAACAGTTTTGTTCTCTCCTATCCTCCTCCCTAATTTTGCTGCAGGATGGAAATCCAGAACACAGCTTTGAAGCATCCAGAATTGGGGGGGGGGGGGGGGTGGGGTCTCAAAATACTATTAGCTCCTCAAAACTAACTTTTAAAATAATTTTGAATACTGAGGCATTGAATAAGATATTAAATGCTTTTTTCTTCTATTTTAATTTTATGTTAAACCCTAATTTAGTCTCAACAAACTTGAGACATATAACTATTAAAAAGATATTTTAATTTCTTACTCAAATTCAAGTGAGAAAATAAATATGAAGTGAATTATAATTTATACTGTACAATTACTTTACTTTGATTGAATATAAAATGTTGTCATGTTTAAAAAAGATAAATACCGTAAATAAAAAAACTTTTAGCAAAATCAGTTAATTTATAATGCTGATCAACTTTCAAAGAAAGATCCTGAATATGAATTATGTACAAATGATCTAATGATAATTTACCACAAGAATAAAACCAATTCCAAAAAAACGAAGAGGTCGAACCCACTCAAACTCCTCAGTTTTTTTTCTTTCAATACCAAACTGAGAAACTACATCTCCAGCTGCCATTAATGACCCTGAAATAAAGGAAACAAATCAAATTTTAGTGGAAATTCAATCCTTCTTAGACTGATTTAAAAAAAAAGATAAAAAATATATATTATATTATAAATGTACAGGCAGTCCCTCACTTACTGCAAGGGTTGCATTTCTAAAAGGGTCTGTGATAAGTGAAATGGCAATATTCACAACAAATTTCCCCATAGAAACCCATATATTGAAGGGGGGGGGGGGGGGGGGATGTGTTATGGGGGGGAAATTTTTGGTTAACTGTGTGGTTTTTTGGACAAGCACAAAAATATACAAGTACCATAAAAGTGATATATACATTAACCCAAGTCTCTCAATGGTTTAATTTTATTTACATACAAGAAATAATTCCCTTTATAGTGGCATTATAAAGGGAACACACACACACACACATATATATATACACACACACACACACATATACACATATATACACACACACACACACACACATACAGGGTGTCCCATAAGTCCAGCATCATAGGAGAAATTAATATTTTTCTATTTCTACAAACCATAATTTATATGCTTGGGATGCCAATTTCCCATCCACCATTCTGTTCAGTGACGAGGCTGTTTTTTATGGAAATGGTGAAGTAAATCGACAGAACACCCGCTACTGGTCTCCAAACAACCCTCACTGGTATACCTCTTCAAAGGAACAAGGTGCATCTCGGGTGATGGTATGGTGTGGCATTTGGAAGGATCGCATCATAGGCCCCCTCTTTTTGGATGAACATGTCACTGGAGGCACCTACCTACATATGCTCAAGGAAAAAGCATTTCCCAGTGTCTTGAATGAAGAAGGAAATTTCCCAATATGGTTCCAGCGAGACGGTGTTCCGTGCATTACAGCACCCAAGTAAGGGAATACCTGTACCAACAATACCCTGGTCATTGGATAGGACATGAGGGCCTGTGGAATGGCCAGCTAGAAGCCCAGATCTCATGCCACTAGATTTTTATATCTGGGGCCACTTGAAAGCGCTGGTATACACAGAGAAAATTACGAGTATTGAACATTTGTGGCAGTGCATTATTGGGGCATGTAACACCATTACTCCTGACATCATGCACCATGTTTTTGCTGACTGGGTATCATGTCTGAATTTGTGTATTGAAAACAATGGTGGACATATTGAGCACGTTCTGTAAATAAAAGCTTTTGTTTTGCCTTTTTTTATTATTTTTCCTATGATGCTGGACTTATGGGACACCCTGTGTGTGTGTGTGTGTGTGTGTGTGTGTGTGTAAATTATTTCACTAAAGTAACACATGAATAATATTTATGATGAAAATAATAATGAAGGAAAAAGAAAACAGAATGGTGCTCAAGTACTTTCATCTAATGACATCCTAAGGAACACTGTGTTCCTGAGGATGTCATTAGACAAAAGTGCTTGAGCACCATTCTGTATTTCCTTTTCCTTCATGGTTATTTAATTATATATATGCTTACCTGCTTGAAAAGACTGAATCAAAAGTGGGTATCTTCGAATAATTTTTGATAAACTCATGATACAATTTTCCTTTTGAAACAAGCTACCATTTATAGCAGTTATTCTAATAATCAGTTCTGTCTATTATTGATATGGCAATGAATCTAATGATGGTTAGTAAAATGCAAGATTAATTTTATGTCTTATGACTAATCTTCGTACAGTAAAAGTTCAAAAATCCAGACTGCTTGGGGATTGGGAGGGTCTGGATTTCCAGATTTTCCGGATTCTCAGGCAGTAATTTTAAAATTCAAATTTAAGGAGGAATAAAGAAGAAAAGAACATGTAAATTATGATAGTTTATTCACTACGAAATACAGCGTGTTTAATTCTTGAAATCATTCATAAAAACGAACATTTTTATAAAAAATACACTAAATAATTGACAAAAAATGAAATCAGAAATTATTCACTATGAATACAGCGTGTTTAATTCTTGAATCATTCATAAAACGAACATTTTATAAAAAAAATAATTGACAAAAATGACAGAAATTATTCACTACGAAAAATTAGTCATTCATTTCAAATACTTTTGTTGCATCTGATGCACTACTTGTGGATGGAACACTTGTTTCACCGACAGATGCTGCTATTGCTTTTTGAAGATACTTTCTTATGTCACTTTGTTTGCGAGATTCTAATTTCTTTTTGATTAAATTGTTCTGCACCATATGCACATGCATGACATCTTGAAGACTAAAGCTATGGTTCTGTTCCACGAATTTTATAACATTTTCTATAGGGTACTCTTTTCTGCACAAGCCCAAGATATCTTTTCTTCTTGAACTATATTTTCTTCTTCACCAGATTCTTCTGAACAGCTCTCTTCTTTCTTATCGGGAGTGGTGATACTTTCAATGATTTGTTGATCATGAAAGTGGCTGCAACTTCAATATCATTTTCAATGTTTACCCACTCTTCCATGTCGTCGCTATTAAGTTTAGACAGAGGGTTGTCTTCAGTAGATAATTTAACAGTTTCCATCAGTTTATCTACTTTTGGAGCCATTATTATGGGTTAATAAAAGTTTGTAAATACGTGTATACTGTATACGTAAATGAAAACAGCAGGACAGTAAGTTAAAGCGTGGTCACAGGGTGATTTCACAATTTACAATGGCGAATTATCACTTCCATATGTAGAGTTGCCACTTGTTGCCACTGCGCATCTGTGGCGCTTCAATCAGAACTTTCGAAAACGAACGCGAATACAAAAAAGAACGTGAAATTCAAAAAAGTGTGCCATTTTAAAAAGTCCGGATTCTCAGGTTGTCCAGATTTCTGGGGTCTGGATTTTCAGACTTTTACTGTACTTGGCTCATCAGTTAATTTTCATTACAAAGAATAGGTATACCTAAAACAGAAGAAAAACATTATAAACTTATAAAATAAATAAGTAAATGAACTTTTGTCTATTATGCATGAAATTTGGCTTAGGCATATTTAAAAAGACTCTTAGTACTGTAATAGTATAGCCAAATAAAGTGTTTTGGGTATCCTGCTTGAGGAAGATTTTGCAACAATTTCATGCAATATCTACAAATATGTTATCCTGCCACTTATAATTAAAAGGTGGTACTTATTTTAAGTATACAGTTAGTCCTCATTTTACAGAACCCCTTTATATGGAATTTCACACTTACAGAAATTTTATTTCAGTACTGAGGTCAGTTATACAGACAAAAATTCCGCAGTTATGGAAATTTTTTCAGAAAAGTTAAAAATGAAATTTTACTGCTGAGCAATTATACAGACTATATTAAATGTCTTACAAGCAAAAAAAAAAATGCAAGATTAGATGATTTTTATAACTAGATTACAAAAGTTACTCCGTAACTACAAGCAGATGTATAAAGAGAGATGATGCGGGGAAAATAGCAGGCTGTGGAGTCAGAGTCAGAGTCGTGGAGTCAGTCAATTTTGAGTGGAGTCGGAGTTGGTGCAAATCCTTCAACTATAACCATAGCAGCCTAGGCCTAGACCTAGCTCAATTTTATGAATAAAATAGATTTAACCTAATGTTTTAATATATAATATAATATATAAATAATATATAAATATATAAATATATAAATAATATATAAATATAGTTGCTTATAATTAATAAGGATTATAATTAATTAATTAACAATTAATAATAAGGAAATTTAAAAATTTTGTACTAGCAACCCTAAATCTTTTTTAGATTTCAATTTGATAAGTAATGATAACAGCGTAATGTCACATCAAAAGTATAAATCTGCTGTTTTTGAATATTTTTCACTGACTGCTGATGGAAAATATTACGTATGTCAGTGCCAAAAGGGCACTAATGATCAGGAAAAAATGTGATATGCCAAAATTAGTGCTTTCTCAGGTGAAGGATCCAATGCTCCAACAAGAGCAGGAAATCTAAAACACCACCTTCAACGGCATCATCCAAAGGATTACAAAATTGTGAATGAAAAGGATGATGAAAGAAAGAAGAAGGCTGATGACAATTCAAGCACAAGTTCTCGTCAAACTACTGTCACAAAATATTTTATGAGTGAAAAAGTCACAGTGACTATGACAGCAGACAAATTTAAAGCATGCATAATTGAAATGGTTGTAAAGAATTCTCTCCCTCTAGCATTTTTTTCAACCCCGGCCTTTGCTAATCTGAATGGGGAAATGGCAAATATACTTGGCATTTCATTAGAACGTGGCAACATTCGTAATATGATAATGGAAGAATCGCAAAAGCAGAAGCATGCACTAAAAGAATGTCTTCGAGGACAAATCCTGTTCTTGAAGATGGATTCCTGTACTCGCCATAGAGTAAACTATTTTGCAATTAATATTCGCTTTATCGATGATAAAAAAGTAGTAGTCACACGGACATTAGCAGTAAGAGATACTAAAGCACAGCATACCAGTGATTATCTTGAAAAACTACTAATGGATGTATTAAATGATTTTAACATCAGAAAGGACCAGGTATTGTCAATTGTAACGGACAATGCTTCCAACATGGTGAAAACACTTGAAAAATTTAACAAAAAAGAAGTTGTGGAAGATTCAGAAGACAGTGATGATTATGTTGATGATTATTCTGAAGATAATGAACAAGTAATGGTGGTTGATGATCATGATAGTCACGATACATTAGATTCATTTGTGGATACTGCAGCAAGAATATCCAAAATCCATCATATGCGCTGCAGTGTCCACACACTGCAGTTGGCAATACGCGATGGCTTGAAAGGACAACATGCAGCTAATCTCATTGGAAGAATATGAAAAGTTGCTGTGGCAGCTAGAATGCCAAAACTAGACTATTTTGAAGCGACGAGCTGGCAAAGGAGCAATTTTGGACCAAGCGACTCGGTGGGGCAGCACATACATGATTCAACGGATTCTTGAAATAAAACCTTTCCTTAGCAACATGGCCTCCCCGGATGTCATCATGACTGAGGCTCAGTGGGATCAGGTAAAACAACTTGAGGGCTTACTTCGCCATCCTTATAATGTGACAAAAAATTGCAATCAGATGATTTGACTCCTGGCTTATTCTATAAGGAGTGGAAGACGCTTATTTTCCATCTTTCTCAAACTGGTGGCATACTAGCCGATGATATAAGGAATTCGATGATACAGAGAGAAAAGCTTCTGCTAGACAATGATATTCTTTTGGCTGCTATATATGTTGATGTCATGTACAGTGTGACATTAACAGAAGTGCAGCAAATCAGAGCCAAAGCTGCCTTATGTGATGTAGCCATACATATTGAAGGTCTACGAGATCATGGTCATGATGAATCCAAGGCAGTAGTTGGGCCACTTCATGGCAGTCATACGATTTCGTCGTCATCATCAAATTCAGGCTCTGATGAAGAATTAGATTTTGAAAAACATCTGGACAGACAAGAACGATCAAAGTGAAGGCGATTGGAATTGGAACAGGAGGAACACCCCCAGAGTGCATTAGATAAATTCAAAATCAATTTCTATAAATCATTGGAGGAGGTGGAAAAGATTGATCGTTCATCAAAGTTGACTGTGAAAGAAGCAATTGCTAAATACCCCAAAATTGTCCAAGATGCTTCTATGACTGTTACGGCCTTGCCACCTACTCAAATTAGTGTAGAACGCTTATTTTCAGTACTTAAAATCATCCACTCTGACTTAAGAGCATCACTGAAAGAAGATTTAATGGAAGCGATCCTTTTTTAAGAACAAATTCAGTTTAGGTTAGTACATTTTGTTACGGTTGTTTATAATAATACAAAAACATCTTATTAATTTGCTAAACCAATAATAATCTTATTTTGTTTAAGCTTCAATCAGTTTGTATTTTGGGATTTATTGTAATTTTTGAATAAAGAGAAAAAAAGCCATTAAGGCATAGTTACAGCCACTAAGTAACCTGATGAGTCATGTGGTGGTGACAAAATGCCTTGTTTATGAATCTCCATTGGCCTAATAAAGCTAATCGTAATCAATTTGGCCTTAACATTCCATCGGAGTCGGAGTCATAATTATACAAGTCAGATTTCTGGAGTCGGAGTGTTAAAATTTTTGGAGTCGGCAAATTTTATCACCGACTCCACAGCCCTGGAAAATAGACCACACACTTATCACTTTTTCACCTGCAATCATCATCACTGCCCACAGCAACCATGCACCAAGATGATGGGTCAGACAGTGAGCTGACAACTCTTCATTGCTCCTTCAGCTTCAAGAGGAAGCATCTGATGATGCTGTGGAAAAGAGGGTGCTGCCCCTTCATCAACCACCTTCTGACTTCCTTTCCATGACTCACAACACTACCACCAAGCACTGATCAGCAGTTTTGGGGGGTGAATACAACTATTTATGCAGTTTATTTCCTCTAGTAGCTACAATATAATTTATAAAAAATATTAAAATAATATTGTTTTCTATTTAAATATGATTAAAAAGGTAAAAAATTATGTTTATTATGCAATTTTGGGTCGGAAAAATCTTCTGTAGGAATGCATCTCCCATTATATAATGGGATTTAATGGGAAAATAGGGTCTATTATATGGAAATTCGGTTTATGGACAACTTTTCAGGAATGTAACGCTTCTGTATAATGAGGACTGCCTGTACTAGATTTTTATTTGGAAAGTACCTGCCTTTCCCAAATATTCTGAAGAAAAACCCACCCACTCCTGAACCATATAGCCAACAGGCCTGAAATTAAATTGAATGGTATTGTATATATTTCTTTTGTACCGAGATTTTAATCTAGCAATTATTTTTCCAAGTTTAAAGGTTTATCTTTAAATCATTCCTGACAAACTAAATTCATGGTTTGTCAAAACAAATTTTACTTAACTGTTCAAATTTTTATTGGTAATTATGTCGCAAATGACATGGCCTGAAGTTGAAATAAAAAATATATTTTTTGACTGTATTTGGTATGCTCTGCTCAAATATAACCTTCAATTCTTGTGCAAATGAACAAAAATACATGTTTGGGCCATGCAATGACAACTGTATTTCTGTTCATTTGCACAAGAAATGAAGGTCATATTCGAACAAAGCACACCAAAATACACTTGAAAAATATATTTTTTACATTTTATACAATAAAGTATAACCTTTCATTTAAACTAACGAAAATATCATACCTTAACCTAACCAATCATCAAGGGTGTATAGATGACCTAACCGGGCATTCAATTAACCTAACCAGGCATTCAATTAACCTAACCAGGCATTCAATTAACCTAACCAGGCATTCAATTAACCTAACCAGGCATTCAATTAACCTAACCAGGCATTCAATTAACCTAACCAGGCATTCAATTAACCTAACCAGGCATTCAATTAACCTAACCAGGCATTCAATTAACCTAACCAGGCATTCAATTAACCTAACCAGGCATTCAATTAACCTAACCAGGCATTCAATTAACCTAACAGGTTAATATTGGTTATTTCACCTAAATATCTTCTGATCTTTTCATATTAGGCACTCACTGTTACATTTCAGGCAAGTTAAGGATGAGAGAATAATGCTATAATTGATAAAAATATCTAATGCTTTATCTTCATCTAAGGCACATGACAAATCAAGCTCTCAAAGTCAAATCCACACAAATGGCATGTCATAATTCTATCACAAACACCACCAAACTGAATCCAATTAGAAAAAAAAAAATAGCCAGAACAGAAACCAACAAACTAATTAAGTTGCAGAGTAACAATGTCATACCACCCCCAACTACAAATATACTATATATTCTACAATAGTTTGCACAAAAAAATGAGTGACAAATTTGAATAAAGCGACTTAAACTACCTCATAAAAAGTTATTTTGATTTACAGGTCCAGCCCATGTCATTTAAAACATATTAACCTTTTTATTTACAAAAGCTATGCTACTTAGTCGATGATAAATAAGGATACCAGGATATACAGGGTGAGTCAAAAGTCTGGAAACATAGGAACTATGCTTTTCAATGCAAATACATATGTATATTTGCATTGAAAAGCTAGTTCCTATGTTTCAAGACTTTTGACTCACCCTGTATTAATATTTAGTTTTCTATGTAATTTTAAATATTAAATAAAATTATACGAAGTCACTCCCTTTAATTTTTTACAAATTTGCAAGTGACTGTACATACAAAATCAATTAAAAAATAAATGCAGAACTATGAAAAAACTATACAACACCCATTATACAGTTTTCAACTAGGTCTATCCTAACCCGACCTAAACACACCTATAATATAGTACCTAACTTCTAAGTCATATTTCAACATGATACTCTGCATTATGTTGCATAACTATACATTATATGATGTTAGAAAATGTATTTTTCCATACCAAATTTTTTACTGCTGACATTGGCAAAAACTTACAAGAAAGACATTCCATTAGTTCACAAAACTGTCCCAGTTTACATAATGCTTTTTCTCAAAGTGAACACGCACATGCAGGCATGAACGTGCGTATGTGCACGCACACAAGGGCCATCAACAATGGTGAATGGGTTCAGGGACCTCAAACAACAGCAATGTTAAGTAGGACCAGACCTGTTATCAGAACAACTATGACTTCCAGAATGACAACTACTACTAGAACTAAAATATGGAGAATTTGCATTACATTTCATTTGGAAAACATGAAGCCACTGGGTCCTATAGAGGTTATCCAAGTGACAAGCTATATTTTATGATAAAAAAAATCTTGAAATGTCAGTCTCAAGTCAACTAACATACAACTATCCACTACCACCAAAGCAGCCTACAGAAATCAAGCCAAGAACACACAACATTCACAATCTACAGTCACCCCTCACTATTCATGGGTAGTTTGTCCCATGGGACCCTGTAAAGCACAAAATCCACAGTGTGATACGAAGGTTCAATGGGAAAAGGGAGGATTACGTACCTGGGAACCCTCAGACATGGGGGTAGTGTTAGAAAATAGTTTTCTACTGATACTGTATTAGAGAAAATGTACCAGCAGGGGTTTGCAAGGGGTGATGCAAGTACTGTAGTAAGAGCACCCTCAAGTTGAAAACAGATGCTAGGTGATCAGGAAGCTTTCAGTTGTGGCATTGCTCTGATATATGTCTTGTATATAAATAATAATGTATGTAAAATGATATATAACAAGTACAAGTAGTAAAAACATGTGAAAAAACAACTTTAGAAGACATCACTATAAAAATAATATAGCTAATAATCCAGAGGAGCGTGAGAAAGATGACTCAATATAAACTCACCAGTCATACCAAGGGACATGCTACGTGGCATGTTCCTGCCAGTTGTAAATGCTAAAGCATCATATGTATCATATACTGTACTCATATCATACATATTGTACTATGTATGCAAAAAAGTGTAAAGTTATTTTTAGCATTCACCATAATTTTTTAAAATTTGTGCCAATCTATTTTTGAATCTTAGCTCAAGCAGACTGAAAAAAGAGTTGTGAAATGTCTTCATCCTATCTCTGAATTCATGCATGTTAAACCTCGTGCAAGTCTGGGGATCACTATAAACTACTAACTACTGAATGGTATTTGAGACCCAGACATTATACATAACTTCAGTAATGAAGGGGTGTGTGGGTGTGGGCCATAAGGTGCCTAGAAGTCCATAAATGGTCAGCTAAGTGAGGTTAGTTATTGTTTCGCACCTCTGTAGTCACGCACAAAATTTCATCAGGTTGCACTAATCTGCAGATATGTGAAAATTCCACCTGCAAACTGCAAAAAGGGTCACAAATGGTCAACTGCTGATAAGTTAAATCAGCAAAGCGCAAACTCACAAATGGCAAGGGGTGACTATCTCTCTCATTCAAGAAAGTGTCAAAATTTTTCTTAAAATTTACTAAAGAGCTACGATTTACCACATCATATGACAAGTCATTCCAAAAATCTACTACTCTATGACTGAAAAGTATTTTTGTAGATCAAGTCTACAAGTGTGTTTTCTAATTTTCAGTAGTTTTCCATATACCAATGCAATTTTAATAAGCTCCCAATGTCAATTGCCCTTGATGATAGGTTAGGTTTAGTCATGATATTTTAATTGTTTTGTATATATATAAAATAACAAAAATAAATATTTTACTAATATAGTAAATGTCCATAATAAATTTCTAAAAATATATTAAGCATTGTATTCATATAGTAAAAACTTACCATTTGTGGGGGGTATAACAGAAAAGTACCTAATTTTCTTATTATGCCCACAAGTTATCATATCAGCCTCTAATGAGAAAAAGTTATGTACATCTAAATTGTCCAAACCTGAAAACATTTTGAACATCTGTATCATATCTTCCTTCATACAATGTCTCTCAAAACTAAACATACCTAGTTCCTTCAATCTTTCCCTGTATTTCAATCTTCTTAGGTTAGGGATAAGCTTGGTTGCCCTATGTTGGTGAGGGGACCAAGCTTGAATGCAGTATTCTAAGTGAGGTCCAACATAAGAATTATATAATTTATAGATGACTCCCTTACTCTTGTAAAGTCGAACATTCCTCAGTAATCTTTCGTTTTAGGTACCGTACATAAAATCAAGGCTACAAATAAGGCTAATAAAATGTAGGGATGATCAGTAGTTTTGGATCTTTTCCTTATAGCACCCCAAATTCTTTTCAGTTAGTACAATTGTGACTTTTTCATTAAAACTAACAAAAAATTCATGACTTAACCTAACCAATTAATTATCAAGGGCCTACAGTTTACCTAACTGGGCATTCAATTAACCTAATTAGTTGGTAAGGTTAGGTTAAGTCATGATATTTTTGTTAGTTTTAACAAAAATATTCTGTGTCAAAATTGTTACTAACTAAAAAGAAGACATTAGGGGTGCTATTAACCTAAAGATTCAAAATTACTGATCATCCTTACATTTTATTTGCCTTGTCTGTAGCCTCAATTTTATGTACCTAAAACGAAAGATTGCCCATTCCTCTTAATAATACCTAACATTTTATTTGCTTTATTTCTAGCCTCTAAGCACTGCTTAGAGAAAATTTGGCACTTTTTCATAATAGGTCCTGCACAAGAATAATAAAATTTCTTAATTCATTTTAGGTTTTAAAGTGCCATAAATGAATGCCCAGTTAGGTCAACTGTATGCCCTTGACAATTGGTTAAGTATATCAAAGTTTTGTGTGTATATATATATTAGTGATGGGATGATTAATTGGAATCAGAATCGAGAATCGGAAGAATCGAGCATTTTTCAGGAATCGGAATCGAGAGAATTGTACCATGATTTCCGATTCTTAAAACGATTCTTTAACTTTTAATTGAACCAGTTTTGCAATGTAAACTTTAAAATTTAAATGAAAGAGGATAACAAATTTCATTTTTATTGTATTGTAGCTATACATTAAAACATGTATATCCATGATGTGTAATCAAGAAGATTAAAATGAATTGTTACAACTTACAGTTGATTTTTATTTTAAACCATCTATAATTTATATTACCATACTCATAATGTAAATAGTTAATCTTACCAGAGTAAAATATGACAATTTCCAGAAAAATAAGTATAGAATTATATTTAAAAATATTGAGAATCGGAATCGAGACTTTTTAGTGGTATCGGAATCGTTAAAAATTTTGGTATCATCCCATCACTAATATATATATATATATATATATATATATATATATATTTTTTATATTATTTGTAATTCAAGACTAGTGAAAATAAAGTAGAAGTTCCAGATTTTAAAAGAGGAAATATAAATGGACTAGTAAATGATGTGTGTAATAAATTGGACAGATATTCTACAGCCTGAACAGACAGTAACTAGTATGTGGGAAAAATTTAAAAGTATAATAATGAACATACAAAGCATATCCCACAGTATAAATCAGAACTGGAAAAATAAAAAACAACCTTGGATAAACTGCAATGTAAAAAGAGCAATCAGAGAAAAAACAAGAGCATTTCATAAATTCAAAGAACTAAAAATGGCACAGACTCCGAAATATATAAAGGTAAAAGAAGCATTTGCAAGAAAGTAATCAGAGATAGCAAACGTGACCTGGAAAAAAGCCTAGCCAAGAATTCAAAAACAATCCTAAGAAGTTTTTCAGTCACTTCAATTTGAAAAGTAGAGTGAAAAAGAAAATTGGCCCCCTCCATATAGATGATAAAACTATAGATGATGATCTTGAAATAACTGAAGAACTAAACAAATACTTCTCATCAGTATTCACAAATGAAAATTTAAATAATATTCCTGATCTTATACTACCAGGACAGATAGAGAATAAATGAATTAAGGGTGACAAACTAGATACAGTATCTTAAAAGCAATAGATAAATTAAAAACGGAAAAATCTCCAGGCCAGATGAAATGCATCCAATAGTCATAAAGCTGCCAAAAGAATATAGCACAGGCACTAGAAATTATTTTTAATAAATCATTGATATGTACTGAATGCCAGAGGATTGGAAGAAAGAAATGTGGCTCCAATCTTAAAAAAGGAAATAGAAACTTGGCAAAAAACTACAGACCCATCAGCCTCACCTCCATTATTTTCAATTACTCGAAAGTATCATTAGAGGTAAAGTTACTGAGTTCCTTTAAGAGTGCAACCTTATAAATGATAGCCAGCATGGCTTTCGAAATGGAAGGTCCTGTCTAACCACTTGATTGAATTTTATGATGGAGTCCTATTGCATTTGGACAATAAGAGCCAGTAGATATATTATACTTAGATTTTGCAAAGGCATTTGATACTGTTCCTCATGCAAGATTGTTGGTAAAGTTAGAGCCCATGGTATGAGGTAATATAGCTGATTGGATAGAAGAATGGCTGAGAAATAGAAAACAGAGTTCATCTAAATGGAAATAAGTCTACTTGAGACCCGTATTGAGCGGTCCCACAGGGGTCTGTTCTGGACCTCTGCTTTTTGTTGTCTATATAATGATCTAGAGAGGGCCTATCATGTAAAACCTCAAATTTGCTGATGATACAAAATTAGGCCATAATGTTAAGTCAGTAGCAGGAGCAATGACATACAAAAGACTTAGACAGAGTAACAGCTGGGCAGATAAGTGGAGATGAAATTTAATGTTGATAAGTGCAAGGTTATGCATATTGGGCAAAAAATCCGAATTTGAATACAATATGAATGGAATTTGGATTAAAATGATGATAAAGAGAAAGACTTGGTGTCACTGTGACAAATGAACTTAAACCCTCAAATCACTGTATGATAATCAGAATAAAGCAAATGCTAGACTCAATCTCATGCACACACACATTGAATACAAATCACCCAATTTTATAAAGCAACTATACATTTCATATGCAAGACCCCTCCTCGAATACTGCATTCAATTTAATAGTCCCTATTTGATACAAGATATTGAAAACTTGAAAAAGTACAGAAACGAGCAACAAGAATGAATCCCATCTCTCAGACAATTGACATATTAGGGAAAGACTGGCGTATCTAAGCATGTTCTCATTAAAAGGAGGAGGTTAAGGGGTGATATGATAGAGGTGTATAAATGATAAAAGGGTTGATAAATAGATTTTGAGTCTTTTCATTAAAGATCACAATAATCAGACTAGAGGTCATAGTATGAATTATTTAAGCCAAGATGTAGAACAAATTTAAGAAAACATAGTTTTACAAACAGAGTAATTAAGTTTTTGGAACAGTCTGACAGAAGAAGTGGTGACTTCAGATCGCTTGATTCTTTCAAAAGAAGGTTGATAGTTTGATGTCTGCAAGGACATCTTGGTGATGGTGTTTAAGCCCATTTTTATTGCATGAATGGTACTAGTTTATTTCATATATTTATGTGCATTTGGGTGGATAGATCCCCAGCTCACACAGGTGTTGTGGGATTAGGGAGGCAGCATCTTGGGTTAGGGATACTCTTGTCCTTACACACCCTATTTAAAGAGATTCCTCTGCCGAGCGGTGCCCCCCATAGTACTGTGAGGTATTGAAAACTCATGATCTTCACTTGCCCCACAAACACCTTTAATGGGAGACCCAAATGGGTGCACACACATTTCTACATTACTGTACAGTCTTTACAGCCACCCTACACTTTTCCCTCTTAGTATATATATTGTAATGTATATGGATGTAAATTGTGACTTGGTCCGCAATTGATATGGACCGTGACTCATTTTTGGTTGGCATGGTACTGGTATTGATGGGTACCATAATGAAATTGACTGGATTCTTTGGATCTGATATATTTGCATGTCAGTTATAAATAGATATAGTGTGTAACATTTGTGGATAGTAGCTAGTGATGTAAAAAAAACGTTTTTTTTTTGTTTTTTGTTGTTTTTTGTCATTTTTTTTTTGTTTTTTTTTAATAATTAATATAGATATTGCCAATTTAATTATAAGGTATACTTTTGCAATGATATATATTATAAAAATAAATAAATAAATAATAAAATAGGCCATATGGTACCAGTATAGAATGTCCTTTTCAGCCTATTTACAGAAAAAACTGGCCTCTTTCTTGCACTGAAAGTCTTGTATCTTGAGATCCATTAAACTTGCGAGAACACTGGCTGGGAGCTGACTGCCCATTGTCCAACCTTCCAGGACTCTCCCATCCATGCCTCGGATTTTGAATCTCCCACTTAACTATCCTTTAGACCCGCGATGACATATTCCCCCCCCCCACGAGACCATCCATATATATATATACATATACATACACCCATATACATATATACCAATATATACATAAATACTTATATACACATTTATATCTATTGTATACCCCATACACATGCATACATCCAGAATTCCAGATACATACGCATGCATACTCACATATATACCTACACAAACTCATACACCTCTATTTCGCCCTTTCATTACCTCCGAGATCATTTAGCACATACAGTAATATCCATACAGCCAAAAGAAACCAATTAAGCACAGACAGAGCAGCAAAGCTAGTATTTATATCCCAAAATGCAAAATTCCAAGAAAGTGAAGTAAAACATGGTGCTACATTGGCTTCGTCAACATCCAAATCTGCAATAAATACCAGTACCTGTGATATTGAAACTATTTGCTTTAATCAATCTAGTGATAATGATTCTTCAATGGAAATAGAATCAGATAATGAAAGTTAAACAGCATTAGGTTAACACAAAGGTTAAAGAAAGAGATGAATATTTATTTTTTTTATTTTTCTATTTGGAATATGATATATATATATATATATATATAGGGTGCCACTTATTTGGGGTGTTTTTCATTTTTTGGGAATTTCTATCAGGACGGGCGCATTTCTGGTGTCATTCCGTCTAAAAACATTGTGTGTAAAATATTTTTGAAATAAAATAATAATTAGAACTGCCTCAACGAGGTCAAAGTTTATACTTTTTGTCGAAAAGTACTCATGGCGTTCTGTTATCATGTCAGTTTTCGTTTCGATAGCTGCTGTAGTTTCTGAGTTGAAAAATGATAACAGACAGACAGACGGACGGTCAGAGTCGTTGGTTTAGTCTTCCGCACTGGTGTACAGAAGACTAAAATGAGGTATTATACAGGGTGTAACACGAGTTTATCCAAATATTGATACAGGCGAAAGAACATGTTATTCTAAGTAGAAAATGGGTTGGGACGAGTTTTGCCAACACTAACAGTGTTTCATTCTCTTTTTCAGTGAGTTCTGAAACGACGTGATGGCTTCGGCAACAAGATCTAAAACAGCAGTCTATCTCCTGGGGACCGTGGACCACAGCATCACAGGAAGCATGCTGCCTACGGGAAAGCAGGCGCTTCAGTACTTTTTCCACCTTCACCTTGACGTCAAGAAGCCGATCAAGGAAGCAGCCGCTGAGACAGTGACCGCAGTCAAGGAATTCTGGGAGCGGTCCCGTATTCCTACGCAGAAAGACCAACGCGCAAGGGACAAGGTTCTCCGAATGTACGAGAAGTGGCGGGCTCTGAACAAGAACTCGAAACGGCGCACTGTGACCCAAATCAGGAACGAGGCCGAGTTCCTCTCATCCCTTGACCGCCTCTTCGACATCGCACACGAACAGGCGATGTCGATGATCACAATCGAAGAGGACAGGGAGTTCCTGACGGGACAAAGGGCCGAGGTGCGGCGCGGCCGCATCTCCTCCACACGTGACATGACGCTGCACACTGAGGAGGAGCGTGCGAGGAGACAGGAAGCGGAAAGGAGCCGCCGGCAAGATGATGAAAGGGCGAACAGAGAGAGCCGAGAAGAACTCGTCGAACTGGCATCGAGCTCCAGCTCAGGTGCAAGCAGCCCGACTCGGTCACCGACACGGCGTCGTCGCCGAGAAGAGAGGAAGAGCTCTCTCTCCCGGGCCCGTCCACGTCGAATGCAGAAGCATCTACGACCCCTTTACCACCCAAGCGATTCCGCGCGTCGAAAAAGATGATCACCCCTGATCTCTCCGCAGCGATGGATCGGACGAAACTTACCGACCGAGGTGTTTTTTTGCTGTCGGCGGCTGCGAGGAGCTTGGGCCACGACCCTGAGGAGCTGGTCTTGAACCGCGAATCCTCCCGCCGCGACCGAGCAAAGTTCCGTGCTATGGCAGCAGCGGAAATGAAGGCAGCCTTCCATCCTACTGTGCCGCTGACCGTTCACTGGGACGGGAAAATCGTACCAGCGGCTGACGGAGGCCCTGCTGAAGATCGCCTTCCAGTTCTGGTGTCTGGGGAGAACGTCGACAAGCTTCTGGCTGTGCCCAGCCTCCCCGACGGCACCGGCCGCGCCATGGCGGAAGCCGTCCTCTCTGCCCTCGAGGATTGGGACATCAAGGGACGGATCTGTGCCCTCTCTTTTGACACCACCGCCTCAAACACAGGACTCTCAGGAGGAGCTTGCTATATCATTGAGCAGAAACTCGAGAAGACAGTGCTTCATTTGGCTTGCCGCCACCACATCCACGAACTGGTGTGCGAGAAGGCATTCACGGCGTGCCTCGGTCCCTCTACTGGTCCTGACATCCTCCTGTTCAAACGATTCGCCGCCCAGTGGGACTTCATCGATCAAACCAAAGCGAAGCCCTTCGAGGATGGAACCATGCCGCAGCACCTGAAGGACGCCCGCGACGACCTGCTGATCGAATTCAGCCGCCTCCTCGACGGTCAACATCCACGTGATGACTACAGGGAACTTCTGGAGCTCTCTGTAATTGTGCTGGGCGGTCCGAACAAGCGGGGTGCCCGGTTCGCTCGTCCCGGCGCCTTCCATCGCGCGCGCTGGATGGCAAAAGTCATCTATGCCATCAAACTGTTCCTGTTCCGGGAACAGTTTCAGATGTCGTCAGGCGAAGCGGCTGGAATCCGGCGATTCACCATCTTCGCCGTGTCCATCTACGTGACGGCCTGGTACAAAGCGCCGCTCCCGGCAACGGCCCCAGCCGCGGACCTCGCGCTGCTCAAGGCCCTCGTCTATTATCCGGACTCAGCGGTGGCCAAGGCGACGGCGACAGTCTTCGCCAGGCACCTATGGTACTTGAGCGAGCGCCTCGTCACCCTGGCCATCTTCGACGAGGGTATCGACTTGGCGACAAAGCGGGAGATGATTAAAGCGATGGAAGAAGAGGAAGGATCGGAGGATCCCCCGCGGCGTATCAATGTGGACCTGTCCACCGCCTCAATCGCCAACAATACATTGGCCAAGTTCACAACGACTACATCAAAGGAGTTCTTCAAGGTTCTGGACATCAGCACCGCCTTCCTGCTCAAGGATCCGGAGGAGTGGCGGACGGACCCAGCCTTCATCGCCGCATCCCGCCGAGTCCAGGCCCTTCAAGTTGTCAATGACTTCGCGGAGCGCGGGGTGGCGTTGATGCAGTCTTTCAACCTGGCCCTTACCAAGAGTGAAGACCAAAGGCAGTTCCTCTTACAAGTGGTCGAGAAGCACCGCTGTGACTTCCCAACCGCCCGCAAGTCCACCGTGACCTCTGCAAAGTAGGCAACAATGAGAGGGAGATGGGCGCCCATGATACCCCCCCCCCTTGAGGGGCTAATACTCGAGTTGAGGGGGACCTAGAGTTGAAAGTATGAAGTCCAGTTATATGTTTTAGGTCAAGATTAGTAGCTTGAACAAACTAGAAGTGATATTTTATTTGCTAGAGGCATAGAACATCATGATCTAAAATTTCTACTTTTCGAGAAAATATACAAACTTTGACCGTATTGAGGCAGTTCTAAATATTGTTTTATTTCAAAAATATTTTACACACGATATTTTTTGACAAAATGGAACCAGAAACGCGCCCGTCCCGATAAAAATTCAAACTTTCGAAAATAAGTGTCACCCTAATATATATATATATATATTATATAATATATATATATCAGTGGCGGCTCGTGGTAATTTTACTTACGCATGCAGTCACATGCATTACAGTGTAGTACATATTAGATAAGCTGTTTTTTTTCTTTTATGGTATTCTTATGAGTTATGTAGTAACCGAGGATAGAACCAATATTATATTAATAATATTAATAATAATTTTAACTTTATCTTTTTAACTTAAATAATAATTTTAAATTCATTGAGTATATTATTTACGCATGCAGTGCATGCCTTGCATTCATTAAGAAGCCGCCCCTGATATATATATATATATATATACATTATATATATATTATATATATATATATATATACACTGGTATTCTTGCCAATCACAATTATATCTATTGTTTTATACCAGTATTATGGATATTATACCAGTACCTGTGATATTGAAACTAGCATATATGCTCTACCCAATCTAGTGATGATTCTTCCATGGAAATGTAGGTTAACAAAAAGGTTAAAAAAAAAGGTGAATATTTTCCTTTTCTATCTGGAATATATATACTGGTACTCTTGCCAATCACAATTATGTATATTGTTTGAAACGAGGAAGAATGTTTTATGTTCTAGTTAAAAAATATATATACATATAAAAAATGAGGGTTTGTTTTTCCTTTCTATTATATACTTTTTGCGTGATTCAATTTTTCTAAAAGATGACTATATAGTATATATACTAGGTATAACCGTATAAGCATGGTAGTATAGTAAATTATAGGTAATACTAATATACTTATTAGATTAAAGGAAAAAAAATATGGAATAAGTTTAAAACAATAAAAAACAAAAAAAAAAAAAAAAAAAAAAAAATAGTACCTTCGTTTTAAACAAAAAAATGACAAAAAAAAAAAAAAAAATGACAATAAAAAACGACTCATATCACTAATAGTAGCCCATTATGGCTTTGATCCTCTGGATCCAGAGATTCTATATTTAGTTTTAAATTGATAATTAATTAGTTTTAAATTGATAATTAATTAGTTTTGTAAAAATTGGTTATTGCCAATGTACAGGCAGTTTTTACATAGTGGAGCCACCTCGATGGGCTGAAGTGGCCCCTAGTGTGCCCACTATAAAAATTTCTTATGTTCTACACCTTATTAACCTTGTTTGGGTTCCATGCATTGGTCTTTCTTCACACAAAGGTCAAGCTGGTGGCCCCACCCCTAGTCCTGGCTTGGTGGAGGAGTGAGTTGCTCTCTTGCGCTCTCCATCGTACATAGCCAGGTACACCCAGCTCATCTGGTACCATCCTGAGCCAGGCATCTAGTCTTCTCTTGAAGACTTCAACTTTGACCCCTGTAATGTTTCTGAGGTCCTGAAGCTGGTTAAAAATTCTTGGTCCCCTGACAACCAAGCTATTTTCCTTTAGAGTTGAGGAGGTCCCTTGTCAGGCCTTTAATTTGGGAATACTACACATTCTGCCTTTCCTATTTTCCAGCATTGTCAGGATGGTAATTGGGTTTTGTTTGAGGTTTGGTACCAGTTTTTCGATAATTTTCTATATGTAGAGTATGGTATAGTGGCAGGTAAGCACCTTACCTTCCTCCCATCCTGGTTTGCAGAAGCAAAGTACTTCTCCTGGCCCCTATCTGCGAGTCCCCAATCAAAACAGTGTCTTCCTCTTTCGAGCACAGGAGACTAAAGCGGTTGGAGGTCCTGACAGCAGCAACTGGGGTCTCAGGCTTCGGCTTCGCAGCCTTCTTGCCCGAGACCTTTCGAGACCCATCACCACCCATAGTCGCACTTACACCACCCGACCCAACCCAACCAGCAGCACCATCCTTTGGTTTCTTTGGGCCATCAGTAGGCCCCTTCCCACCCTTTTTCTTTATCAGCCCCTTCTTTACACCCTCCACCTTACGCCATGGTTCCGTGCATTCCACATGGGTTGCTGGTGATTCCTGACACTGATTTTGTACCCTGGCCCCTGGTTCCACCTCTACCTTTTCTCTATGGTCCTGAGCTCTGTCCAGTCCATCACTGGACTGCCTTTCCATGGCAGCTATCCTATCAATGAGCTCCGGGTTGGAGGGTGCAGCCACGTCAGTGACCGCTGCATGCCTGCACCTCCAACAGTCTAGACAACTGATGTATATGATAACCTTTGGTGGTTAGCATGCATTTTAGACAAAACAACTGAGAAGAGGGAAGTAAAAAATTACCGTAAAAATATCTTTTCTTCATCCTCATGATCCTAACCCATCATTCTTTTTTCCTCATCAACTAGATATTCTTACAATTACATACTCTGTTGTTTTGACAAAGGTAGAGGCATCTACTGTAACTGGAAGACACGGTTATTATTCATTTTTTGACCCAGTCACACCCAGCTATAACAGCAATATATATTGAATAACCAATCAAAACTGAATAAGAAAATATATATATTATCTTGTGCAAATTTGTATAAAATGTGTTTTTTTTTTATTAAAATATATTTCCTATTTTTGGCGTTTTTTCAATATATATACAGGGTGTCCCATAAGTCTGGACCCATAGGGCAAAATTAATAAAATTACAAAATAGTCCCAGTTTCGCTGGACATGCGTCGAAGTGACTTCTTGGGGCTGACAGCGAAGCTAGCCAACACATTGGTACTGGTTTCGTCTTCCGTAACAGTCCTTGAAGGTCCTCTGCGAGGCTTGTCAGCTACGGATCCAGTTTCCTTAAATTTGGCTATCAGCTTACCAACACATCTGTGTGTGATTGGTGCACGGTCTGGATGCATATTGTTGAATTCTTCGGCCACTTCCCGGTGACTGCGGGTCCCGACCAGCAAAATAACTTGAACTCTCTCCTCTCTAGTCAGTGACATGGTTTACCTGCAACATAATAAAAAAATATATTATAAATCCCTATGGGTCCAGACTTACGGGACACCCTATATATTGACTATTTGGTGAATATTTCTTATTTTTGGTGATTCTGGCTACTTCTGCGTAATTCAATTTGTCCTGTTTTACAAATAAATCATTTTTAGCAATTGTTCATCTGTTCAGTTCAATTTTTTTAGGACGAAGTATGATGTGTCAGTTATACATATTTGATTTTGAAGACATGATCCGCCATATTGCCCTCGATGAAGACAAGAGTTTAGACCTTTTTTTCAATCATGGAATAATTAAGACATTCGTGACCTGCCCTAAATGCAATAGTGCTTGTATTTTAAGAAAAGACCAGGTCTTTAGGTGCCGTAAAAAAAATCCTAACAATAAATGTCTCGTTTCAGTTTAACCCTTTCAGTGCGTGTGGTAAACTATGTTTACCATAAAAAAGCCTGACTCAGGACGCATGGTAAACTATGTTTACCATTAAAAATCTTCTCTCAGGACGCATGGTAAACATTGTTTTCCACATTTAATAAACAGTCTATGAACCCCCTCGTTCCTATTAGAACAACGTAGTTAGTTCCCTGACTAATATTAGACATCAATATGGTGGTATTTGGCATCTTTTTTTATTTTCTGACTCTCAGCACACCAGAGGGGGGAGTGAAATAGACTCCCCCAATCAGTTCAGCATGGCATCGACAAGCAGTAATAAGCGTAAAAAATCCTCTCTAGATGAGAATGAGATAAACGAATATCTCTCAATGTGTTCTGAAAGTGATATAGAATGTGAAAGTGAGGATGACTGGGCGCAAGATAATGTACGGGATATTTATAAAACCGATCAAGTAGTGACGATGATGAAGAAAATGTGGTACTTTTGGAAAGAGATCTGCCTAAAGCAACAAAATCGAGCGAGAATTTTGAATGGCAGGAAATTGGTGAAAATATAGGCTGTACCAGAGGTGGGTGGCAGTTTACTGGTGAAAATAAAGTGCTCTTCAATGGTGAAACTCATACGATGTATGATGTTTTTTGTGAAGTTTTTCCCAAAGAAGTAATTGAGCTAATGGTTACAGAAACAAATAAATATGTAACTCAATTTCTGGCTGCTACACCTAATCTGAAATCAACATCTCGGTATAGTGCATGGGTCCCAACTACGTTTACAGAAATGAAGCAATTTATAGGGCTTTTACTTCTCATGGGTATTATACAAAAACCCGATAGGTATGTATTGGTCAACCAACAGTTTTTATGCTACTCCAGTATTTACAGCAATCATGAAAAGAGACAGATTTACCAACATTCTTTCTTTTTTGCATTTTGCTGACAATGCAGATGAGACGTTGAAGGAAAGAGGGGGGAAGATGGTGAAATTGCATGACTTTATTGAGTTGATGACATCTGCTCTTGAATCAAAATATTCAACTTCTCAGAATCTAAGTTTGGATGAATCTTTGTTGCTGTGGAAGGGCAGACTCAGTTTCCGGCAATACATAAAAACGAAAAGATCACGTTTTGGGATAAAAAATTTCAAACTTGTGGATGAAAATTGTGTTACTTTGAAATATAAAATATATACCGGGACCATGGAAACTGTTGCTGATTTTTCTAAGACTGAAAGTATTGTAGTAAGTATAATGGAAAAATATTTAGGAAAAGGTCACAACTTCTTCACTGATAACTTCTATACATCACCAAAACTATACAAATACCTTAGTGATAATAAAACTGGTGCCGCAGGGACTGTTAGAAGTAATCGTAAGGGCTTATGCCATGCTATGAAAACTATGAATATGGCAAAAGGAAAGAAACTTGCCTTTGAGACTCCTGAACTGCTTTCCCTTGTGTTTCATGACAAGAGAAGAGTTTGCATGCTCTCCAATTACCATTCGAACAGTGATGTGACAGTAACACGTAGATCAAAGGAAGGTCGAGTCGAAAAAACCATTCCAGCTTGCGTATATGAATACAACAAACATATGGGATATATAGACTGAACAGACCAAATACTGCATTATTACTCTGTCCCAAGAAAGTCTCTAAAATGGTATAAGAAGCTGGCAATGCATTTGATTCAGGTCCGACTACTAGATGCTTGTGGAATTTATAATCTCATAAAAAATGGAAAAGTTCCCTTTCTAGACTTTTGCCATGAGATTATAAAAGGACTGACATCTGCAGATGAACCTAACTTGAAGAAATCAGTAGTTTCAAGACTAGTTGGAAAACATTTTACCAAGAAAATTACATCAAATTCTGAACGTACCCCAAGACCAACAAAGAGATGCAGGGTATGTTATGCCCATGGGATAGAAAAACGAGTACGTTTTCAATGCGAGACATGCCCCGATACCCCAGGGTTATGCGCCGAACCATGTTTCAAAATTTATCACTCAGCATTTAACTTTTAGTTAACTAAATAAAGATATCTCTATTTTATTTCATTTTAACCTTTATTTTTTTGTTACCCATGAAAAAATTGAAAATATTATTGATAGAAAACCTATTTTAAAGGCAAACAAAAGACGAAGCAAAAAAATAATTCAAGTTTATTTTCTGCGCATTTATACGCGCAGCTTTCGTTCTGGGGTATTAGCGTGACACGCACAGGGCGTATCAGAATGGGACGCAGCGAAAGGGTTAAGGGCTGGTGAAATTTAGTGGACTACCCATGCAAGGTTGGCACATGTTATTACATTATCATTTGTATAATTTAGGTCTCAGGGGTACAGGGGCAGAGCCCCTGTAAAGATCAAGCATCACAAATTGATTAGTCCTATTGTTTTGCAGACAGTTCAGTACGTGACACCAGTTAGGTCAACTGTACACCCTTAATGATTGGTTAGGTTGTCATGATATTTTCGTTTAAATTCGTTAGTTTAAACGAAAGTGACGAGTGCAAACTTTTCTGGTTATTTTTGAGGTGTTTTGTACGAAACTGCCATCCGTTTCCTGTGCAAATACGTAGTTTTCAAGATGACGATATCTCGAAAACTACGCATTTGCACATGAAACGGATGGCAGATTCGTGCAGAACACCTCAAAATTGACCAGAAAAGTTTGCTCTCATTATAAAAAGAGTGGGTCAAAAAACGAATAATTACCAAAGACTATACTACCTCACCAAGAGAACACTGATAAGTCCTCCAAGGCCCTCATAGAATTACAATATAAATTAATGATATTAGCTAAGCCGAGGCTATATTCGGAACCTACGCCTACGGTTTGCCTAGGCTTAAAATTAAAAATTTCAAATGGAAAAAAAATTGGTTATCAAGCTCCAGATGAAACTGACGTGTCTTGAACACAAAACCAGTTGGATGAGGTACTGAAAGAAAAGCGAATCATTAAACTCCCTAAATAATATTATACATAATTACAAGGCTTTATGTGAAAGCATGCAATCCTAAAATTCAAATCCACGAGACGCAATATTTCAGGTTGGTTGGTTGATTGATCTGTTGAACGTCACCAGATGGAAAAAATAAGTTCCAGTTAAATACAGTGTATATATATTATATATATAACCTTTGGTTAGCTTCCGCCCGAATTGTTCATTCTAACGAAGGTCAAGCTTTCCACTCCACCTTAGACCTACAGTTTAACGTGGAATCCGAACCACACCCCACCAGCAGCCCAGCGTCTTAACCACTAGGCCACCCAGGGTACCCATTTATCTACCAACCGCTTTTTTTATTGTGTGGAAGGATGAGCAGCTGGATTTTGCTGTGCGTCGGCTGCCGTCACCGGGTCTCGATCCCTGGGCCAATGGATTCATAGTCAGCGACGCTAACCACTACACCACTACACTATATTATGCGCCATCGGTAGATTTGCGCTATCGACCGATCGCGCTGTGCTATCAATAGATCCAATCTGTTTATTATGTATTTTTGCTCTCGTCATTTTCGTTTAAACTAACGAAAATATCACAACTTAACATAACCAATATTAACCTGTTACGTTAATTGAATGCCCAGTTAGATCAACTGAATGCCCGGTTAGGTTAACTGTACGCCTTTGATTGTTTAGGTTAAGTTGTGATATTTTCGTTAGTTTAAACGAAAATGACGAGGGCAAAAATACATAGTAAACAGTTTGGTAGTCCCGATAATATGTAAGTAAAAATACATAATAAACAGATTGGATCCATTGATAGCGCAGCGCGATCGGTCGATAGCGCAAATCTACCGATGGCGCATAACATATATATATAATATATATATATATAGAGAGAGAGAGAGAGAGAGAGAGAGAGGGAGAGAGAGAGAGTCCTCAGACTTACGACAGGTTAGGTACCTGGAAAAGAGGTGCCGTAGGTCGAATCGTCGTAACTCGGGAACCTATTTTCCTATACAAACAATACTATAATGGGGGGGTTACATTCATAAGACCCTTGGTCAAGGGACCGATAACAATATTTTTACCAATACAGCATAAAAAAATATAAAATAAATACATAAACAAGATAATAAGATATAATTAAAAGGTAGACCGCCGAATCGTAGGTAGACCGCATACTAAAGTAGCACCAAAAAAAGTATATATATATATATATATATATATATATACAGTCGAATTTCGATATAAGCAAGTTTTTGGGACCAAGAAAAAATTTGCTTATAGGGGATAATTTGCTTATACAGAATACGTCCAGAATATATGCACGTACACCATATAGTACAACAGGTTATTGAAAGATAAAAGGACCAACTAACTGTATGAATGTAATAAAAGGAAAAAAACAAATGTATAAAATTGTACAATTTATTTAAAAATTACAATAAAATTAGAACATTTATTTAAAAATTTCATGAAAATTAGAACATATCACAATAAGAAAATACAGTACATAGGTATAGAATTATACAAGTACATTGCATAAATTGTTAGCACCTATGTTAATTAAAATAATCACGAATAGTGGTTTGTTTTTTAGCAGTTTTGTGAATGATAAAATTTTGGAGTTCTTTCTGGGTTTCTTTTAATTCCAGAGTGCTTAGATCATTGGTTTCTAAAACTTTTTTATTTCATCTAACATGTTTAAGGCTTGTAATGGGGTTGTGTTTACAAGTCTCTTCAACTTCATGATCGTGTTCTTCGTTTTCGGAGATTTCAGAACCTTCTGAGAAACATTCTAAGTTTCTATCACATTGAATAAAATCTTCATTCAAACTGGTGATAACCTCCTCAACAGTTTCAACTTCACATCATGACTTATTGCAATTTGGAGAGTAGAAAAACATTTTTTGAAGCAGTTTTTAATGCTGGTTGGGGGCACCTTTAAGCACCTTTAAGTATAAAAAGGGCTCTAAAACCGTCACGGACTTTACTCCACTTTCCATAGTATCATCTTGCCCAGAATCCAGTCGTGCCACTAGCTCTTTCATCAACTTTTTGCGATAGTGCGCTTTGAGGCAACGAATGGTTCCAGCATCCATCGGCTGGATTAGAGATGTCGTATTAGCTGGTAGGTACAGGATTTCTACGTTTGTTGTCACATTCACTTTTGGCTGTGCAGGACATTGATCGAGCAACAGCAAAATTTTTCTTTTGTTGCGTCTCATTTTCTCATCCAATTTCATCAGCCAATCAGTGAATAAAATCTTTGTCATCCAGGCATTCGAATTTGTCTCGTATTGAACGGGAAGACTGTTATTCATGTTTTTGAAACATCTGGGATTTTTACTTTTTCTGATCACTAGCAGAGGTAATTTTTCAGTTCCTGTCATGTTCGCAGCTACCAGAACAGTTAATCTTTCCTTTTTCTTCTTACCACCACTGACTTCTTCACCCTTTTTGGCTAATGTGCCATCTGGGGTAGCTCTGTAATACAAGCCCGTTTCATCGGCGTTAAAAATTGAATCCTTTGAATAGCGTTCTAAGAGTTCAGGTAAAACATTTTTCTGCCAATCGTTTGCGGCACTAGAATCGGCATCCGCTTTTGCTCCGTGTTCACGCTTGAAAACAATGTTGAATCTTTTTTTAAATTTTTGAAGCCAGCCTTGAGAAAAAGCGATGTCATCAAAACCCCCATAAAGTTCTTCTGCTAGTGACTTAGCTTTCTCGATCAAAATTGCTACGGAAATTTCAGCTTTCTTCTCTCTCATGACAACAAACCACTCATAAAGCTCGTGCTCCAAATCTGGTAGAACACCTTCTCTCTTCCTCTTAAGAAGCAAATTTCCATTTTGTATTCGAAGCTGGTTTAACTCGTCCTCATTCTTCATCCATCGGGTTATAAGGCACTGGTTAATTTTAAATTTTTGAGCCACATAGGCTCTCTTTTCACCATTGTTTACAGCCTTGATGACATCAAGTTTGAACTCTAGAGAAAAATTGTTCCGTTTAGAAGCCATTAATAATATCTAACGAACGATGATTGAGCACACAAAACTCATCAAGAGAGGCTAAATTCTAACCTAGAATCGGAAAATAAATTAACGATGTGTAGTGACACAACTCAAACGGGACAATGCAGTAAACTAATTCAAAGCAAAAATTAACTATTGTGTTCATACGCCATCTAGCGGCTGAATCTGAAACTTATAATTGTCTATGCACACGTGTGTCGCACGCGTGTGGATTTTTCCGATTTTTTTTTATCTACGCACACTTGCTTATATGGGATGTTTGTTTATATCGAATTTTTACTTAGTAAATTTCTTTGGGATCGGGAAATTTCTTGCTTATACTGAATAATGTGCTTATATTGAATTTGATTATAACGAAGTTATACTGTATATATATATATAGGAGAAATCCAATGACAAGGAGGAATGTAAATGCCATGAAAAGTCTTCTTTAATGCGCAACTTTTCGAGCAATACCCTCATCATCAGGCTAGATAATAACAATATGAAATTAGAATCAATAAATAAATGTGAACAAGACAAAATAATTTCTATAAAACCTATTCATTAAAAGCAAATTTTAAAAAGACTAAAAGAAGAGGGTTAAATTCAAAGTTATAAAAATTTACATATAAAATTACAAGAAATTTAAAAAACTATTTTTAAATTACATATAGTAAATTTGAAATTAGTACACTGGAATAATTAACACTAATACAATGGAATAATTAACACTACGAACCTTTCAATGCTGGTTCCGAGGCACGAGTAATTTAAAACAAAACAAAACAGGAAACAAACTATGGGTAGGGCGGTTGGAGAGTTATAAGTTGGGGGGGGGGATTATAAAAAATTGGGGAGGGGGGAGGGGGGATTATAAAAAATTGGGGAGGGGGGAGGGGGGAGGGGAGTTATTGAACCTGTCAATAAAGTCATTTTAAGGTTGGAAGACCAAGTTAATAGATTTTTGTCACGATTAAAGTCTTTAAAGATAATAAAAAACGATACTTACTCTCAGTTGTTCGTATCTGGTTCTGATCTTGCTCAATTATACTGTTTGCCTAAAATCCATAAAGTTGGAACACCTCTCCGTCCTATTTTAGCTTCGTATAACTTACCTACCTTTCAATTGGCAAAATTTGTTGTTGGTCTCCTGTTACCTTTTGCGAAAAATGCTTATACTATAAATAACTCTTATGAATTTCAAAAAGATCTTCTTAGTGAGAATTTCGATTCAAAAAAGTTTTTTGTCAGTTTTGATGTAAAGTCGCTTTTCACGAATGTACCTGTATCAGAAACTATTGCCATTATTTTAGATAGGGTTTTTAGCTCTGTTGATAGTTTTCATGGTTTTTCATGGTCTTATTTTAAGGAACTTTTAGAATTGGTTTTTAAGCAATGTTATTTTACTTTCAATAATAAGGTTTACCAAGAAATTGATGGTGTTGGGATGGGATCACCCGTCGGACCTTTATCAGCTGATTTTTTTATGACTCATTTAGAAAGTGTAATTTTTAGACAATCTCCCACCCATTGTAAACCAATTTTCTATCGACGCTTCGTTGATGACTCGATAGCTGTTTTTGATAATGCTGTACAAGCGCAACAATTTTTTAACTTCTTAAATTCTCTGCACCCCAATATAACTTATACAATGGAAACTGAGAAAAATGGCTCCCTTCCCTTTTTAGATCTTTTAATTTCGAAAAAAGGTGATTCTATTACTACATCAGTTTACAGGAAACCCACTTTTACTGGTTTGGGCATGAATTTCTTTAGTTTTACTGATTTTAACTATAAGATGTCGTGTATTAAAACTCTCTTGTTCAGAGGATATAATTTGACCCCTAGTTTTACCTTACTTAACGATGAATTTAATAATTTAAGATCATATTTTACCAATAATAGTTTTCCTGTTCAATATGTAGATAAACTAATAATATCTTTCTTAAATAATGTTTATAGCCCTCAACTTCCCTGTATTTCAGTGGCTAAAGATATAAAATATTTCTTGGTACCTGAAATGGGTCCCATGAATAAAGAATTTAAACTTAAATTTACAAAGTTGTTAAGAAAATTTTTTTATCATACTGATTTTCGCATTATATTTATTAACAAAATGTCTTTAGGTAGCTTTTTCTCAGCGAAGGATCGAACTCCTGATTCGTTGCGTAGCGGTGTTGTATATTTATTTACCTGCCCAAGGTGTCTCCTTGGTACTTATATTGGCAGCACCGTGCGCTCCCTCAGGGCTAGATTTTATTCGCATATGGGAATAAGTTGCCGAACAGGTAAAATTTTAAATAAAAAAGAAGCCTCTAGTATTCGGGAACATAGTATTAAATGCAAAACTGATGTCACTTTAGATATATGGAAAACTTATGAGTGGGTAGTTGGGAGGTAACGAAAATGGTTCACTGAGTAGGTAGGTAGTTAATCTAACAATTATTAAATTCCTTTTATGTCAATAACTGGGTGGATGAAACCAATTGGTTGCTCACCAGAGTTATTCTCCACACTAGTATTTATATACTGTGTGGGAGGAGCGTGCTCGGTAATGGGGATACATTACCGCTCAACCAACCGAGGAATAAACCAAGACAACGCTGGTACAAGAAGCCCCGCGAAGAGGAGAACAAAGGGGAGAACGAAAACGAAGAACGGGGCGAGAGGACGTACCAGCAAAGTACGCTCTCGAATGAGACAACCGGAGAAGGGAGAGACTGTAATAACTAAAAGTAAGTGACTAATATGAGTTTTTACACCAAACAGTTAAGAACATTAAATTAAGCTGGGTCAGACAAGTTAGGCCTACATTGTGACCTAAGACCCAGCATCAACTCATAGCTTAACAAAGGTGAAGGTAGATTGCCCTAACCTAATCTTGTGAGGAATCCTACTGTGGACCTCAATTTATCTGCCCGCTCTGGACCATTTCCGGAATCTCTAGGCTGACCCCTCTAGGCTAGACTTGATCTACTCTATAGTTAGACTGGAGATATAAGGGGTGGGTTAATTGTGGACCAATTCATACAGAGCATTTTTCGCATTGGTGGTCCGTGTGTGGGGAATTTACAAACCTTAACCTTACTTAACAAAATTGCAGAATTAGGCTAAATGGTCTAGCCTAAGCCTAACCTGAGCAGGCCTAATTAGGTCTACAACCTAGGGCCTAACTAGGAAACATTTACATTTAAGGAGTCTCATTCTCTTATAAGCTTAGACCTGAGTGACACACAAGTACTTGGGGGGGATTAAACCAAATTTAAACTTGACTGTTTTGTTCTGTTCTCTCTCTTCTCTGGTAATTTCTTCTTGTCCCCAATATTTCATTACGATCCCCAGTTAAACAACATTAGTGAACAAGCATTTAAAATGCATACAACTCCAAGCATCCAATTCTTCTTTTAAGGAAGAATCACTCAACAGATTTTTTCAACAGGCACATGCATTCCTTGCAATCTGTGTATATATATGTATATATACACTGTACTCTTTACATGTGCCACAAATACACACAACCTATCTGAACATAAGCAATGATTGCATGGGTTACTCAAAAGGGTCTTATGGCCTACTTTGGCCATAGCCCAAACACTGAACCTTGGTCTTGTGGCCTACTTTGGCCATAGCCCAAACAACTGAGCCTTGGTCTTATGGCCTACCTTGGCCATGGGCCAAACAATAAAGGTCTTATGGCCTACCTCAGCCATGGGCCAAAACAATGAGCCTTGGTCTTTTGGCCTACCTTGGCCATGGGCCAAACATTAAATGTCTTATGGCCTACCTTGGCCATGGGCTAAACATTTTCTTATGGCCTACCTTGGCCATAGGGAAAACTATTACAAGTGTCTTATGGCCTACCTTGGCCATAGGGAAAACTATTTGGGTTACTCACTCTCCTGGCTGAGATTGAGAACATCATTAACAATAGACCACTCACTTATGTGAGTGACAACATTAATGACCCAGAACCATTAACTCCAAATCATTTGATTCGGGGAGAACAAGTTAGTCTCCTGCCGGACTACAATATAGACTCTTCAGAAGACCCAAACTGGACTCAACGACATGATGAGCTCCAGACTAAGTTACAACATTTAACTAGAGTTAAAGCTCATTTCATTAAACAGTGGAAAACTGAGTACTTGATGGGTCTAAGGGAGAGACATAAACAAATGACTAAGAAGGATTGGTCTGACACAATTAAGGTAGGGGACCTTGTTCTCATACATGACAGTACTCCAAGACAAAACTGGCCTCTGGCTAGAGTTTCAGAACTCAGACCAGGGGCAGATGGGGTAACAAGAGTGGTCAAATTAAGGACTTCAACGGGTGACACAACAAGAGACATTTCTCTTTTGTACCCTTTAGAGTCTGGACCCAAAACAATGGACTTTGGAGAACCTTCTCCACTGACAGTAACAACTGGAGACACTGAACTTCCAGTAACTATTCCTTTGACAGTAGGAGTGTGAGGTGACGTGTATGTATATATATGTATATAGTCTAAAAGTCACTAAAGAGTAAATATCACTAAATCTAAGCTGAATGGCAAGACGAAGCGATAAACAAACCAACGGGCTGTTCGTATTGCTTTGGTCTGGCCTAGACATGTTTTTTCCTATCTGACCTAATCTTTGGTGCTGAGTAAAATTAGGTGATGAATCTAAGGTAACAAATCGGGTAGGAAGTTGTTCGTACTTAAGTATAGTTAGGGGTAATGTCTATAGCTTCTAAATTGGTAATGTAAGAGAGAGTTAGGTAGGCTGTTGTGGGACACAGGAATAAAACGGTAGGCTTCAAGGAATACCTAATTCAACGCACCGGTAAGTGCTTTTGATTGTTTGCTAGAACCTAAGTAACCTAACTGGGGTGTCTACCCCACGCTATCACATTTGGCGACGAGGATGGGATTTGGCTCATTTGGTTAAATTTTGTTCATTGGGTTAAATTTGGCTCATTGGGTTAATTTGGCTTATTGGGTTAATTTGGCTTATTGGGTTCAAGTGGTTGTTTGGAAAATTGGATGCAGACTAGGGTCGTCCGATTTGGTTTGTTTGTGGGGAAGCTACCGTACTATAGCGTAGGTCCCGCCGCCCTAATTCTAAAACTAATTCCTACTCAGCCCTAACTCTAAAACTAATTCCTACTCAGCCCTACCTCTAAAACTAATTCTTACTCAGCCCTAACTCTAATACAATTCACTATTCAGCCCTAACTCTAATAAAATTCACTATTCAGTAACTAGACCAAATTTAAACCTAACCTAACCTACTTCACGTGAGTTGGTCTAATTCGGTTTTGCTCTAGCATGTCGGTGATTGGCCATATAAGCCCCTACGAAGACAATGGGGAGGACTTCGAAGCTTATGCCACTAGGGTGAGGTGTTTTTCGAGGCAAATTCCATTCCGGATGCTAAGAAAGTACCTACCTTTTTAACTATAATAGGCCCTAAAACGTTTGGTTTAGTTATGGACCTAGTTTCTCCTAAAGCACCGGAAACTTGCACCTATAATGAATTGGTACAGGCCCTAACCGATCACTACAAACCCCGAGTAGTTCTCATCTATGAACGTTTCAAATTTTATTCAAGGCATCAGACGGGAAATGAAAGCATTGCAGAGTTTGTTGCAGGAATAAAAAGCCATAGCCGTACGTGTAAATTTGGGGACAAATTAGATGAAATGCTAAGAGATAGGTTTGTAATGGGTCTCAAAGAGGAGTCTACCCAGAGAGCCCTATTAGCCATACAGGACCTAACTTTTAGTCAGGCTGTAGAAATAGCTACGGCTAGAGAAGCAGCTGCTAAAGATGTTAGAGTTTTTGGAAATCATAGTAGTAAAGCCCAACACGTAAATAGCTTTAAATCTTCTAGGCTGGCAGACCTAACGAGCCTACTAGACAGGCAATAAAAGGTATGAGGCGAATATGACTAAGCCTACTAATTCTACTAAGCCTTCCAAGCCATGTACAGGGTGTGGAAAACACCATTGGAAGAAAGATTGCCCTTTTAAAGAAGCAGTTTGCCGAAACTGTAGTAAAATAGGCCACATAGCTAAAGTGTGTTATTCAAAGAAAACAAAGGGTGAAAATTCTAATTTTAACATTTCTAGTATAAATCCTCAAAAGGGAAATACTTCGAACATTGGAGTGGAGTACCTATTCTATGAGCAGCAAAGTGGGGAAAATACAGGCCCATATATTGTAGAGGTAGGCCTAGATGGAATTACAGTTCCTCTAGAATTGGATACGGGTGCTGCCCGGACGGTCATGTCCAAGGTAGTTTTTGATAAGATTTTCAAAACACACCTAAACTACATGCATCTAAAACAATTTTGAAGAAGTACGGTGACATACAAATACCTATTTGTGGAGAAGCATACGTCACAGTTACACTTAACCAGAAAACTTTGTCTCATCCTTAACCCTTTTAGTGGTGGATGAGCAAGGGCCTACTCTACTAGGCCGTGATTGGATTGATGCTTTGGAAATGCCAATTGACAAAATCTTGCCAAGGGGTCAGGCAGATGTGCATACACTTTCATATCCATCTGACATAGACTCATTGTTAAGGGAGTTTTCTTCTATTTTTTGGCCTGAAGTAGGCAACCTAAAAGGCCATCAGGTCTGCATAGAAGTAGATCCTAATGTAACTCCGAAATTTGTAAGGCTCGTTCAATTGCGCATGCACTGCGGGAGAAGGTAGATTTAGAAATTGACAGGCTGCTAAAAGATAAAATTATTGAACCAGTCACCACACGCTAAGTGGGCTGCCCCAGTAGTTCCTGTACTAAAACCGGACAAGTCCGTGCGGTTATGCGGGGATTACCGTTTAACAGCAAATAGAGCCGTCCTTCTAGATTGCTATCCTATACCCAAGCCTGATGAATTATTTAGCTCTCTTGCTGGGGGAAAATATTTCACAAAACTCGATATGTCCCAAGCCTATGCTCAACTAAGTTTAGATGAAAACTCTAAAGAATAACTATCATAAATACGCACCGAGGCCTATATAAGTACAATAGGCTATGCTATGGAATAGCATCGGCTCCAGGTATTTTTCAGAGGACAATGGACCAAGTTCTAGGTCACATTCCAGGGTACTTTGCTTTCTAGATGATGTCCTCATTTCAGGTTCGACTAAAAAGAACACCTAACTAGATTAACCACGGTTCTAAAAAGACTCCGGGATGCTGGACTTAAGCTAAAGAGAGAAAGTGTTCATGGGTCACTAACGAGGTTTCATATTTAGGGTTCCGCATAGATGCCTCAGGCATTCATCCAACGGTGGATAAACTAGAAGCAATAGAAAAGGCACCACCTCCACAAAACATCACACAGTTACAAGCTTATTTAGGTCTCCTAAACTTTTATGGAAATTTTTGCCTAATGCATCGACTTTCCTTGAACCCCTGAATAAGCTATTACGATCTGGGGAACAGTGGAGATGGGAGAAAACTCAAAAGGAAGCATTTGAGGCTTCCAAGGACGTACTACTAAAGTCCACTCTCCTAGTGCATTATGATCCTAAACTTCCTCTCGTAGTTTCGCAGACAGCAGTTCTTATGGAATTGGGCAGTGTTATCTCACCACATTGATGGTGTAGATAGGCCTATCTGTTTTGCTTCTAGAACACTAACTGAGACGAAAGACGATATGCACAAGTGGAACGTGAAGCATTAGCCTTAGTATTTGCAGTAAAAAAATTTCATTTCTATCTATGGGGTCATGAATTTAAACTAATTACTGACCATAAGCCTCTTTTAGGTTTATTTTCACCTAATAAAATATTCCAGTTATGGCCTCAGGTAGGATTCAACGATGGGCACTGATTCTACAAGCCATAATTTGACTTAGTACATCGGTCAGGTAAACTTCTAGGTACGGCTGATGCGCTAAGTAGGTTGCCCTTAGAAAATCCAAATGATTGTGTACCTATACCTACAGAATGGGTTCACTTGGTGGAGTTTTTGGAATCCACTCCAGTATCTGCAGTACAAATAGAGCAGTGGACAAATCAGACCCTATTCTGTCTAGGGTCATCCATTTCTGCTCAGTTGGTTGGCCTACTAAGGTTGAGAGTGAATTACAGCCTTTATTCAGCGTCAGTCTGGCCTCTCTATTCAAAATGGCTGTCTCTTATGGGGCCACAGAGTGATTATTCCAAATAAAGGCAGGTCGAATTTAGTGAAGGAACTTCACGCTGAACACATGGGCGCAACAAAATGAAAGAGCTGGCGAGAGCTTATTTCTTGTGGCCTGGTTTAGATGGAGAACTCGAATCATTGGTTCGTTCCTGTCAAAGCTGCCTAGAGAACAGAGATCTCCCAAGGAAAAGTCCACTTCATCCTTGGGAATGGCCTACTGTACCGTGGCATAGGATCCATGTTGACTATGCAGGTCCTATAAATAATATTTATTTCCTAGTCATGGTGACGCCTACTCTAAGTGGGTGGAAATTTTTCCAACCACTTCCACGACTTCGGGTGTAACGATTCGCTTACTCCGTTCAGTTTTCGCTCGATGGGGTTTACCCGTAGTCCTGGTTTCCGACAATGGTACTTGTTTTACCAGTGAGGAATTTCGTTCCTTCGTCCACCTAAATGGCATTAGACATGTCCGGTCTAGTGTTTTCCACCCATCTACTAACGGTCTCGCGGAAACATGGTCCGTACTTTCAAGTCGGCCTGCGTCATTCTCGTGGAGGAAATGCAAGTGGTGTTGGATAAATTTTTGTTCAAATATCGAATAACACCACACACCGACAGGGGTGTCTCCCTCTAAACTTCTGATTGGCCGGGGAATTCGTTCAGTTTTTTGATTTGTTACGTCCAAACGAAATGTTACAACAACGAGTTTTACGCCATCAGGAAAACAGAAGTTGTACCACGACACTAAAAGAGGGAGAGTTTCTAGAAGCGAAACCTAATGATCCAGTTGTGATTCGCAACTATGGGGCTGGACCAAAATGGGTTCCTGCAACTGTGCAGGAGAGAACGGGCCCTGTTTCCTTCAAGTGCCAACTAGAAGATGGTCGTTCTATTAAACGCCATCAGGACCAGATATGGGAACGGGAAGTGCAGAAGGACCAGAGTCTTCCGGAAGAGAGAACTGATCCTCCGGAAAATGGTTCAACTTGCCCGCCTATACAGGTTGCACCTGATCCTACTACATCAACCCCGCTCCGCAGGTCGTCTAGGTCCCTCATCCCCCTGACAGACTAAACTTGTAGGGAGGAGTGAGGTGACGTGTATGTATATATATGTATATAGTCTAAAAGTCACTAAAGAGTAAATATCACTAAATCTAAGCTGAATGGCAAGACGAAGCGATAAACAAACCAACGGGCTGTTCGTATTGCTTTGGTCTGGCCTAGACATGTTTTTTTCCTATCTGACCTAATCTTTGGTGCTGAGTAAAATTAGGTGATGAATCTAAGGTAACAAATCGGGTAGGAAGTTGTTCGTACTTAAGTATAGTTAGGGGTAATGTCTATAGCTTCTAAATTGGTAATGTAAGAGAGAGTTTAGGTAGGCTGTTGTGGACACAGGAATAAAACGGTAGGCTTCAAGGAATACCTAATTCAACGCACCGGTAAGTGCTTTTGATTGTTTGCTAGAACCTAAGTAACCTAACTGGGGTGTCTACCCCACGCTATCACAGAGTGGTAACGCATCCTACTACAACATTGACAGACACAAGACCTCAGCGACAAACAGCATTAAAGGCGCGACTATTTTTACAACAAAATAGATGCTGGGGAATTGTAATTTTATCTTCTAACTTTCATTTTTTCTTTACTTATGGTAAAGACCATAGACAGTTTCATCCTATGGATGTATATTTTCTCTTCTAATTAAATGCTACACCTTCTCCATGAGAAGGTGAGGATAGGCACTGTTAATCAGATTAACAGGCATTTACAGTTAAATAGTTAGCTAGTCTACACTCAGACAAAAATTGGTGACAATGACACCAAAATTTTTATCTCCCGGGGCCCCCAGTATATGGAAACTTATGAGTGGGTAGTTGGGAGGTACGAAAATGGTTCACTGAGTAGGTAGGTAGTTAATCTACACATTATTAAATTCCTTTTATGTCAATAACTGGGTGGATGAAACCAATTGGTTGCTCACCAGAGTTATTCTCCACACTAGTATTTATATACTGTGTGGGAGGAGCGTGCTCGGTAATGGGGATACATTACCGCTCAACCAACCGAGGAATAAACCAAGACAACGCTGGTACAAGAAGCCCCGCGAAGAGGAGAACAAAGGGGAGAACGAAACGAAGAACGGGGCGAGAGGACGTACCAGCAAAGTACGCTCTCGAATGAGACAACCGGAGAAGGGAGAGACTGTAATAACTAAAAGTAAGTGACTAATATGAGTTTTTACACCAAACAATTAAGAACATTAAATTAAGCTGGGTCAGACAAGTTAGGCCTACATTGTGACCTAAGACCCAGCATCAACTCATAGCTTAACAAAGGTGAAGGTAGATTGCCCTAACCTAATCTTGTGAGGAATCCTACTGTGGACCTCAATTTATCTGCCCGCTCTGGACCATTTCCGGAATCTCTAGGCTGACCCCTCTAGGCTAGACTTGATCTACTCTATAGTTAGACTGGAGATATAAGGGGTGGGTTAATTGTGGACCAATTCATACAGAGCATTTTTCGCAGATAATTTTAAAATTCTCGGTTGTAATTCTTGTCCTAACTCACTTAGAATTTTGGAATCTCTTTATATTAAAACATTGACCCTTCTCTAAACGTGGATTCCTCAGCTGTCCCTCTAAATTTTTTATACACACACACATTTGATTTGATTTGTGCTATTTGTGATCAAATACAAATATATATAAAAAACAACTATTTTAACCCACCCACTGAAATTGCCTTAGAAGCAGTCCTGCCCTGCACTAAACTATACATAAGCTTTCAGAGTTTAGTCAGGCCCTAGCCCTGTCTTATATAGGATTTTTATTATCAGTTCATCCCATAAGTAATGTCGTTTTTTAGATCGGAATTTGAAGGACAAAAAAAAACTCAACTGAAACTTTTTAATCTAGTAAATATTTTCCATCGGAATCAATGACACTCTGCCAACGTCCTACAAACTTTTCAATGCCATGTTTATAAAATTCAGGCGGTTTTGAGGCAAAAAACGTACAAAGACTGGTGTGCAGGTCATCTAAAGAAGTATACTGTTTCTCGTCAAGATAGTTTTGCAGACTCCTGAAGAGATGATAATCTGAAGGCGCAAGGTCTGGAGAATATGAAGGATGTGGAAGTTTTTCCCACCGAAGCTCCTCAATTTTTGCAGAAGTGATCCGAGCGGTATGAGGACGTGCGTTGTCGTGGTGGAACACGATTCCTTTCCGATTAACCAAAGAAGGTCTCTCTTCTTTTAGTGCAGTGTTCAATCGATCCAGTTTTTGACAGTAGACGTGAGCGGTGATTGTTTGGTTGTGTGGTAAGGTTTCAAAGTGTATTACACCACCTTTATCCCACCAAACACTAAGCAACACCTTCCGAGGGTGAAGATTTGGCTGTGGTGTCGCTGGTTCTCCGGCACAAACCCATTGTCGACGGCGCTTAACACTCTGGTACAGTATCCACTTTTCATCACCAGTCACTAAACGGTGCAAAAACGGATCTTGGAGTTCACGGGAATGAAGAGCTTTGCTAATGTTTACCCGCACCCTCAGGTTGTCGACCGACAATCCATGTGGCACCCATTTTCCTAACTTAGGCACTTTCCCGAGTTGTTGCAAATGTCGATGGGTGGCGGACGGGGATGAATTAAGTTTCTGGGCCAATTCTTCGACAGTTGTTGAACAGTCTTCTTCAAGTGCGGCTAACAGCAGGTCATCATCAAACTCAGCAGGGCGTCCAGAGCGTCCAGAGCGTCCTGCATCTGTCAAACAACAGTCACCATTCCTAAACTTTTGAAACCATCTT
This sequence comes from Bathynomus jamesi, assembly GCA_023014485.1. Classification (NCBI taxonomy): domain Eukaryota; kingdom Metazoa; phylum Arthropoda; class Malacostraca; order Isopoda; family Cirolanidae; genus Bathynomus; species Bathynomus jamesi. The sequence continues at coordinate 933,904 of JAJOZX010000401.1, forward strand.
TGATATTTCCTCACATGCAGAATATCGTTACCATAAACTTCCTGAATGTTTCGCGTTGCTTCAGTAATACTATTCCCTTTTTTGAACTCGTAAAGCATTATATCCCTGATATGCTCTTCTGATACCGCCATGTTTATGAGGGGTTCACATAAAGCAAAACACACGTCTTCACTGGTCAAGGTCTGTAAAGTATGTAGCGAAACACGATAGATCTCCTCTTAGATATAACCTTCGGAAAATTTATGCTTAAACCGAGTAGGACTAGTTTAAACTTAATCTATTGTAAAAAACAACATTACTTATGGGATGACCTGATATAAACACTTAATTTACTATTTTTAATGAAAGTTCTAAGACAACACTTCTTTGTTAAACGTTAACGTTATCAGAGCCTCGACCCGCTCCAAACAGCGCCGGTTAACCAATGGGCTTTAGGAGTCAGGCCCCAAGTTTTACTGCATCATACATTTATATATATAGTATGTACCGGATTTCAGGCGTAAAAATATTTTCCTTCCTCTGATTGGACGCTTTGGAAAAAATGAAATGTGATCCCAGATCGGACAATTCATAATCTGCAACCCAGCATTCTGATCCCCGATTGGTCGATTTACAAACTGTAGCCCACTTTTCTATGAAAATTGCATATATTTTCGGACGTGATTCTCGTACATACAATGATCGCGTAATACAAGGTTATTTTGTTTTTATACAAACAACAAACAAAACATCTTTATTGCGGGTCATTCACAATCCATAACCACTTAACCTAACATACAAGTACAATCTTACGTATACACTGAACCTAATACAAAAATAAGGCCAACATAGCCATAATGTACTTATTATTGTTATTTATCATTTTATTGTTTTTATTATTAGGTTTGGTCAAAATATCAACAAGTCAATAATAATTAATAAATAATAAATTCAGCAATAATTAAGGGCTTGATGCTTATGATTTAAACAAACGGGAATTGTAATTAAATTATTATTATACAAATGTGATCTTTTGGTAAACAATGAAAACATATACATGTTATTATATTTATAGCTTCATACTTGACCCTTGAGAAAAAAAATTATATTCATAATTTTAAATTATGAATACAATTTTTTTTTTTCTCAAGGGTCAAGTATGATTGTATGAAGCTATAAATATAACATGTATATGTTTTCATTGTTTACCAAAAGATCACATTTGTATAATAATAATTTAGTTACAATTCCCGTTTGTTTAAATTATAAGCATCAAGCCCTTAATTACTGCTGAATTTATTAATTTCATATAAACTTTCAGTTTGTAGTCACGGCAAAATAAATCATTCTGATCACATTTTACTCTTTACACTTTATGTTATATCCAAATTTTATAAGAAAAAAATTTTCATACACTTCAAAAGCTAGAAGCCAAACTTAAGGCAAAGTATCGTTTAATGCGAGCAAGTAAACAAACGTGACACCCAAGCTTAAGTAGGGAAAATTCGACTCTTTATCAGAGATTCCCAGTTTCTTGGTGCTTTGGAGAAGGGCACTGTAAAAACTATCTCATTAAATTCAAGCATGGATTTAGTTGTTGAAGCCAGTAGTAGTTGGGAGTGTGAAAATAATTCAAATTTATCTGCTGCAATAAAAATTGTGGACATTTTCCCTGAGGAAGACATATTTGAAATTTTAACAGAAGATCAGTGCATTAGTTTAAAACAACCAGCTGATTGTTCTGTCGTTAGTTCAGAGTGCTCTATATATATTAAATTAATTGGCACTGATAATACCAAATTATTACAGAGTATTGTTCAGTCGGTGCAAAACGGGAGACTCTCATCACAGGAATAAAAATTTACAAGATAATAATAATGAAAGTTCATTTTTAAATGGTAAATATAATAGTGAAGGAAAAAATTCACCATGTATTGTTTTATCTTCATCTAGTCTGAATCAAAGTCAGAAACAGAATTTGGATTCTAGTAATTGCTTAGATGAAATGATAATTCTATCAGAGGCCAGGTTTGTAGAGTTATATAGGACTCCTCATATGGAATATGTAACTACCATTCATAGTACCCTGCTTTCAGAATTTGAAGATTCAAAAATTTATCAAACTTCCATTATGTTTAGTAAGTTAGAAAAATCAATTATATTGAAATTGAAAGGGCTCTTTTGCCAAGATTCAGTATGGATATATGGGATTTTTGTTAAACTTAAACAAAAATGTGATAAACATTACTTGGAAAAAAGTAGTACTGAAGATCCAATTGGATTAATTTTAAAAGAAAAAAATATTGTCCTATCTGAGAAAGCTGAAAAGTTTAAAAAACTTCTCGATGTATGCAAATCATTTCAAAGCAATTATGAACCTCTTGTTAATCCTTTTCATGCTACATTCAGTACTTCTAACACTCATAGGGCTAGAAGCAATGAACAAAATGAAAACCAGAATTGGTTTCTAAACCTTGAAGCAACACTCGCAAACTCCTCGCAGAAAGAAAGTTTAGTGAAAAAATCAAATATAGATAGCGTGAAGGATCCAGCAAGTGAAATGGAAAAATTACTCGGCAAAATGAGAGAGTTGCTTTCAGAACAAAATGATACTCAAGCAATGAATAACTTGCATTTGATGAGATTTTTGTCAACAAATAATAACTCTGCTTCATATAAACCTCTTGATACTCCTGATAGTACTTCTGACAACAGTGCTGATTTCATTTCTGCAGTTAATTTGAATTCGGAATGTAATGAAATAAGATCTCCAACTCCATTCAGTACCCCTCAGTCTAATAATGAAAAAATTTGTGAAATGGTTAATTCTATCATTGATAAAAAGATGGAGCAACTTGAAAAAAAAGTTGTTCATAAAATGGAAGCAAAAATTGTTGAGGCTAATAATGTTATCATCAAAAGGCTTGATAGAATTGAAAATCTACTAATACAACTTACCAATACTGAATCGTAAGTTAGAAGGTTGGTAAAATTTACACCCCATTCAGAAACTTTAATTGGGAAAAAAAATCTTGAAAATACTTGTTACTATTAGGCAAATTATAAATTAAAATCACAAATTATTTAAAATATTTACTTGTTCCTTGAAAAGTTATATTGGAAATTAATAGATTATATTCCTAACTGAGTACTATCATTTCAGGGCAAGAACCACTTGGCCCATTCAGGTTTGGTGAAGGTCCAACTGAGCTGATTTTTAGTTTGGAATGATAACCAGGGTAATAAATTCACTTAGCAGTGGTCATAAATTAACATTTATTATAAATAAAATAATCTGGATACACAAATACTTACTCTCCTTGTACTTGCATTTTTTATCACAATTACTATTATCTCTACATTGATGCATTTTACTTGTGGAAATTATAGGCAAATATTTTTCATTAGTGAGCAGAGTGCTAGTAGCTACCAGGTAGTCATTTGCACCTTAAATATCTTTTAAACTTGCAAAACTTATTAAGCAAATTAAGTAAATAAATATGAGTACATAAAATTTCCTTCCTAAATAATTAAAATATGTACAAAAAATAGCTTCTTATTTATATGGCATAAAATAATTAAAATATATTAAAAAAACAGCTTTTTATTTATACAGTGTAATAAAATCAAAACATGTGCAAACCAACTGCCAATCCTTCAAAGGAGTACAAAACTTATGATAGGTAGCTCTTCTAACAACAATTTCATTTATTTGCTACACAATTGCTTTGGATTGGTAAGTTAAATCTACAAATCTGAACAGTAGGCTGCATTTGAATTAAATTTCTTCAGTTTCTAATTCATGCATTCATACCAAAAACCTGCCTGCCTTTGCAAATAAACAATAGCATTTACACCAAATACAAAAGGTGTCATTCCTAAAAATATTTTAATAATAAAATCCTATTTAAATTTTTTTATATAATAATTACATTAATTTCCTTTCTATAGCTGAGATACTGTCCCATAGATTTACTTAATGAATAGGTGTACTTAAGTGAAAACTAACATTCATTCCATACTAAACCAGTAGAACTTTATTTTTTGTTAGGCCTAAAATTAAAATTTGGGAGAGTTCTTTAATTGGAGAGAGTGGAGTACAATTATGATGTATCATTCTATATACGAGTATATATGAAAAAAAAACAACCAACACAAAAATAAAAATACTGAGGAATCACATGCTGCAACCAATGCTGAAATGCTTTGTTTCAGTGAAGACAAAGGGACATAAAAATCAATAAATTAGGCTCTACATATAAAAGCCTGTTTCATATTGCCAAACCTGTAGCATTTCAATCAAAGTTGAGGTACAAAGTCTGGAATTAAAATGATTATCTCCCTACTGTCATTCACATAAGATTATGTGCAGAAAAAGGAATGCTTAAGATAAACCTGACAAAATAAAGCGTGTTTTATTGAGTTTTCTTTGAGGATTTTTTCTTTGTTGTGGGACCTGCAATCAGAATGAATTTTATGTTACCAAGTTAATAACTATGATGAATATTTATGACAAGATAATAGCTAAAATATTTTCATAACTTACCCCAAATTTTTGCATTTAGTGTTTCTCCAATAACATAAAATATGTATGCTAAGATGGCCATTCCCACCATGAATGCTGCTCTCCCAATGATTGGTAACTTTTGGAGGATGGGGTAAACCCAAATACCAGTTTTAAAGGCAATGAAACAAATCCTAAAAAATACATATTACTGGTGTTACTATTTTTAAGGCAACCATTTTCCTTTTTTCACTATATTTTAAACATCATGACTTTCAGTTAAAGACTAGCAATTAGGTTCCATGAGTATTTCAAATGCAAAATAAGCTATAAAATTACACAAGTATATCATAGTTGATTCACCCTGCACACTGTACCCTGGGATACTTGTTCCAAAAGTATCCTGGAAAATTTATCTTTTTGGTGGTTATTGAGTACAGATTCGTTCCACTTTTAACCCCTTAACCAAAGTTTTTGTAGGGTTAAGTTATAAGTGCGTGTTTTGGGAATGGTACATATTTGACCCAGTGGTCTAAAAGAGGTTAATTTCCTCAGTTTGTTATAAGAGCTATTTACACATTTCTTACTTTTGACTCCATAACTTGCAGAATTGACAATTACTAAAATTTAATGTTGGATGTTCTTTCAAAAACTTAATTTTTCTTAAGAACCAGTTAACTTGGAATGTCAAACATTGTGATTTTTTTCTATTCTTGCAGAATACAAAACATAGAACATACACTGAAAACATGGGATGGGTGGTGCCCCAAACATTAGGTTTTGATATATCTCAATCATGTTCAAGATATGCATCTAGGGTTTTCCCTAGATTGTGACAATTATAACTTAACTTTCCCAGATATATAAAATGTGTTCTCATTGCTGAACCAGATGCTGTCCAAAAGAGATGGATTGTGCTCAAAATGATAAAACAAAGTTGGTACTTACATATTGATGATTGGTTAGGTTAAGTTGTAATATTTTCGTTAGTTGAAAATTTCTAATACATCATATTTTAAAAAATATTTATAATGATTTATATTTTAAATATTTATATTTTAAATTATTCCAGTCTATAGTAGTTTTATTGTATAAAAAAATATTTTTAAAAATATTGCTATTTAAAAAATATGATGTATTAGAAATTTTCAACTAATGAAAATATTACAACTTAACCTAACCAATCATCAATATGTGGTGGACCCCTGTTAATACGTAAGTACTGCAAAGTCTCTCTGGTTTGATCCACATGTAATTCATGCATCATCAGGATTTTGTATGGTTTCCTTCATTTTAATGCCCTTCTTGATCACTCACCAAATGGTAGAGAAATGTGTCCAATTTCATTTGTTTGATGGAGTTGGTCTAATGAGCAGAAAATGCTTCATCAATCACTTACTGGTTCTTTTCTATTTAAGTTGACCTCAGATGTCTACTGCAAAGTTTGTCCTGGACTGGTTACTAGAAATTTTTGTGTTATGCATGGTTCTGGGTTTAGGGACACAGAAACCAATGAAATAACTTTGGAGTTTATGTTTCACAAGTTTCACTATGACTAGAGTAATCACCTAAATGGCAATCATGCATCATCACAAAATTGAGTACAGTATTCTATAATCTCAAAACACTTGATAAGTTTTATGAAAAATATTGCCACTAGTAATCTTTCATGACATTCTCATTAGCAGTGTCTACTTTTGCAAGATAGAAGAAAACAAGTTAGACATGGACTTTTGAACCACTGTGTACTGTATGAATACATCCAGATTAATAGATAGATCATTAATAAATAAAATTATCATCATAAAATATAAATTTTGCCAAGTGTTTTTCCATTATAAAAAAAATTAAAAAGTACTCAAAAATTTATAAAAGTTTGACGTTCTTTGTTCCATAACTCAGCAACATGCAGGTAATGTGAATGCTCCATGGACAAAGGGCAAATTTTTGTTCAGGAGGGACAACTGTTTGAGGAACATGTACAAGGAACAAGTGTCTCAGGGGAAACAATACGCAGTGTGAATATGGTTTTACCGTACCAAAGAACATATAATGCTATAGCACTTGCAACAGTTATGAATCCTTTTTGTGGACTAGGAAAAGAATGAGGACAAATCCACAGTTCCAGTAACACTCCAAAAAGAGGTGTAGTATGGATGTTATGGTTCAACCAGAGGGGGAAGAAAGTGTCAAAAATCTTGGGGAAGATCAAATCTCTGTTGATATACCACAGAACCCAGAATGTAACTGTAACAAACTGGAAACATTATAGTAAATTACTTAACAGGTTAAAAATAGAGTTAATTCTGAAGTCAGACCTTTGTGTTTTCACAATTTTTTTCCTTTTAATTATGTTCCATGATTTCCTTCAGCAAATAAATTTCGATCACGTTAAGAATAGCGAACCCATTTACCTCATGTTAAGAATGGCAAACCCAAAATTCAACATGTTAAGAATGGGGAAAAATACTTCGGGAAAAAAAAAAATGGAAATGAAGCAATATGTTAGACACATTCCTGGGAAGCAATATGTTAAAGTGATCCAGTTTATTTTATATAGTTTACTTCATTTACAAACTTTTAGTGAATTATAACTTTATATAATGTTCTGTTAATATTTTTAACCTGACTGCCAAGTGTTTCCCATTTTATTTCATTTCATGTTGGTGTTCATTGATGGTGATTGCATGATTTGGATCACCTGAAGATCAGGGCCCCAAGCCTTCATTAGTTAGCCTTATAAGGCTAACTAACAAAAATATCATGACAACCTAACCAATCATCAAGGGCGTACAGTTGACCTAATGATTGGTTAGGTTAAGTCATGATATTTTCGTTAGTTAGCCTTATGAGGCTAATTAAAGAAGGCTGGGAGCCCTGCTCTTTAGGTGATCCCATGATTTATCCTCAGTACTAACAGCCAGGGTAATATGACAAAAGAGACCAATAGCTTCACAGGTTTTTACAAAATTCTCCATGTTAAGAATAGCAAACTCAAAATTATCCATGTCAAGAATAGCAAACCCAACACCCTATGGGTTCGCTATTCTTAACGTGATCCACAAATTTAATAGTAACATATAGTTTGCAAAATCCTATGTAAAGATACAAGTTAAAATATAAGGAGTACAAAGTTTGTTCAGAGTCTTACTTATATTGTACAGTAACTACCTGTTATACATTTGGCTAAGTAATTTTGATATGACTAGGTTGAAGTTCAACCAAAGTACATTTGCAGCAAGCATAGAAATAAGCCTGACAAATATTCACTGCTTTTTGATTGGCCATTTTAAACTTTTAAATGGTGTAATTTACTTTTAAATGGTGTAATTTACTTTTAAATGGTGTAATTTACTTTTAAATGGTGTAATTTACTTAACACAGGTTAGTGTATATATATATATATATATAGGGTGGCGCAAAAGTCGCGCATCATGGGAATTTTCAGTGTTGACTAATATTTTTTTTTTCTCTTAGGTAGGGGATGGCTGCGAAATTAACAATAGATGAGTGTGAGAGCTTGGTTTTAATACATGGAATACCAGGTACAACAAATCGATGAAGCGGTACAGAATTTAAATTCTGTACCAATTCATCGACTTCTTGTACCTGGTATTCCATGCATTAAAACCAAGCTCACTCTCGTCTATTGTTAATTTCGCAGTCATCCTCTACCTAAAAGAAAAAATATAATCAACACTGAAAATTCCCATGATGCGCGACTTTTGCGCAACCCTGTATACTAATGATGCAACTGGTCTGGCCCAGACAATTACTTTTCAGTATTTGCAAGTATATGGTGTGAATTTTGGCTAAACTACTTGCTTACTTTAATACATAATACAAATAACATGCGTCTGGCACAATTTGTGACTTGATTAACGATGAAATAAGCACATTTTGTTTCTGAACTGGTCCAAACCATTTTTTTTTCAATCTTTGCAATTATATAGTGCGAGTTTTAGGTAATAGACAGAAAACAAAGTTGCAATAAATGGATCAGAATCGGAGTGGGCAGGGTAACTAGCGGGGTCCCTCACGGGTCTGTGTTGGGACCAGTCTTCTTCACTGTTCACATAAATGATCTCGATATTAATTTGATCAGTAAAATTTTAAAATTCGTGGACGATAGGAAACTCGGTGGTAAAGCGTATAGCAGAGGTAGGAATAGAGAAGAGAAGCGTTGCAAAGTGATTTTAGTCGTTGATTGGTTGGAGAAGTGGCAGATGAAATTTAATGTCCAGATGTGTAAACAACGAGTTTAGTTATTGTTTGGCAGGTAAAGACCTTATTTTAGTAACGGAAAAGAAAGAGTTAGGCGTTATCATTACGAAAGATGAAGTTTTCAAAGCAATGCATCAAAGCCAGTAAGAAAGGTAATAATGTGTTGGATTTTATATAACGAAATTTCGAGTACAAATTTAAAGATATCATATCACCTTTATATAAAGTTCTTAATTCGACCACATCCGGAGTACGCCATACAGTTTTGGTCTCAGTATATGAGGAAAGGTATAGAAACATTTGAAAGAATTCAGAGAAGAACGACCAGACCAAGCTGCTACCTAACCTTCGTAAAAATGTTATGAACAAAAATTAGCAGAACTTGAGCTGTATTCACGAGAAAAGAGAAGGTAACAAGGCCAACTTATTTAAATTTTTAAGATATTAAATAGATATGACAATGTAATTTCGAGCACCTTTTTGAATTAAATAACGAGAGCATACGCAGGAATAGTCTTTAAACTTGGAGAAACATTTATCGGAAATGTGTTTTTATATACAGGGTGTTCCAGAAGTCTGGACCCATGGGGAAAATAAACATTATATTTTTAATGTGAAAAACATTTCTAATGTCAGTTTCACATATTTCAGGAAAGAAAATACCCTGATGGCTCAGTATAACAATCGAGAGAAGGTGGAACTAGTATTGCTACATGCTTCTGGAAAAAGCTAGAGGGAGGCATGTTCGTGAAATAACTGACATGGCTCCCTCTGGCTTTTTCCGGAAACATGTAGCAATATCAGTTCTACCTCCTCTTCATTAGTATACTGATCCATCAGGGTATTTTCTTTCCTGAAATATGTAAAACTGACATTAGAAATGTGTGTTTCACTTTAAAAATATAATGTCTATTTTCCCTGAGTCCAGACTTCTGGGACACCCTGTACAATAGAAATATGATGTTGCAAATTTAATTTGCACAAAACAAGACTATAACCAATACTTTTTATATTCGCCGCTCGCCTTAATAATGTAAGAACAGTTGTTTGGCATCGAAAAGACGTTTTTTCTAAGTAACCTTCGTGAATTTCGCTTATATATATATATATTAGTGGTGGACTGGATGTCAGTTTTTCAACATCTGCGGATGCAGATTTTTAATTTCAATATCCGCGGATATTACTATTATGGCAGGCAATGCATAAGAATTAAAATTAATATTTTCATTATGATAAAAATAATAACTTTCTCAAGAGTTTCAGCCACAGAAAATTCAATGAAACGAGTTTCATTCAATTTTCTGTGTTACCAGGTACGTATTTAGATTTTGAGGTTTATATATTTGTTTGTTCATTAATAAATTATAATTAATACTTTACATGAAATGTGCATGACTGGGCCTTATAAGTTAATTTAATTGTAAACTGCATAATTTACTAGAGGTAATATCCGCATAACATCAGCAGTCAGAATAATATATATATATATACATATATACATACTTATCTTCAAAGTATGACCGCTCATGGCCACCAAAAGAAAGGTGGAGAGCAGAGTGAACATAAGACGAAAACTATGAAACAGCTAGCGGAAATGAATAATAGACGGAAAAAAAAGGGTGGGGGGGGGGGCACATATATAGAAAAATCATAGCGGAATCACAGCCAGTAAAGAAGTCGGGAACGAGAGAGAAAGGAGAACAACCCGGTCACCGAAAAGTAGGGACCTTCAGATAGAATAGCGCCAAGCCTATCACAAGGCCCAACGCTCACCAAAAAGGGAAAATACTCTGCGCCCAGCGCAGAGTAAAGCGGACACTCCACCAGGAGGTGGGAAACTGTAAGTGGAAGTTGCAATTGGGACATTGGGGCACCCGATCCCCGGCCATCAAATAGCCATGGGTCAGGTGGGTGTGGCCAATACGGAGGCGGGCCAGAGCCACCTCCTTATGGCGCGACCGATGGAAGGAAGAGGCCCAACATCCCAATTTGGGTTTAATCTTGCAGAGCTTGTTATTTGTAGTGCCATCCCAGCGACTCTACCACCAGGAGAGCAAAAAACTATGGAAACCAGGAATATAATCTGAAAATGGGAGGAACACGGGTGAAACCTGTAGTCGGCACGCGGAACGGGCAGCTTGATCGGCAGCCTCATTTCCAGCTACGTTAACATGTGCAGGGACCCAGCAAAATACCACCTCTTTGCCACCAGAAGTGACAAGGATATGGCACAGTAACTGGATACGTCGGACCAGTGGGTGGACGGGGTCGAAACACCAAGCCATCCAGGGAACTGCGGAAATCCGAATAGATAACAAACGACCCATCCGGATGCTCCCGCACCACCTCCAGAGCGCTCAGAATAGCATAGAGTTCCGCCGTGAAAACGGAAGCCTCATCAGGGAGGCGGGTACATCGGGGAGCAAAGGCAGACGACTGGGGAACAGCCGCAGCCTCTACGCCCCCCGCCGACCTCGAGCCATCTGTGAAGACTGTAACACATGCAGAGTGATACGCTGTATGCTGAAGGAACAAAGACCGAAGCAAGGCAGAGTTAGAATCGGCCCTGCGAACGGGGCGCAACGCCCTACAGCATGTAACAGGGGTGCTCTCCCAAGGTGCAACACCCTCGAAAGAGACCGGTATGACGGATGGAGGAGGAGCGCCCATACCATCGAGGAGGGAGGTCACCGTGTCAGTGAAATACCAACCTCCATCCCGGCAGAACGCCCTCTCAACCACCTGGAACAGAGGAGAGTTGGGAAGACGGAGAATCCGGAGATAGTGCTTGGCAATGAGGAACGACCTCCGATCCTCCAAGGGAGGGATGTCGCACTCAACCTGCAGACTATCAACCGGAGAGGAGCGGAAGGCGCCAGATGACATGCGCAGTCCTCTAGAGAGGACCGGGTCCAGTATCCGAAGGGCCGTACGGGAGGCGGAGCCATACACCACACTCCCATAGTCTAATTTTGATTGTACCAGGGACACGTACAAACGGAGGAGTGTCCGCCTATCCGCGCCCCATGTAGTATGAGACAAATGTCCCAGCAAATCCAGGGTACGTCTTGCAGTCTCGCGCAGCCTGCGAAGGTGGGGAACCCAGCTCAAACGGCTATCGAAGACCATACCCAGGAAACGTACTGATTGAACGAGGGCCAGAGGCTGACCCCGAGTGTAAGATTAAAGGCCGGGACGGCGCCGGAGCCCCGTCTCCTCGACGGAAGGAAGGCCACACACGAAGTCTTCGGGGAAGACAGCGTAAGGCCCACCGACGACGCCCAACGTTCAACCCGATTGACCGCGAGTTGGACTTGCCTCTCCACGAGGGGGGACTCGTCCCCGCGGCATAGACAGCCAGATCATCGGCGTAGATGGAACAACGCACCGAGGGCGGGAGGGCCCCCGGTAGCGCAGACATGACCAGATTGAAACAGGAGACGCTCAAGACACACCCCTGAGGCACCCCTCCTCCTGAACATACAGGTCAGATAGGGCCGCCCCATTACGGACGCGGAAAGTGCGACGGCAGAGGAAGTTACGAATAAACGTGGGCAAAAAGCCCACGAAACCAAGAGACTTCAAACGGTCCATGACAACTCCCCGACGGGTCGTGTCATAGGCCTTTTGGACATCGAAAAAGACGGCCAGAACAAGATTCCGGCGGGAAAAGGCCTCCTGTACATCATGACCAAGGAGAAGAGGGTCCAGAGTACCCCGAAACCGACGAAAGCCATACTGGGTCGGGGGTATAACCCAAGCGACTCCAGTGTAAATGAAAGTCGGACGGCCACCATTTTCTCAAGGAGCTTGCATAAGCAGCTCGTCAGGGCAATAGGCCGATAGCCCGCCACCTCCGCCGGATCCTTCCCCGGTTTAGGTATCGGGACCACAATCGCCTCCCTCCAACGGGAAGGGAACGACCCCTCAACCCACATCCGGTTGAAAAGATCCAGCAAGAAGTGCAGAGCCATCGGATGCAGATTCCGGATAAAGTCATAAGGAATGTCATCAGGGCCAGGGGCGGAAGAACGACGGGTTGCCAGGGCAGCCCGAAGTTCCCGCATCGTAAAGAGACGGTTATAGGGCTCGTTCCCAGGTGGTGGGAACGTAACACCCGACAACGGACGATCCGCAGCTGAAGGCGAACGAGAAACCGCAGCAAAAGCCCCGGCCAACCGATCGGCCACAGCAGTAGGATCCGACAGGAAGCTGTCCCCGTCCCGAAGGACAGGGCGACAAGCAGGGACCGGCCTCCCCTCGATACTACGTACCTTCCGCCACACAACAGCAGAAGGGGTAGACGAGGAAATGCCAGACACAAATGTACGCCAAGAGGCCCGACGGGCCAACTTGAGAGTCCGGGCGAAAGCCTTCGCCCGCCGCATCTCAATCAAGTGTACTGGGCGCCGGGTGCGGTGGAAGCGGCGCGTTGCCCTCTTCCTCTCACACACCGCCTGGTGACATGCTGGAGTCCACCACGGGACGCTACGCGTCCGCGGGCTACCGGAAGATCGAGGAATACAGTCCTCCGCTACGCCCATCACCACCCGCTCGAAGAACTCCAGGCTCTCATCCACAGAGCCAAAGTCCAAAACCGAACGGGCAATGACGGAACGAGCTCTGAAGGATGGCCAGTCAGCCCGCGCCAGGCACCACCTCGGTCGAGACGAGACACCCGGCTGCGGTCCGACCGGCTCAAGACAGACTGGGTAATGATCACTGCCATAAGAGTCCCCCAACACCCTCCACGAAAAATCGAGTAAGGCATCGAGGGACACCAAGGAGAGATCAATACAGGTAGATGAACCCGTGGGTTCGTGGAAATAGGTAGGTTCGCCAGAATTGAGGCACGCGAAGGAAAGTTCCTCCATTAAGGAGAGCAACATACCAGCAACATTTGTCGACCGGACATCTCCCCAAGCCGGGTCGCGACTGTTAAAGTCCCCGAGGAGGAGAAACGGCCGAGGCAGTTGCAACACCAACTCGCGAACCGCGTCGCGAGAAGGAGGGTCATGGGGAGGAATATAAATCGAGCAGGCAGTGTACTGGCGATCTAAAAAGAGCCGCACAGCCACAGCCTGCAAGGAAGTACGAAGAGGCACACCTCGCGAGGGTAACGAATGGTGAACATAAATCGCCGCACCCCGCCGGCGTGTGTGCTCATCCGGGGTGCAAGGGAAACCAACATAGCCCGAGAGACGAGGGAGCCCCCGCGCAGCCAGGATAGTCTCCTGGAGACAAACGCAGGGAGGCAAGGTTCTCCCAGTTAGCTAAAAGCCCCCTACAGTTCCAATGCAAAATGGAACTGTAAGGGGAAGAGGCAGAGAAAACAGAAATAGCCCGCAAACTCAACAGTCCGTAACCAGGGACGGCATCGGCTTCCCCGACTCACCCCGAACGGCGAGAGTAGGGGGCCACAGGGGGCAAGCCCCGGAGACGAGGATCCCGATTACGGGAGGCCACAGACTCCGCAGCTGCTTCACCCGTAGTAGAAGGAGGGTGGGAAAGGGGAACAGGGAGTTCAGAGGCGGGCTCCCCTGAGGGGGGGAGAGGAGAGGACGAGACGGGCCCAACCGAAACCCCCGACTCCCCACCAGAGGTGGGTCAGGGAGACCCAGATGTTCGAGGGCTCGTCACACCAGACAAGTGCTGACGGGGGGGGAGGAAAGATCCACCACAGGTGGGAAAGGTAGATCCAGGAGAGAGACCCGACCACTCTCAGCAGGAGCCGAATGGAGAGAGACTCCATGAATAAGGGCCAGGCCCCTCTCGACCGGGCCCACCGTGGGAACCGAGTCAGTAATCGAGGGTGTCATGGGGCAGTGTACCTCAACCGACACCCGGACACTAGTTGAGGCACCGGGAGGTGACGCCCCACCCAGGGCCGTTTCTAGCCATTAGGGGGCCCTAAGCAGTATACCCATTTAAGGCCCCACCCCTCCATCCACTAACTCACGCCTTACTACATCACCTCAGCACACATACAAAAAATGGCTGTGTTAATAAAAAACAATTATGAAACAATTTTAATGAAACATTTATGTTCAAAACAACAAATATGTACTTTCAGAAGACAAACAGGAAAAATACTCCATGAAATTCCTGAAAATTAGCTTATACATTATTTAGAATAAATGACACAGAACTATGTATAAAAAAATAATGCAATTATCAACTACCAAACAATTACTAACTCTACGATACAATCGTGTGATAGCTAACAGTTATATAGAACAGTTTGTATCTTCAAAATTTTTGCCTCCTAGATTTTTTTCTGGGCGAAATCATCAATAACATCATCATATGAAATCTCCCTGCCAACGTCCTGGTTGATGCTTATGATGCCAAGGCTACTGAGGCGATCCTGCCCCATTGATGATCTGAGGTAGTTCTTGATTAGCTTCATCTTAGAGAAGCTCCTCTCGGCTGACGCTACTGTCACAGGTAGATTGCAGGCAATTCTTAGTGCAACCCAGAGATTGGGGTATAGTTCCTCCAGTTGCTTCTGATGAATGAAGGAGAGAAGCTCCAATGCAGTCATGCTGTGTGAAGGTAAAGTCGGCAAGTTCTTAATTTCGAGGGCCAGTTCTCTTCCATCAATGTCAGAGTCAGCTCCAGAGCTCAGTATCTTAGAGAGCTTTTCACACTTGCAGGACAAGTCTTCCTTGTTCATTGTGGTGAAGTTTAGGAGAACCCCAAATATGTCCCTCACATCATCTAATGTTTTGAATCTCTCATTTATTGACCCGATGGCACACTCCACCACCACATTGAAAAATTTGACTTCCAGCCTCTTTAAGGCTTCTGTAAATGGTTCGTCAGGAGCTTCGTAAGCAAAGTGCTTTTTTTGTGGATCTGAGCCTCTTCTCCTTCAGCACAGCCTCCACATTCATTTCCTGACATATGTCCCTAGCTACGACTTGTGCTGCAACAGAACCTGTATTTCTGTAGCTGGTGAGTGAGTCTTTTGTTTTTGTGAGGAGGTTGACTGCCACATCAAACTGCATTGTAGGAGACTGCAGAAGTTTGCTCACATGGTTAACTGCATGAAGAATGTCATACCATACTACTTTGCAAATCTGAAAGCGATAAGACCCTACCTCCTCTGCAAGTGCTTGTGCTTCAGTCCTGGCTATGGCATCTGTGGCATTGTTTCTGACTTCCAACAGGGCCGCTCTGATGTTGTGGCTCTGGTATCGCACAGCCTCAATGCTCTTAAGCCCGCTCTCCCACCTGGTTTCACTCCAAGACTTGAGTGTTATGTTCACGTGCTTCTTTAGGATTGTCCATCTCTGTGTAGCTGCTGCAAAAAGATTGTACAATTTTTGTACGTTGCCAAAGAAGCTGATGGCATCTGTGGAAGCTTTAGCTGCATCAGCCACTACAAGATTCAGAGTGTGAGCCACACATGGAACAGAGAGTGCACGACAGTTCTTCTCTAATAACCTTGCCTGAACACCTTTGTTCTTGCCCTTCATGTTCGCTCCGTTGTCATATGACTGTCCTCTGCAGTCATCAAAGTGAATATTCAGTTCATCTAGTCTCTTCAGAATCAGAACTGATAAGCCCAGGCCTGTACTTTCTGAAGCCTCAAGAAAACCCAAGAAGTATTCTTTTATTTCTGGTACTTCACCCATTTTAACAGTTCTGATAATAATCGACATCTGTTCTTGGTGGCTTATGTCTAGAGTGCAGTCTAAAATGAGTGAGTAATATTTAGCTTGTTTTATTTCTGTAACAATGGCACCCAAGATCTTCCTACTAATGGACCTAATAAGCACATTTTGAATGATGTTTCCTAGGTAACTTGAATGACTATATTGGCCACTTTCGACTCTGCTGATGTGTTGTTTCATCACTGGATCAAATTTGGCAAGCAGCTTGTAGTGAATACTCTTATTTTAGTTTCAAGATAAATGTTAATTTTACCGTCTTGAATTTCGGAATAGTATAAATTCATTTTAAATTAGTTACCCCATTATAATTCAATTGTGAACCACATTAATACTAATTTTATGTATACTATATTATTTTATTGTATGTAAACATAATTAATTATATATCACAATTGTCAGTTAATTATTTATATTCAAATATTTATTTAATCTAATGCCATGTCCATTTTACAAATAAACAATAGAAAACCAAAGGTTATATTTTCCACCTTTGGTACTGTCGTAGTTTCGCCTAACGGACTCAATACGGCTAGTGAGATAATCACTGGTTGGCACTTAACTAGCGGCAGTGCTTATGGCTACATCATCCAGGTTAACCTATACCGGATAGATGCGCTACGGTCCCAAGCCGTAGCTTGCCTAGGCCAACGACGACGACGACGTAAACCAACAATTGATGACCCCGGAGCTGGATTACCCCTTTCACCCGAACGACTAGGACTAGACTGTAATGTCTTTTGCCCATCACCCCCTTCACCCGACCCCGTCGTTCGTGCCCATCACCCCCTTCACCCGAGCGACTAGGACCAGACTGTAACGTCGTTCGTGCCCATCACCCCCTTCACCCGAGCGACTAGGACCAGACTGTAATGTCGCTCGTGCCCTCTGCCCCTCACCCCTGCCCGTGCGCTCTGTGCCTGCGCTCGTCTCAACCTCCACTCCTTCGTTGGGAACTTGTCGTCTTGCTTGTACGTTAGCAAGCATAGGAGAAGATGCCTGACGACGCTGGTGCCATCTCCCACTTGAGCGTAAAGCTCCCCGTCTTCTGGCCGGGTGATCCATTTATTTGGTTCCACCAAGTGGAATCACAATTCAACTTGGGAAGGATCACCACTAGCAGGACGAAATACGATCATGTTTTGTCCTCTCTACCAGCGAGCATCATCTCTGAAGTCCGTGACGTCATCGTATCTCCTTCCACGAGTGAGGACCCGTACAACGATCTGAAGTCTGCCATCCTGCGCACGCACTGTCTCCGAGCGTGAGAAACTACATCAGTTAATCTCAAAGAAGAACTTGGAGACCGTAAGCCCACTCAAATGCTGAGGGCTATGCAGTGCGCTCTAGGCGAACGCGCACAAACCTTCGATAAGGACATCTTTAGACAGTTGTTCTTGCAGAAACTTCCTCCATCAGCTCAGCGTGTCTTGGCCACTATGGATCCTGCTACTCCAGTTGATAAACTAGCAGAAACTGCCGACAAAGTAGTGGAGATTGACACAGCTCCGGTCAACAACGTGAACACACAATCGGAACTGGAGTTGAAAGTGGAAGAGTTAAGTCAACAACTCAACCACGTTTGTTCTCTGCTACAAAATCAACGGCAAAGAAGCCATTCTCGGTCGAGATTTACGAAGAGGCATCGTTCGAGTTCCGGGAAGATCTGCTTCTACCACTCGAAATTTGGAAAGAAGGCTAGGAAGTGCATCTCCCCTTGCAATTTTTCGTCGGAAAACCCCAGCAGCGAGTCCTAATGGCGTCTAGTACTCGCACTGCCAACCTGTTATTCATAAAGGACAGGAACTCTGGTGTCAATTTCTTGGTTGATACCGGAGCGTCAGTCAGTGTATTCCCTCAAAAATCTGGTCATAAGCACTCGGAATCTCCGCCTCTATACGCTGCTAACGGTTCACGCATACCCACGTACGGTACTCAGTCGCGTGAACTAAACTTGGGCCTTCACCGATCCTTCAAGTGGATTTTCATCTGTGCTCAAGTGCAGCATCCCATAATCGGCGCTGACTTCCTCCAGCATTTCAAACTCCTGGTGGATCTTGACAAGCGACGCTTATGCGACCAGGCCACACTGCTTTCTGTTCTTGCCAAACAGGTTGCCCTTCCGGACGCCTCGATCTCTGCACTTTCCCTCGTTCCCCCTAATTCCATGTACCAGTGCCTTTTCCAGCGATATCCAGGAATTCTTCAACCGATGCAGATGGGTGATACCATTAAGCACACCATTACCCATCACATTACAACAAAAGGTCCCCCTGTGTTTGCAAAACCCAGACGTCTTGCCCCGGACAAACTGAAAGCTGCCAAATCGGAATTCCAGCTTATGCTGGATCTTGGGATAATAAGACCTTCCAAAAGCAGTTGGTCCTCTCCCCTACACCTGGTCCAGAAGAAGTCAGGAGACTGGAGACCATGTGGCGATTACCGGTTTTTGAATTCGACAACCATCCGGACCGATATCCGGTACCAAATGTCCAAGACTTTACTTCTCTTCTCCACGGCAAATCTATCTTCAGTAAAATAGATCTCGTTAAGGCTTTCCACCACATTCCCGTAGAGCCTTCGGATATTCCCAAGACTGCAGTTTGTACACCATTTGGGTTATTCGAATTTGTGAAGATGCCGTTCGGGCTACGGAATGCTGCGCAAACCTTTCAGAGGTTTATAGATGAGGTCACCAGAGGCTTAGACTTTGTTTATGCCTACATCGATGATTTGCTTGTGGCCAGCTCAACGGAAGAGGAACATAAGGAACATCTTTCACTCCTCTTTCAACGCTTAGAACAATACGGTGTTACTATTAATGCATCTCAGTGTGTGTTTGCACAGCCAACCTTGGAATTTCTTGGTCACACGATTTCGCAGCACGGAATTACCCCCCTTCAGGACAAGTGTGAAGTGATAAAAAATTACCCAATGCCAAATAATCAGCGTGAGTTACGTCGGTTTCTAGGTTTGGTAAATTATTACCACAAGTTCATTAAAAACTGTGCCAGTGTTCTTGCTCCTCTACACGCTATGATCACACACAAACGCAAGGTAACGAAATTGGTATGGTGTAGCGATAGTTTACAGGCGTTCGACAATGCCAAAAATGCTATCAATAGTGCATTGTCTCTGTCATTTCCTATCAGTGATGCCCCCCTAACTCTGACGGTCGATGCATCAGATGTTGCGATCGGTGGAGTGTTGGAACAAACCATTAACGGTCAACAAGCACCCATCGCGTTTTACTCGAAAAAGCTGCAGCCAGCCCAAACGCGTTATAGTGCTTTCGGACGTGAACTTCTTGCTATTTACTTAAACGTGAAGCATTTTCAACATTTTCTTGAAGGCCGAGATTTTTGTGTTTTTACCGACCACAAACCTTTGGTCACTGTCTTCAATAAAAACAGCTGTAACCACTCTCCCAGAGTCATCAGGCAACTCGATTATATCTCGCAATTTACCACAGATATCCGCCACATCAAAGGTGTCTTGAACACTCCAGCGGATGCACTTTCAAGAATAGAGATTACTTCTGTTACTCTCAGCTCTACACTGTGGAATGCTATTGCACAGGATCAAGATAAGGATACGGAACTACAAGACCTGCTCAGAGAAGACTCCACTCACTCACTTTCCCTCAAGAAAATGAGTATGCCAGGATTGTCTGTGCCCCTCTATTGCGACGTATCAACAGCTGCTATTCGCCCTTATGTCCCTCCATGTCACAGAAAAGCAGTCTTCACGGATCTTCATAACCCCTCCCATCCTGGTATCCGTGCTTCGCAACACCTGGTTACCTCTCGCTTTGTTTGGCCCTCGATGCGGAAGGATGTCAAACATTGGACCAAAACGTGCCTTGCCTGCCAGCGTGCCAAAGTCCAAAGGCACACCAGGTCCCCCTTTGACGCATTTCCGCCCCCATCCCAGCGATTTGAAATAATTCATGTAGACATTGTTGGCCCTCTTCCAGTGATTCAAGGCCAACGTTATCTCTCACCTGTCTCGACCGCTTTTCCAGATGGCCTGAAGCCATCCCACTTCCTGATATCCAAGCGGACACTGTTGCAAGAGCCTTTCTTCATGGATGGGTATCAAGATTTGGATTGCCGACAAAAGTCATCACTGACCAAGGTCGCCAATTTGAGTCTTCGCTTTGGAAGAAGTTTACAGCTTGTTGGGTACAGTACATGCGCATACCTGTGCGTATCATCCGCAAGCTAACGGCCTCGTCGAACGCTTCCATCGCCAGCTGAAGTCATCCCTTATGTGTCACGAAGACTCCCATTGGATGGATAAGCTTCCACTCGTGTTGCTTGGTATTCGCTCTGCATTTAAGAGTGATCTGAAGACTACAGCGGCTGAACTAGTCTATGGAACAACACTGCGGCTACCAGGTGGCTACTTCACTGCAGGGGATAAGTCATGTGATCCTACGGAATTCGCTCAAACACTTTCCTCTCACATGCAGTCCTTCAGCCTGTTCCCCCTCGATTGACTAGCCAACAGAACATCTTTGTTTCCCCAGCCCTCCAATCTTGCACCCACGTTTTCGTTCGTGTACCTCTCCCAAAACGGCCTCTCCAATGTCCATATGACGGACCCTATGAAGTTCTCCGACGTACGCGCAAATCATTCCTCATCCAGCGCGGTTCCAAGGTCGACAAGGTTTCTATCGATCGTCTTAAGCCTGCGTTTTTGGAATCAACCTTAAGTGAGGTACAAGTAGCTACCAAAAAGGTTCAGCGGAAATCTGTGTCGTTCGGAACTCTTTGAACTTCCTCTCTGGTGGGGGAGTGTGTAGTGAATACTCTTATTTTAGTTTCAAGATAAATGTTAATTTTACCGTCTTGAATTTCGGAATAGTATAAATTCATTTTAAATTAGTTACCCCATTATAATTCAATTGTGAACCACATTAATACTAATTTTATGTATACTATATTATTTTATTGTATGTAAACATAATTAATTATATATCACAATTGTCAGTTAATTATTTATATTCAAATATTTATTTTAATCTAATGCCATGTCCATTTTACAAATAAACAATAGAAAACCAAAGGTTATATTTTCCACCTTTGGTACTGTCGTAGTTTCGCCTAACGGACTCAATACGGCTAGTGAGATAATCACTGGTTGGCACTTAACTAGCGGCAGTGCTTATGGCTACATCATCCAGGTTAACCTATACCGGATAGATGCGCTACGGTCCCAAGCCGTAGCTTGCCTAGGCCAACGACGACGACGACGTAAACCAACAAGCTCAACCTCCTTCAAGAAGTTGCCATTGTCTCGATTGTACAATGTAGAGGAAGACCCCCTGAAAGCAAGGTTTCTCTCTGCCAGTGATTGGATTATACTTACAAGACGTGTGAGAACATCTCGCCAGCGTCTTCGTTCTACCTCCATTAATGACATTTCAGTTTGGTCAATGGTCCTCCCAGTTTTTAGCCGCAGTTCTAGATCCTTCCATGTTGCCATGTTATCTGCATGTTCTGAACTATTTCCATGGCCTTTCAGAAGCGAACCAACGTTTATCCAGTCTGAAAGTCCATCGCCATCCGTAATTAGTTTGTACGACTTCCTTGAAAACAACTTGCAGCAGAAGCAATAAAGAGCATCATTCCTTCTAGAGTACATCAGCCAGCTTCGCTTTATTTTCCCCCATTAATTAATGTTCTGTACATGTAATGGTGATGAACGCTTCTACCGTCCTCTCTTTTAGGGAATGTGAAATCTGGACTGATTTAAAATGGTCCTCGAGGCACCAGATCTGTCTTCAAGGCATCTGACAGGACAACTGGCCAGTCATACGGATCAAGCGGTGGAGCAGATCTTGGTTCTTGTTGCTCAGTAGAAATGCCTGTGTGTGGTGTTTGAAGCTGAACAGAAGATGGGCCACTTGTTGGTTCATCAGGCTCTACTTCCACTGGTGTTTGAGGTTGCATAGAGGATGGTCCTGGTGTTGGCTCATGATGCTCATCAGGCTTTGCTGAGGATAGCTTTTCCAAATATTTCAGTAGTGCTCCTGAGAAGAACATAACATTACATATTCTGTTAATTTTTGCTAAAATACTCTTTCTTATCTTGTTTGATAAATTGATCTGTGTGAACAGAATTTGAGGTGATGTGATCCATTAAATTTCACATTTCGAAATATTATAAATATTACAGAAACTAGCTTACTCTTCTTTTTCCGTTTTTCAGCTCCTGATGGATAATGTCGTTTCAGTTTCCAAGATGCACGAAGTCACATCTAGTTAACCACAACTAATCTGCTAAATAATAATAATCATGATAATAATGATGATGATGATGATAATAATAATGATAATAATAATAATATAATTGTTATAATTGTAACGTTAATCAAATACAGGGTGTACATAAAGTCAGGATCTATTTTTGTGAAGCACTTGGAAATTATATGGAATTCAATCATAAAATGATAAAGTGGTAACATTTATTAAATAATTAAGAGTAGGATTCGACGTGACGCCCATCAGTATCCCTGCACAGCTCAAATCGTTCCGCAGCATTTCTAAACACATTCTGGAGCATTTGCGGGGTTATGTTATCTGCAGCAGTTCATATACGTGTACGTAAGTTTTCAAGACTCGTAATCTTCGTCTGATAGACGTGCGATTTGATAAAGCCCCATGCAAAGAAATCTAAAGGGGTTAAATCTGGTGATCTCGCTGGCCAAGGTCTGTTGCTTCCGCGTCCGATCCAGCGATTTGGAAAACGTCCATTTAGATAATCCTGAACAATTTTGGCATAGTGACAAGGAGCACCACCATGTTGATAGACGACGGTACTAACAATCCTATCCCCAATCAGCTGAGGTTCAAGGAATTGCTGCAACATGTCCAGATAAATAAGCCCCGTAACTGTAGCTTCAGCAAAGAAAAAAGGACCATAAACCTTAGATTTTGTTAAACCCATCCAGACATTAACTTTAGGTGTCTCTCTCTCCCAATTTTGGACGAAATCATTCGGTCTTTCATCTGCCCAAATTCGACAGTTATGGCGATTTACTTTTCCACACGTATGGAAAGTGGCTTCATCACTAAAGAGAATGTTGTCCATTAAATTATCACTCCAGATTTGTTCTACGAGATCAGCACACACAGCACTTCGTCGAGGGAAATCTTCCTCATGTAAATCATGTAAAACCTGCAAATGATAGCTTTTCTTCCGCAAATTAACTTTCAGAATTTTGTGCACAGATGACGTCGGGAGGCCGAGTCTGTGTGATGCAGCACGAACGGACGTACGTGGCTCCTCAGTGATAATTCCGCGTACTGCATTCACGGTAAGATCTGACATACACGGTCGTCCTGATCTTGCTTCATCATTTACAGATCCCGTTCGTTTAAATTTGTTCACCAATTTTCGTATTGTCTTGTCTATTGGCCCCGGCTTATGAAATCTCCTTCTAAACTTCTCTCTGATGTCATTGTATTTCTTTCCTTCGATTCGCCAAATTACTATTGCCACACGCTCTTCTGTATTCATTCTAAGGGCTTCTGAAAAGAAAAATAGAAAAAAATAATTATTTCACAAAAATAGATCCTGACTATGTACACCCTGTACATTCAAATAATCAGACCATTTAGGTTTTAACCAACAAAATTCACATTATCTGAAAAAGATGAGAAAAGAATTAATAAACTTGAAAACATAACGAAAATAATCCTAGGTTTTAAAGTGTTACAAAATCTCTTAATAATTAGTAAATTAGTGAAATAATGTTTTACAATACTAGGAAAATTAAGCAGTTAGGAAAGTACAAGCATATAATAAGAATAAAGTTAAATAATATAGAAATAAGGTCTCACAATAGTTATTTACACATAACGACCAAAACGTTTCGTTTGTCTCCGTTTTATCACATTTGTCTCACACAAAAACTTTAAATACGACAATAATAATAATAATAATAATAATAACTAGTAGCAGCGGAGCCCTAAGCGGCCCGTTTAGTCTGCTTATGCCAGGAAACGGCCCTGGCCCCACCAGCCCTCCGTAGAGGGGAGGGAGTCCCGAGCGGATTAGGAGCGGCGCGCCGCTTCCCCTCCGGTGAAGAAGGGGAAGCAGGGCGAGCAGTGATCATGAACGGGTCTGGAGGACTCCGACCACGGTGACGCTTCCTCCTCCCCTTCGGGGCATCACCTTCCCCACCCGAGAGACGGGTAGGCAAGGATCCAGACCCCAAGGCCGGAGAGGGAGAAGGAGCACTTGTAGGCAGGGAATCAGACGTGGTGACAAAGTGAGGCAGGGGGACAAGAAGGTCCCGCGGCGCCAGGACCACAACCAACCCCAGGAACTTCCAGGGGGGGCACCACTCCAGTAGGCGCCGGGATAGCACGGGAGGGGCCCGAGGACCCGCCGATGCCAAGAGCCGCAGCATAGAACAACCCCCGCCGCGGCTCCCGGTCACGGACCCTATCGCGCGCCTCCCGCGCACTAAGGCATTCGATAGTCCTTAAGGACCGCACCTCGAATTCAAACTTGAAAACAGGGCAGTCCCGAGAGGAGGAAGGGTGGGCCCCCAAGAAGTTCGAGCACCGCGGGGGCTTCGTGCATGGGGGAGGGTGCGCAGGCCACCGCAGCGGACACACAATTTACCCTCACGGCGGCACGCAGAGCTAACATGGCCGAACCGGTTGCAGCCAAAGCAGCAAACCGGGTCAGGCACATACGGCCGCACCAAAAACTCGCACGACCGTCGATCACCCATGCCCCAGAACACCTGGGCCGGAGGCACAAGGGAGTCAAAGGTCAGGAGCAGACGAGCGGACGGGGTAAGAACACCATCCCGGCGCGACGAAAAGCGAAAGACCTTCGTGACCCCCTGGGAGGCAAGATCCTCCTGCAACTCGCAGACCGGGATTGACAGCAGACGGGAAGCGAAAATGGTGCCCTGACAGCTATTCAGTTGCGGATGGGGAGTCACAGAAACTCTGCAACCCAAAACATCCTGCAACTGTAGAAGGGACTCAGTCACCCCAGAAGAACGGGACTTCAAAAGAAGAGACCCATCCTTCAGAGGGCGGATATCATAACGGCAGGGAACCCCCACCGTCTTAAGACGCTGAAACACCCGTTCCGAGTTGCCCGGAAGGGAGCCAGCGGAAGGGCGGAGAACAAGGAACCTGTCCACCGGACAGAAATTGACAGCAGAGATAGGTCCATGAGTGACGGTAACCGAGAGTGGGCGAGAGAACGAGGGCCACGAAGACCCCGCCCTACGGCCACCACGAGCGCGGCCACGAGAGCCAGACGCCGCAGAGGACGAGAGGGGGCCATACGGCTTTAAGGTCAATCCAGCGGAGGCAGAGGCCGTTGACCGACCAGAAGTAGTAGTCTTATCCAAATCCAAGGACGGGCCAGAGTCGTTAACGGGAGGGGATTGAGTTTGAGAAATTTTATCCATAAACAATATAATTATAAGGAAGACAGCCTCGGACCCAAGGCAATGCATCAATCCGCCACTGCATCCTTCAAGGCGCAGGCCCAACGTCCCGGGTAGCCCGCCCCCAAACCTAACTGTCGTTTTAAAAACAGCAGATTAGCTCTCCTGGAGTTTTGTCCGTTAAGGGCCTAGCAAAAACCCAATCCAGATGCAGCAGCGGTCTGGGTGCCCATACCATCCCCAGAGCACGGCTCAGCCACGGAGCGATGCCCCCCAGCGGGCGCACCCGATGACCCCAAGACTGCCGGCAAAAACAAACGGGGGTGGGGAGAATACTACAATTGACAGAGGCCCAAGACCGAGTCAAGACAAGAGCGATTCCGTAAGATACGAAAAAAGAAGGGGGAAAAAAAAAAAACGCAACTAGGTAACTCTCTGCCCACACCCCGCGAGGAGTTGAGGAAACCCCAACAACCCACGAGGTGTGCGAGCCCCCTCGGCCCGGCAAGCCGGAATACCTAATCGAGGGGGATATATATATATATACATATATATATATATATATATACAGGGCGTCCCAAAAAAATGTATACACACTTTAACAGCTGATAGCTCAATTGATGTTTCTTTCTTTCCAAGTTAAACCCATTAGAATTAATAATGGCAGTCAGACTAAGCTTTGAACAAAGGAAATTCATTCTAAAATGCTACTGGAAGTGTGAAAACGCAGTTGAAGTGCAAAGACAGTTTAGGAGGGAGTTTCAAACAGATCCACCAACGCGACTTACCATCACTCGAATTAGAGATAAGTTTGAAGCCGATGGAACTGTTCAGAATGTCCACAAAAAGCGTTCCGGAAGACCACGGACATCGACAAGCCCCACAAAGCAAGAAAGAGTACTGGAAACGTATCACCAAAGTCCAAGAAAATCTGTGCGGCAAGCGAGTCGTGAGGTAGGAATTTCAGAATCGTCTGTCCAACGCATTTTGAAGCGCTGTCAATGGAAAAGTTACATTCCAAGATTAGTCCATGCTATTAATGAAGATGATCCGACCGAAGAGTGGAGTATTGCGAGTGGTACTTGGCACGATGTGGATGTGGATTGGACGAAGGGGTTTCGTAGAATACCCTCCGCGTTCACCAGACCTCACACCACTAGACTTTTTTTTATGGGGATCCTTAAAGACAAAGTCTACGCTATAAAACCTGCAACAGTCGCTGAATTGAGAGCAGCCATTGAACGAGAATGCACACAAATACCAAACGAAATGTTTCGTGATGATTGCGATTCCATTGCTTCGCGTTATCAGCAGTGCCTGGACCAGAACGGACGTCAGTTTGAAAACAGGCGTTGACAAAACAATTAAATAATGTCTGTAGATTCTATTACATTTTGAAAATGAAATGTATTTTAATAAACACTGCCTTTATAATTATTTAAAGTGTGTATACACATTTTTTTGGGACGCCCTGTATATATATATATATATATATGCTTGGAGTTGTGACTGTGCTAAACATGTCGAGACAAGTGGACTAATAGGATTGCATTTGATTGTGTAGCGTCAGTCCACTGCGGTGAGCCGATAAAGTTAAACGTGTTTTGCTTCGCGACGATTTCTTGTTTTTTTTTACTGTGAATGTGTTGTGTACCATGAATATGCTCCACAGGGACAAACAATCAACAAGAAATTTTACATTGAAGTTTTGAGACGTCTACGTGAAGCAGTTCGGAGGAACGGCCGCAGAAGTGGGAGTCCGGAGACTGGATGCTTCATCACGATAACGCGCCATCTCACTCGTCGCAACTTGTTCAGCAATTTTTGGCCAAAATTTCTACCCCCAAGTAAATCAGCCTCCGTATTCGCCGGACTTGGCTCCATGGGACTTTTTGTTTCCGAAGTTTAAACAAACCCTGAAAGGACACCGATTCGATGTTGTTGAGATCCATTAAAAAATTCGACGGAGCAGCTTTTGGCCATTCTGAAAAGTGGTTTTGAAAAATGTTTTCAACAGTGGCAAGATCGTTGGGCAAAGTGTGTGGCTTCAGAAGGAGCTTACTTTGAGGAAGATTAAGTCCCAAGCCCTGTAAGTACCCTATTCTGTCCATAATCGCATCAGTCCGGATACGTTTTGAACAAACCTCGTATATATATATATTTTTTTTTTTTTTTCTCTTTTCCAGATTTACCGCCGATTCATACCTAAAAACCACGTATATATAATTGGCAAAAAGTCTAAGGAAATCTCAGAATAATGAATGTTACTTTCATAGAAATTAAATTTGTGCAAAACAAGATTATATAATCAATATTTTGTATATCCCCCTCCCCCTCAACTTAACTACACAACATCTGCCTGTCACGGAAGAGAGACGTTTCTGCAAATAGTCTTTACAAATTTCACTCCAGATTTTTTGTAGAAAATTTCACATTCAGTCTAGAACTGCAGTTTTTTTTAGTTTTCTTTAGCTATCTTTGTTTTCGGATACTTCCATTTGCTTTCAATGGGATTAATGTCAGGGCTTTGTGGCGACCACTCCTGAAGTTTTAATTTTCCAACAGCCTCTTTTCTCGCAGGATAATTCTTGTTTATTATGGATGTGTTTGGGGCCATACACTAATTCGAAGTGTTGTCCACAAGTCTGATCAACATATTATGATACTGCTTCTTTTTCACTCTTTCATCATTTTGACAATATTAACTACTACATTGAACTATTCTTGGCTGGTTCTCTTTACATTCTTCTGGAATTGTCAATTGCACATTGAACAAAACTTTTAATTAGTGCATGATAATGGTCCAAAACACATATTAGGTGGTTCTCAAAATTTTTTTTAAAATCTTCAAAAGGCTATATCTCACTTGGTGACAGTGTGAAAAATTAATCCCTTCAAAATTTTACCTCAATTGAATGTTTAGGGGTTTGCGCAGGGGCGATGAAGTCTCCCTCTACTCCACCATGACAGACATGGTACCTGCATTCCAGTTACAGTAGGTTCCTATCGAATTTCGTTTCAATCAGAGTACACGTTTCATGGTCCCGAAGCACATAGCTTTTACCCGAGACTGAATTTTCTACTCCTGCAACGCGTCCACCATTATCAACATGAACTCTCCTGCGCCATTCTCAAGCTTTGGAACTCTCAAGAGTTCTCTACTTCTTGCCTGGAGCCTAGAATGATAAGTCTATCCAACATTGCCGTGCCAGTAACGTCTGGAAGCAATTTTCCATCTCAGTTGACAACGAAAGGGTGGGAGACCCTAGAATTGGAACTGAATTCTTCTTTGGTTGCCGCGTAGCAAACTGACTCCTGTGGCGGACCCAAGCTTTCCGAATGGAACTTCCATTGACTGCCAGTCTCAATCTCGTGGTCCAGACTCTCAGCCGAAGCAGCGAACAGGTTAGTAGTATTGCGATCACTGATATTATTCTCATCGAGAGCTGAAGCCAACACTGCCTAAACAATGTTTATAGGTCTGCGTGGTCTCTGGTGGTGACGCGCCGCTGTCCTAAATGCACAGGCATCCTCCTTCCTTGTCAATCTGTCATTTTCTCCAGTTGAGTTTTCATCACAATTGCTGGAAAACAAGGTCGTGTTCCCTTCTCCCGTCTCGTTGAGCAGGAAGGAATTCTCAACCTTTTGGGATCTTGATGAACTGGAGGGCGTCAGCATGCATGATATTAAACAGATTAACCAGCTTTATCTGGAATTTTGCAAGACTCTCAATTTGCTTCTCACTCCTTCCTTCGAGCTCTTTTTCAAGTTCCCTAAACTTTTCAAAATTTTGTCCAGCTTTACGGCGGCATTTCTATCTTGTGTTGTCGGGCTTTGTTCAACAATACCGCCCCCTCTCTGACATCGCTGTCACTGGACGCTCATGAGCAATCATCTTCTGCACATTTTACAGATGGAAGAAGACAGACATCACTTCCTTGATCGAAGGGAGTTCCATTCCTGAAATCGATTCGGAAACTGGACCAATCAACCACACTTTGGTGGACTAACTAGCCATAGCTTTTGTGGAAAATTCATAAAAAGGATATCTTTTTCATACATTGGTTATACGAGTCAGTTGAACATGGCGGCTCGACTGGAACAGTGCCCTGTCATTTCTGCAACGATATTTCGTCTGTCAGTGGTCAAGAATTTCTCGAGCACATTGTCACAGGAGACGAGACATGGGTTCATCACCGTACTCCGGAAACAAAACGTGCCAGCATGGAATGGACACACCCTGGGTCCCCGCGACCGAAGAAGTTCAAGATTGTGAGGTCCGCTGGCAAAGTGATGATTACCGTGTTTTGGGACCACAAAGGCGTTTTGCTCGCAGACTTCATGCAAAAAGGCACAACAATCAATGCAGCTGCATATTGTTCAACACTGGAACGTTTACAGTGGCCATTAAACTTAAACGTCCTGGACTGCTCCGTAGGGCAGGGCACTGTTCCAATCGAGCCGCCATTTTCAATTGACTCATATAACCAATGTACGGTAGATGGCAGCCGAATTGACGTGCAGTGTTGCCAACAATGATTAAGAATTCACCTGATACAAACATAATCAATGTAGGTCCTTTAGTTACGAAATTATACGCCATATAAACTTATTTTCTGACCGCCCCTCGTACATAAAAACATATTTTCTTAAAATTTTCAGCCAGTACACTGTTTGAGAGTAACATTTTCATTATGCTGAGGTATGAGACTTTTGACTAGTAATATATATGATGAAAATAAAACTACGAAGGAAAATTAAGACACGAAATAGTGCTCAAGCGTTTTCGTCTAATGATATCCCTAATGATATTACCTAATGAAGTGCTCTTTTGCACGATGCATAAACTTAAGCTATTTTGAAAGTAACACTGCGTGTTTATTTATTCCACTGTCCTTTCCATTCAAATTTAGGCAATCTTTGCCGTGATTCCAATACGTTAAGAATATATTTTTGGCGATTTTCGTAGCCAATTCGTACATCAGATGCATTCATGACTAGATTCACGGCGCTTTCTACTCCTTGGCTGTGACAAGGAAAGGCTGGTATTTTGAGTGGTTCTTGTCTTGCTAGCAAAAGTTCCTTATTGCTAAAGTTTCTCAGAAGTGAAGGCGAATAAATTACCTCTTTCTGCCAATCAATCATTTCAGTGTAGTCTGAAGAATCAAAATTAAGAGTTCGATGTAGGTCAAAGTTTCTTGATACAGAAAATGTAGTTCTTGAGAGAATGATTCTCTGGATTGCAACCTCTCTAACTTCTCTTCTTGAGTCTGTTATCATTGATAGTAGAATATTTTCGGGGTTCGCAAAGTATGAGTTATTCTGAAACACCGGTTCCATGATCAATCTGTATTTCAGCTCAAGTCGCGCAGCAGATACCTTAAGTACCAAAAGTTAAATGATCCGTCAGATGCTAGTGGATGTGACTAGGGTTGCCAACCGTCCTTTTTTGTAGATTTTTGTCCTTGTCCTTTCTTGAGTTCGGAAAGGACGCCATTTGTCCTTTTCTGATAACAATCTTGTTCCAAACAACAGTTTTATAACAAAATTTTGTTTAAAAGGAAATAATTATAAAGTCTTAAGTCGAGTAACATTTTATAAATTCATTTCTTCACTTAAATGTTAACGTTCCGTGTAGCGGAAAAGTATAAATTTAAAAATAAATATTGTTACCATAAATTTTGTCAATGCATGACTCAATGGGTCAATATCTGTATATCAATAAAAATATTTACTTTAAGAAAATATGCAATAAAAAAGCATGTAGTATAAATTGTAATAAATTGTAAATAAAATTTTACTTCTTTCCCTAACCTTGTAGACAGTATATTGGAATTGATGTTCTTGTCCTTTTTTTCAAACTTCATGGAGTTGGCAACCCTAGATGTGACTTAACCCAAAACCATCCTGGAGCATAAGATAGCATAATAATTTCTACTCGATCCTTGAGATCTTGGGTTGAATTTGGTGTTGACACATAGAGTCTAAGAATTCTATTTGCTCTAGTTAGCCAACGAACATGATGAATTGTACCAGGAGATCTTTTTGCGAGATCTTTGGAGACATTTCCAGATTGAACAGCTAGGCACATATTGTAGAGATACTTTTGGTCACTGCTTAAAGCATTAACATCAGATGGAATTTCATGAATGTTTCCTTTAACAGGAGAAAAAGCAACCACTTCCAGTTTTGTTAGATCAGTTTTCAATTTATTTCCAATTGAACCCTTGAAATTACTTGGGCTTGTTGTTTTTCCATCTATTGCCTTGTAGATGTGCCTGAATGGTAGTTCGTTCATATGAAGGAGGCATACCAGCCACTGAACAGACCTATTCAGATAGATTTCAACAAACTTTATTACTCCATCGATTCTTCGTGTTCACAGCAGTGCCATCACATAGTAAAGGTTTTAGAGCGTCTGAACTTTCTGAGTTCACTATTACAGTAATCAGCTCTTCTGCTACACAACGAGCATTTCCATGATCAGGTGTTACGTGATCTATATAGATATTTCCAGGCTCTTTAATAATGACGTAGTGCTCTTCTTTGATCTTGCCTGCCCTGGTTAATGTATCATCTCTTCTCCCATCAAAGCCAATGCATTCTATTTCTATATTCTCCAATTTAACCCTGGTACTCAATTTTTTACCTACTCGTGCTCTTTCCCTCTCCAGCTTCTTTATATCAATCATGTTGCCCTGATCCAGAATTCCCATATCTTTTAAAGCAGCATTAACAATTGCTGCTGCTGCTGCCCTGCAACTCACTCTGTAACGGTCTGCGGTCACTGCCAACTCTTCATAGGTATATCTGTTCTGCTCATTCTCTATTAACTCTATATCAGGCACGAAGTCAAAATCCTCTTGGTCGGTCTCTACCTCCATGCTCTCAGCACCGGGTGCATCCTGTGATTCCTGTAATGTTGAGGAGACAACTCTGATAGCTTCAGTCAATTCTGCTTGTGATCTCATTCGGCGTTCGTGTTCTTTTTGAGCTCTAGCAATAGACCTTTTCCTCATCAAAGCAGCTTTTCTATCAATTGGCCCCAGTTGGTTTAATCTTTGCTTTTGTCCTCCAAAAGAATCCCACTCAGCAATTGTTATTTTATCTTTGCACCGGCAGGCATTTCTATCAATCCCTTTATCGTAGCAATCACATGCACATACATCAAACATAGCATCATACTCGAAAACGTTTTGTTCAAATCTCTCATCTCTTCGGTTTATAGGAACCTTGTTCAACTTTGAGGCTGCTTTTATCACTCTAACAACTTCCTGAAAGATTCCACGAGTACTTATTGTAGGGAAAGAGAACCTTCTCCATATGGTTTCAACGTCTATTGCGACTATGTTACAACATTCATTAAAAGTAATCGATTTATTTGATTCAACCTCTTCTCGTCGTCGCACAAAGTTGTAGTGCCTCACAACAACCGCTTTTGTTGGTGTCATAGTTGCTGGAAACACTGAAGGATGCCCAAAGGTTGCATTTAACGACTTTTTTCTTGTTGTCATGATTAGTTTGACTTAATAACGAATAATTTAACTTAAAAACCATTAGTTTGAATCAATAACTAATAATCAATAATAATTTCACTTAATCAATAATCTGAAAAAATAAAATAATATAATTTTTTGCAAAAAGTACTCAAAAAATTAGGGTTGCCAGACTTTTTTTGCACATTTGTGAAATTTGGCCACAAAGTGGCCAATCTAGCAACCCTGCATAAAACAAAAAAAGTATCCATAAATAAAGAAGATACCCATTTGATTTAAATAAGGGCAAATAAGGTCTAACTTATTTTTAACATATCTGAAATTGATGTTCAGAATAGGTTCAAAGCTTATTGTGAAATCTCAGCTAGAAGAGTGGGGAAAAAGGGGGGGACTATGTGTGAGGGGTACAGGGGGTAGCTCAACTTTTGATATGTTATTTGTTAACCCAAATGAAAACCCTCACATAGTGTCGTTTTTAAAAAAAAGCCAAAAAAAAACTTGTTTTGACCCGCCCTAAATTTATACAGTTCAATGTAACAATGTTGGAGCAAATTGGATATATATATATTATATATATATTATTATATATATATATATATATATATTATATATATATTATATATATAATATATATATATATATATATATATATATATTATATAGGGTGTCCCATAAGTCTGGAACCATAGGGTAAAATAAATAATTCATGTTTTTCCGTTTATGCAAGTGCCCATGATGTGTTTGAGTAAGGAAGAACGCATCCAGGTAATTCTGCTCGTAGGAAATCGGAGTCAGAGGGAGGTCGCTGAGGAATTTAACAGATTGCATCCGGACCGCGCGCCGATAACAAACAGCTGTGTCGGCAAACTTGTAGCAAAGTTCAGGGAAACGAGATCCATAGGAGATAAACCACGCAGTGGACCTCCGAGGACATCCACCGACGATGACAGCCGCTACCATCCTCGCTTATTTCACAAAGTCTCCAAAAGTCTCTTCGGCGTTTTTATTGCCGTTTTTATCATTTTGCCCTATGGTTCCAGACTTACGGGACACCCTATATATATATATTATATATATATATATATATATATATATATTATATATATATATATATATATACACACCCACATCAGAAGAAGCCAAACCTTCATATAACTGAAATGGATTAACTAAAAACTCCTTCATTGCAACAGATGAGCAATATTTTGACCAAATGAAAATACATTTACTTCAGTAGAGTACCTTAAGACCAATGATGACATTATCAGTACTATTATTGAAATTATTGTATGAGTAATTGAGACCGAAATCTTTTCACTTTAAATACAAATCTTTTCAATTAAATTGCATGAAATATTGCTCAAATAAAAACCTCAGAAAAAACAGTAATATACAACTATAGACTACGATACAAATATGTTTAAAATAAGGAAGTTAATTTCCAATTTATTAAACCCAAATAACTGGCAGCTATTAAGAGCAAGTCATAATTATAAAGCATTGTATAAATTACAGTTAAGTCAAATGTCTTAGACCGTAACAGACTATGAAATGGAATTGCTCTTACATAAAGAGTAAGAAAATAAATTTCCCCAAGCTGTTGAATAATTATGCCTTTTAAAATTTACCCCAGAAACAGAGTTGTAATAAATAATAATTCCCACACTTGTAAAACAACTAAATACAGTATTCAGAATATCTATACGTTTATCTATACGAGTACACTTCATATGATGTGTAGTACACACTGAACATCTTGCGATTTTTTAAAATGGATCTTAAAGTATCCTTTAAAACTTTAAAAATGTTATTTAAAGGATAAGTTAGTGTCTATTCACATTTACAGTGGTTATAATAAATCAGATCTCCTTAAAAGGTGGTACCATACTTACAGCTCCAATCGAAAAGATAATGGTTGTAAAGAGAAAATCTCTTGTTTTCTGCAACATCCTTGCCTTCTTGAAATCTCTCGTGTCAGATCCGAAGCAGTCATTGATGAGAGCTAGAGTGAAATAGGCACATTGTAGAAGCTGCAGAAAAATAATAGAATGAGTAGACAAATTTGGACCAAGAACATCACAAACAACATTACATTTTCTTTAACTGCCTAGCAAATAAAATAATTTGTTGGATATACATCTTATGAAACCTAAGGCGCTACAATATTGCCAAATACTAGTGCTAACATTTTAACATGGTTACGAGTAATCCTAATGAAAATAAACCTATGGTTAAGATTTAGTTTAACTTATAAGTAAAATGTAATTAAAGGGGACTTAGTCTATTCATAATCCAACAGACATAACCTTAAATATAGTTTATTTCACTAAGACTAGAAATATTAAGTTCTGTATCACACTACTACTTACCATGTCTATGAAAGTCAAGTATTTGAAAGGGCCTCCATATACAGATCTTGCTGCTATTATTTCAGGAGGTGGATTTAAGTGAAGCAGATAAACATAAATTCCATACGAGTAATGAGCCACCAAAATAAAATGAAGGACTGTTGTAAGTGCATTCATTTCCTTTTCTTTAATTAAAATTCAGTTCTTATAAATATATTTGACGGATACTTTTTTCAAATTGCTTTCAGGTATGCTGACTTTCTTAATTTTTATAAAAATTTGTATATAAAAACTAAAGGCCTTCGCCTCTCCTGTAATTGAAAACCAAGTTAGAAATTACAATTTTTTAATTTTGTTATTGTTAAACAGCGAATTAACTAATGAAGTTGAGAAATAAAACAAACCAAATTTGAAAAAGAATTGAACATCTTTCGGCTAGTAACTACGAAATAATGATAGATTTTTCACAAAGTTTAAAACTAAAGTCACCCCCTGTCCAGGTCCACCTCATTTTACAGTATATGGTAGGTTATTCTATTTTTATAGCTATATTTATGAACAGCTCTGAACATTATTACTATATAGCATTCATCCATTTTCAAAAGCTACAATCTATAAAGTCCTTAATTCTAAACGTTCAGACACAAAGCTGTAAATACTATAATCACCTTAACTTTTTTGAAAGAGATTTAGAATAAGGATATTTATCGAATGTTGAAATATAAATGAAACCTTTCAGTAGTAATAAAACGAATAATCAAAGTGTGTAAGGAGTGATACGGGAAAAATCTAAGGCGATTTTAAATTATAATTATATACTTTCACCAACAATAGAAATTAGAATAGTATATTATTAATATGATATACTTAATCATCACCTCACTAAGAACTAAAAGTTCCTGTACCTACTAAAACTGCATTCATTTAAATGCAAAGACTTACTCGAAACCTATTCCAAATTTCATTAAAATAGACAAATTTTAAAAATTAAAACGCGTAAATCATATATTCTATTCCTGAAAATATTTTCTATCATTGAAATAAAATAATGCCTGAAAGGTTTACTTATTCCTCAAAAAGTTATATTGAAAATATATGGATTATATTCCAGATTGACGAGTCATTTCAGACCAAAAAACCAAGTCAGCTGATTCAGGATAAGGTAGGCCATTGGCTTTCTGGGGTAAGTAAAGATCCGACTGAGACGATTTTTTTTTGGTTTGGAATGACAAGTAGGGTAATAAATTCACTTACAAATTATCATAAATTAATTTTTATTGAAAATAAAATAATCTGGAATCATAAATATTCAAGCTTTCCCTATTATACTTGCATTTTTATCACAATTACTATTATCTTCGCATTGGTGCGTTTTACGTGTGAAAAGTGTGAAAATTATAGGCAAATAATTTTCATCAGTAAGTACATGTGTAGTAGTAGTAGTAGTTAGTAATATGCACCCCAAAAAGACCTTTAAACTTTTAAAACTTATTACAGTAAATTAACTAAAAAATACCAGTATATACGGTACAAAATTTCCCACATAAATAATTAAAATGTAAGCAAACTACAATCTTTTTGTTTATACAGTATATAACAATCAAATCATTATGCAAACAAATTCCTTTGAGAGGAACGCATAACTTGAGATGAGTAGCTCTTTTCACAATATTCTCATCTATTTGACAGTTTCTTTAGACTGTTAAATAAAATCTACAAAACATTTAGCGCCATTCACACTGTTGTCACAATTTCATCGTCCTCTTGATTTTGACCTGCCATGAACGTTATAAATATATCTAAACCGATTCTCAATAACTATGTATTTTTACTATGGATACAGATATAATATGAATTACTAAGGATACAGATATAATATGAATTAGTAAAGATACAGACATAATATGAATAAAAATAAAAGCGTAAGCTTGAAATACTGGCTACTTTTATTCTGTTGAATCTTAGACCCCTCCTGTTAATTTTGGTACTATAAGAAATGTTGATATCATGCATGATTGGCTGCCGTAAGATATGCCTCGTATTCAAACATTCCGAAGCACACAGAATTTACAAAAGTGGACTGCGAAATTTCGAATGAGTTAAAATGGGGAATCAGGCATCATTCCGATGGGTTGGTTTGGAACGAAGAAAGGACAATGACGTCACGAGTTGATGTATGTGAAAGATAATGTGAATGGCCGTTTAGATACGGTTTAAAACGCCAAATTCTAAACAGTGGTGGTTCCATGTGAATAAATTTGTTCGCTGACAATCTGGAATGGATTCTCTCCAAGTGTTAATTTATTTTAAGCATTAATACAAAAGAAGGTATTTTTCTGTAAAGACGAACCCCTCATTAACGCAAGGTTGTTGTTGTTATGTCAGGTCAGGTCGTTCCCCAAAGTATTTCAGTAATCCTGCGTAATTTTTGTTTTTAAATAGCAAAAATATTAAGTTTTCAAGCATACCAAAGATAATGTAATGTATAAAGCGCTACTTAAAGCCAACGGGTTTATTTAATAAATATTCGTCTTCGGTGAGAAACAGTCACCCTAAAATAAACGAGTCTCGTGCCAATTTTTTTTTACAATTAAAGTTGAGTATTTTAACCTAATTTTAAATGAAGAATGAGAAGTAAAATTATCACGACCAACCAACCTATGATAAAACCTTTAAAAATTAATAAAAAATAATTAAAAAATACTGAGAATCACGTGCTACAACCAATGCATGAAATACTGTTTCAACCAGTATAAAATAATAAAAACAAAAGGACATAAAAATAAATAGCTATGGCGTACATAACATACTCGTAGAACTCTATGAAATTCAGTCTCTTATCCTATATTTGAATGGTTCCTTCATATTGCAAAAGTTGTAGCATTTCAATCAAAAATAAAAATCAGAGTTAAGGTACAAAGTCTGGAATTAAAATGACTATTGTAATATATGTCAATCACATTACATTACATTCTTTGCAGAAAAAAAGGAATGCTTAAGTCAATTTGTATAAAAAAAAAAAATAAAAAAATATCCAAGCGTATTTTATCTAATTTTCTTTTAAGAAATTTTTCTTTGTTGTAGAACCTGGAATCAGAATAAATTTCATGTTATTAAGTGGATACCAATTAAGATGAATATTTATCATACGAAAGATTACAGTAAAAGTATTTTCACAACTTACCCCAAAATTTTGCGTTCAGTGTTTCTTCAGTAACGTAGAATATGCATACTAAGATGGCCATTCCTACCATGAATGCTACTCTCCCAATGATCGATAACTTTTGGAGGATGGGATAAACCCAAACACTCGTTTTAAAGGCAATGAAACAAAGCCTGAAAAAGATAAATGATGTTACTAACAATGATTTTTTTTATCAGTATTTTTTTACCATCTTATATTTTAAAACTCTTAAAATCTTTTAATTTTCAGATTCAATTGTATGTATATTAGCTTTAGATTCAGTATTAAAATAAATTCACGTAATTTAGGTTTTAGTTACACAGTATTGCTAAAGCAAAATAGATAGAT
Source organism: Bathynomus jamesi (assembly GCA_023014485.1). NCBI lineage: Eukaryota > Metazoa > Arthropoda > Malacostraca > Isopoda > Cirolanidae > Bathynomus > Bathynomus jamesi. Next base: position 973,090 of record JAJOZX010000401.1, read on the forward strand.
AGATAGATAGATAGATAGATAGATATATATATAACAAGTGAACAATGATTGCATATTAATTGTAAACTGCTATTTACCATACAACAACGAAGGTAATCTAGATGAATACATTGATTTGCTGTACAAAATTAAGTCATTATCAGATAACCCCAAATATTCTCACTGTATAATAATGGGGGACTTTAACGCACATGTGAACTCGGAATTCTTTGTAGAATTGGGTAACATGTGCGAGTCGGCCAATTTAAGTATAAGTGATGTTGATGTATTAGGGGTAGCCAGTGATAATTTTACATACGTTAGTGATATGAGTGGTACCACCAGGTGGATTGATCATTGTCTCGATAGTAATAATCTAAAGGATCGAATTGTTAGAGTTCGTATTCTGCATGATTTCCTTCTTTCTGATCATAGACCATTAGAAATATTAATTAACGTTACCAATTTATGCGCAACACGACTTAACAAGAACTCAATAGGTAAGAATAATCGCGTCGATTGGTCCAATGTTACGATGCAGCAGAGAATAGAATACAAAGACAGAACAAGTCACCTCTTTAATAATTTAGAAATTTTGCACCTTGCCTGTAATAATCCTTGCTCAAATGATTCTCACTGTAAACTCATAGATAGGTATTATAGTAAAATAATGTCCCTGTTAAGAGAAGCAGGAAACCCCCTGATTAAATCTTACAACTATCATACTAAGATTATTCCTGGATGGAATGATTTTATTGCCCTCCTGAAGAGGGAATCGAAAGACGCCTATGATTTGTGATGCTTTCATGGTAGACCCAGATTCGGACCAGTATACATGAATATGTGTAGAAGTCGGGGTCAGTATAAAGCGGCCATAAAGCGATGTAAACAGGAAGAAGAGTCTATTCGAGCATCAAAAGCATGTGAAGCTCGCATAAATAACGATAATAAAAAATTTGGAAATTTGCTAAGAATCAAACGGGTGTCAAAAATGTCCTCCCTCCGACAATCGATGGGGTGTCGGGGGAGGATGAAATTGCAAAGCTGTGGAAAAACCACTATTCTAACATTCTTAACAGTGTGAGTAGGGATAAGCTTAAGATAGATTGCAGCGAAACGATTGTGGGAGGGACAAGGGAAAATACTTTGATATCATTTTCAGGATCAAATGTAGAATTCGGACCCCAGCCTTCTTTAGTTAGCTTTATAAGGCTAACTAACGAAAATATCATGACCTAACCTAACCAATCGTCAAGGGCGTACAGTTAACCTAACGATTGGTTAGTTAGGTCGTGATATTTTCGTTAGTTAGCCTTATAAAGCTAACTAAAGAAGGCTGAGGTCCGAATTCTACATTTGATCCCATTTTCTGAAGTAAAGAGGTTAATTAAAGAGTTAAAGACTGGTTCTGGTCAGGGGTAGATGACTTACTTATCGAATGAGCACTTAAAATATGCAAATGACGTGGTATGTCTGCATATATCATTGCTCCTATCAGCCATGTTGGCTCATAGCTATATCCCTGCAGAGTTCATGAGGGTATATATCTTGCCCCTGGTCAAAAATAAGTACGGACACATTCTGTCCAGCAATAATTACAGGCCTATTGCTGTCGCTTCCTGCTTCTCGAAACTACTAGAAAAACTCTTGTTACGCCGATTAAATGATTTCCTATGGACATCTAATCAGTTTGGCTTTAAAAGGTCCCACTCAACTGACCTGTGTATCTATGTACTTAAAGAAACAATATATAAATATATTGACAGTAATTCAACTATTTATAGCTGTTTCCTAGATATAAGTAAGGCATATGATAGGGTGAACCATAATATTTTATTTGCAAAACTAGAAGACAGGAAGGTTCCCATGTACATATTAAATTTATTGAAATTTTGGTATTCCCACCAATCTTTCACTGTTAGGTGGGGCAATGTACTATCCGAGTGTTTTGGCTCCTCTTGCGGGTGAGACAAGGCTCCTTGCTCTCCCCTATGCTGTTTAATGTGTATGTCGACGGATTAATTGCTTCACTTAATGAGGCAAGAGTGGGATGTTGTATAGATAACACAAGGATAAATAACTTAGTTTATGCCGATGATATGTTACAAAATCTAAGGTTATGCAATTTCATCCTAAAAGCTGTAATCAGCCAGCTGATATAAGGTTTAAAATGAATGGTGAAGTAATTGAGGAAGTACAAGAGTTTAAGTATTTGGGTCAAACTATTACCAGCTCCTTGAGTGATGACTCGGATATAAGAAAACAATCTCGAAGCCTGTGTGCTAAAGCGAATATGACCAAAAGGAACTTTCGATTCTGTACAAGTGAAGCTACAGACACTCTTTCGTACTTTCTGCAGTAATATATACGGACAGCAACTGTGGGTGAATTATAAAAAAAGGTTCTGGCAGAACTCTAAATTTGCTGTACAACAGGTCTTTTAGACTCTTACATAAATTACCCCCGAGATGCTCAGCTTCGCAAATGTTTGCCACCCGCAATGTCCCGAGCTTCCCGGAGATAACAAGACGTGCTCAACACAGTCTAATGCAAAGAATTAAAAAATCAACCAACCCGATCATCCAAGCTATCCATGGGTTCTGCCATTTATCCTCTAAGCTATAAACTTCTTGGTACGAAAACGTCTGTCTGTAGCTCCACTTAACTTCGACATTACAGTATTATTTCTAATCAATTGTATATATTTCTATCCTTAGTATATGAACTGTTATTGTATTAATAATATTTGTCATATGGACTATAGTCTGCCAATAAACATTTTCATTTTCATTTCATATATAGCTACATTAGCACATTACCGTACCACAGACCATATAATGCTATTCCAATGAAAATAGTTATGAATCCGTTTCGCGGGCTTGGAAAAGCATGAGGACAAATCCACAGTTCCAATAACACTCCAAGAAGAGGCGCTGTATGGATGTTATGGTTCAACCAGTTGGGGAAGAAAGTGTCATAAATCTCGGGGTAGATCAGATCTCTGTCAATATGCCACAGAACCCAGAATGTAACTGTAACAAACTGGAAACAGTAAATTAATTAACAGTTCGAAATCGAATACTCTATCTTTGAAGTCAGGCCTTCATGTATTCACTATGACTTCATTTTCGAAGACTATGTTCGGAAGTTTTCTTTAGGAAACAAATCTCATAATAGTCTGCAGAAGCCAACTCAAATACACAAATTAAAATATGAAGAGTCCCAAATTGATTGGGATTCTTACTTACACTGCAACTACCTGTCGTGCAATCGGGTAAGAAATTGTGATAAAATTTATTGGAAGTTCAACCAAAGTACATTCGCAACAAGTACAAGAAGTAAGCCTAATATAGGTATATTTATTCTTTTGATTGGTCATTTCTAACACAGTGTAATTTCTTTAACATAGTCTTTATATACACACACACCTTTCAAACTGTTACATATATATCAGGTCATCCCATAAGTAATGTTGTTTTTTACGATAGATTAAGTTAAACTAGTCCTACTCAGTTTAAGCATAAATTTTCCGAAGGTTATATCTAAGAGGAGATCTATCGTGTTTCGCTACATACTTTACAGACCTTGACCAGTGAAGACGTGTGTTTTGCTTTACGTGAACCCCTCATAAACATGGCGTCATCAGAAGAGCATATCAGGCATATAATGCTTTACGAGTTCAAAAAAGGGAATAGTGCTACTGAAGCAACGCGAAACATTCAGAACGTTTATGGCAACGATATTCTGCATGTGAGGAAATGTCAGATGGTTTCAAAAGTTTAGGAATGGTGACTGCTGTTTGACAGATGCAGCACGCTCTGGACGCCCTGCTGAGTTTGATGATGACCTGCTGTTAGCCGCACTTGAAGAAGACTGTTCAACAACTGTCGAAGAATTGGCCCAGAAACTCAATTCATCCCCGTCCACCATCCATCGACATTTGCAACAACTGGGGAAAGTGCCTAAGTTAGGAAAATGGGTGCCACATGAATTGTCGGTCGACAATCTGAGGGTGCGGGTAAACATTAACACAGCTCTTCATTCCCGTGAACTCCAAGATCCGTTTTTGCACCGTTTAGTGACTGGTAATGAAAAGTGGATACTGTACCAGAATGTTAAGCGTCGTCGACAGTGGGTTTGTGCCGGAGAACCGGACACCACAGCCAAAGCCAAATCTTCACCCTCGGAAGGTGTTGCTTAGTGTTTGGTGGGATAAAGGTGGTGTAATACACTTTGAAACCTTACCACACAACCAAACAATCACCGCTCAAGTCTACTGTCAAAAACTGGATCGATTGAACACTGCGCTAAAAGAAAAAGAGACCTTCTTTGGTTAATTGGAAAGGAATCGTGTTCCACCACGACAACGCACATTCTCATACCGCTCGGATCACTTCTGCAAAAATTGAGGAGCTTGGGTGGGAAAAATTACCACATCCTCCATATTCTCCAGACCTTGCGCCTTCAGATTACCATCTCTTCAGGAGTCTGCAAAACTATCTTGACGAGAAACAGTATACTTCTTTAGATGACCCACACCAGTCTTTGTACGTTTTTTGCCTCAAAACCGCCTGAATTTTATAAACATGGCATTGAAAAGTTTGTAGGACGTTGGCATAGAGTCATTGATTCCGATGGAAAATATATACTAGATTAAAAAGTTTCAGTTGAGTTTTTTTTGGCCTTCAAATTCCGATCTAAAAAACGACATTACTTATAGGATGCCTTGATATATAACAGTTCGAAAGGTATATATACAGTATATAAAATCACTGTTCCCAATAATAGGAAAATCCTCAAAAACATACGGAAACTCTCGGCCGACCCACAACAACCACATCCATTCACACCCCAAGGCACAGCTGCAGCCATAAAATCCCTCAAAAACTCTCATGCCGAAGGCCCAGACCACATTTCAAACATTCATCTCAAACACCTTGGTCCAATTGCTATTGCAGCCCTCACAAACATTCAATTACTCCTGGCTTCACAATATCATACCCTCTACCTGGAAGCTGGCACACATCATCCCGATACTGAAACCCAATAAACCCCCCAACCTACCTGCTTCATACCGGCCAATCTCCCTTCTCTCAACCATTTCCAAAGTCCTCGAAAAACTGATATTAAGACGCATACAACCACACATTACATTTTCACAAACCCAACACGGCTTCAGGTCCACCCTCCACCACAACGCTTCTTACAAACCTAACCCAACACATCTTAGATGGCTTCAACCAACTATCCCCCACTGCCCGCACAGTCCTTGTTGCCATCGACATCAACAAAGCTTTCGACACTGTCCCACGCCACATTCTTGCACAAAAGATTATTGATCTCGACATCCCCACCAATGACAAGAAATGGCTTACTAATCTCATTGCAGGCCGACTTGGCAAAGTCATACACAAACAACACTCATCCAAAACCTACAGACTATACAATGGCGTCCCACAGGGCTCCATACTCTCTCCAATCCTCTTCAACCTTTTCATGCAAGACCTCCCACAACCTCTCTCCCCCCATGTCCACGTCTCCTCCTATGCAGATGACCTGACCATAACAGCACAACACCATAACCGTAACACCGCCACACGCCTGATCCAGCAGTACATTTCCAATCTGGAACTCTGGCTGACTAACAATAGGATGTCAGCATCCCCTCAAAAATCCTCCATCACCCTCCTAACCTCAGACCGCCACGAATCCCAAGCACACCCGAGAGTCACCCTCATGGGACATCCCCTACCTCTAAACAAAACCCCAACAATCCTTGGCCTCACCCTAGACACACACATGTCCTTTTCCACTCACATATCAAACATTTGCTCCAAAGCAACAAAAAAACTCAACGCTCTCAGAACACTCACCTCCACAACATTCGGTCAACAGAAGGAATCCCTCAGTATCCTATACAAACAGTTTGTACGTACTACCCTAACTTACGCTGCCCCCGCCTGGTCCCCGTCCATCTCCCACACAAACCAGAGGTCTCGGAAGCATTACTGGCTGCCTCCGAACCACACCCACCCACATCTACATGCAGATACGAAAATACTCCCCATCGAACACCACATGAACATGACAGGGACTCAATTCTTCTCCAGAGCACTGGCCCCAGACCACCCCTGTCACCATCTCACATTACACAATCCCCCACCCCGCAACAAAAAACGTACTCCTGCTGCTCACTATTCACAGCTACTGAACAATATCCCCCCCCCCCCCCCTAAACATCAACCCCATTAAACATCTCCACACAGAATTCACCCGGAAATACCTACTCGACCAACCACACAACACTGTCCTTCACGATACTCCCCCTGTAGTCCATCAGAGCGAACAAACCCTCCCAAGGAAAACAAGAGTTACTCTGGCCAGGCTCCGTTCAGGCCACCACCCCTCCCTCCAACAATACAGACACAGACTCCACCTAGCTGACACCTCCATCTGTCAAAAATGCTACCTCCACCCTGAGGACACAGAACACCTACTCTTACACTGCCACACTCTCTCTCAACAAAGACACAACTCCAACATTACCTCTCTACGAGACCTATGGACCCGTCCCACGGTGGTCGCGGGATACCTGAGCGCCGCCGGGTTCGCATAAGAGAACCCGGGGGCTATGAAGTAAGAAGTAAGTAAGTAAATATATATGATATATATACACTACGTTCGCACTTATTAAGCAGATTACATTTTCTCCAATGTTTTCAAAAGTTTTTCCCCGATTTCAATGAAATTTCTAGCAAATAATCACTATATATAGCAGCATTGATGGTATTCATTTCGATAAAATATTTTGATAATTAAAATAATTATCTCATTTTATTGAAAAATATGTAAAATATTGTGTTCCGAATTATTAAGCAAGTATTCTATTTACGGATCTAAATGGTGAAAATGGGTAAGAAGGTTTTTAACATTAACTGAGAAAAGAAAAGTAGTCAAGTTACTCACTGAAAATATAAAATCTATTGAAATTGCGAAGCAGTTTGGCAGAGCTTATCGAACTGTAAACAAATTTGTAGCGGAGGGTACCAAACTGAGGCAGTGAAGTGATAAAGGAGCTATAAGAAAAGTGACAAGGCGGCAGATATCTGTAATCAAGCGCAAATTGCAAAGCATCCATTGTCCTCAAGTAAAGAGGTTTTTGAGCAGGCTGGCATACATAATGTACCAAGAACATCTCGATGTGGAATCCTCCAAACAATTGGCAAGACGTGTAAACCTACGATTCAGTCACCATTAACACCCAGGTACAAGAAGCAGCGTGTTGAATGGGAGAGTCAGTACGTGAAAACAGATTTTAATACTGTATTGTTAACCGATGAATGAAGAGCAACCCTTGAGGGATCTGATGGTTGGTCAAGAAGATGGATTGCTAAGGGTCAATCTCTACCATGGAATGAGGTTTTCTTTTAGAAAGTTTGCGTAAGACTGGGCATTCAATTTTACACCATCAGGCACTCTGTATGGGACAGCTACTTCATTGCCTATCAATCCTGCCCAAAACATGACTCTACCTCCACCTTGTTGGCGTCTTAATCTCGATGGTAGAAATTGGCTCTCAGCAATCCATCTTCTTGACCAAACATCAAGTCCCTCAAGGGTTGCTTTTCATTCATCGGTGAACAATACAGTATTAAAATCTGTTTTCACGTACTGACGTGCCCATTCAACACGCTGCTTCTTGTACCTGGGTGTTAATGGTGACTGAATCGTAGGTTTACACGTCTTGCCAATTGTTTGGAGGATTCCACATCGAGATGTTCTTGGTACATTATGTATGCCAGCCTGCTCAAAAACCTCTTTACTTGAGGACAATGGATGCTTTGAAATTTGCGCTTGATTACAGATATCTGCCGCCTTGTCACTTTTCTTATAGCTCCTTTATCACTTCGCTGCCTCAGTTTGGTACCCTCCGCTACAAACTTGTTTACAGTTCGATAAGCTCTGTCAAACTGCTCCGCAATTTCAATAGATTTTATATTTTCAGCGAGTAACTTGACCATTTCTTTTCTCAGTTAATGTTAAATCCTTCTTCTTACCCATTTTCACCATTTAGATCTGTAAACAGAATACTTACTTAATAATTCGGAACACAATATTTTACATATTTTTCAATAAAATGAGATAATTATTTTAATTATCAAAATATTTTATCGAAATGAATACCATCAATGCTGCTATATATAATGATTATTTGCTACAAATTTCATTGAAATCGGGGAAAAACTTGAAAACATTGGAGAAAATGTAATCTGCTTAATAAGTGCGAATGCAGTGTACACTCACACTGGATGAAGTACAGCTTTCGTATAATTGAAATGGCTTAATTAAAAGCTCCTCTTCTTTTAACAGACCATATTTCATGACCAAATAAAAATACATTCGTTAACTTCAGTGGAAGACCTTAAGATGAATAACATTGTTAGTACTGTTATTTAAAATACTGTACAAGTAACTCTGCCCAAAACTGTTTCACTTTAAATACCAACCGCTTCGAATTTTAATTAAATTGCATAAGAAGTCCCTTCAATACAAGAACTATCCGGAAATGACATCAATGTACCCTCCTCTATTTGTGAGTTGGATCTTTGGTGCAAGAACCTCAAGTTTTGCTCACGACACAACATCTTGTGATGATCCATGTGTGTGTATGTAAAGTTTACGTTGAGCGGTTCAAAAATTATGACGTGTACCTCTATTTGTGACCTTGACCTTTCATGCAGGGACCTGAAACTTGCTGAAAACACATTATATTATGTTCATCCATATGTGTGTGAAGCTTCATCAATTTGCGCAGAGCTGCTCAAAAGTTATGGAATGGACCTTCACAGTTGATCTTCGACCTCTATCTGTGGCCTTGACCTTTGATCGAGGGCCCGAATTTTGCTCAAAACACGTCGTCTTCTAATGATCGATGTTTGTTAACTCTTTAAGGACGAGTCCGCAGCATATGCGGTCACTCTTGTTACCAGAACGTATAGGTTTTATTGTTACTAGCAAAAATACCGCCCTACGGGCGGTTTTTGCTTTATCTGGGAAATGAATTTTCTTACCTCAAGGTATTATTTCCTGTTATAAAATATAAAAAAGAACACTTCATCATAAACTTATCTTTATTTCATTACTGAAGAATCTCCTTGTAGACATAATTGTCAACAAATACTCCCTTTTCATTTCTTTCTGTCAGGACTTTCAGCAAAAGATCGGCGCTACGCCCCGATTTCGCTAGATCTGTGGTACTTGGGCATTCGGCCCAAACCGAATCGAATTGTGGGCCTACGGCGTATTTTATTTTGAACATCATTCCTATCCCTCTCACCTTGGGCCTCAGTAATTAGGGTGCCTGCGGCGCCCCAATTACTGTCGGTTCAATTATTTGGTCAATAAAACTATAGAAAAGAACGCAGCCATGAAAATCTAAAGCTTCACAAATCTTGATACAATGAGCTCAAATGTGAAGCTTAAGATTTTCATGATTGCGTTCTTTTCTATAGTTTTTTTTTTGGTTACATACGTATATATATCGCACTTACCTCCATTATACACAAAAGTAAATATTTTAGTAACTAGTCACTGAAATGATACACATCTTGGGTTCCTTTCCGAATAACTAAATGACATCTATATATAAACATGTAGAAACATTTATAGAAACGGGGCATTGTAGTACAATTTATATTATTATTTCTGGTGGACCTTGAGATACCATCCGTCGTTAAAGGGTTAAGTTTCAAGTTCAAAAGCTATGGCATGGACTTTCACTTAACCGTTGACCTTTATTTATAATCTTGACCTTTTGATACAGGGACCCGAGTTTTGTAATGATCCATGTGTGTGTGATTTCAGCAATTTATGTAGTGGTTCAAAAGCTATGGCATGGACCCCCACTTGACCTCTGACCCCTATTTGTCACCTTGACCTTTGATGCGGGGACCTGACTCTTGCTGAAAACACACTGTCTTATGATTATCCATACACGTGTGAAGTTTCATTAATCTATGTTGAGTGGTTCGAAAGTTATGGTATTTACTTCAATTTGATCTTTGACCTCTATTTGTGACCTTGACCTTCGCTACAACGTCCTGGTTCTTGCTCATGACACATCGTCTTGTGATGATCTATATGTGTGTGGAGTTTCATTAATTTATACTGAGCGGTTCAAAAGTCATGAAAGCGTGACAGATGGACGAGTGCAGTCCAGTAGGGGCCCTCCAAATGTTTTGGTCAGGGGCGTAAGAAAAATAAAAAACAATAATATACAGTTATAGACTATTATGAATATGTCAATAACAAGGGAGTTAATTAACTCTCATTGCCTCATGTTTGGCAGTTCCAATGATGATGTATTACTTAAAATTCTGTCCTTCCTTTGAAAAAAAAAGTACTCTCTTTTGAATTTCAATATATTACATACTATTAACCACCAATAATAATTGGCCAATTATTATTAAATCTCAGTCATAATTATAAAAGCATTGTATATACAGTAATTAAGTCAAGTTTTCTTCATTCCAATTCAAGTTTCAGATAGTAACGGACCTTATGGAATGGAATTAGCTTTACATAAAAGATAAAATAAAATAATAACATACAATTACCAAACTGTTAACATGTAATCTAAATATATATAGTATAAGTAACCAACTTGATGTTGAAAAAATGTGATCTAACTTTTATAATTGGGAGTTATCAACCCAAGTGTTAATAAAATGTTTATATTTCTTTCATTATACACATTCTTATCACAAATATAAGATTTCAGAAAATTTTAAGCAGCCTATTCTATTGCTATTTATTTAAAAAAAAAAAAATTCTATAAGTTCTACATTACACTTCCGAGTCTCTTCAGTTAATTCAAACATGATGCGTTATGGTAATACTATTCCCAATTTCACCTTTGACTTTCCAGCAAAAATTTGTTTTTAAGTTTTAATGTGACTTAGTACTAAGAGTAATTTCTCATTGGAATAATAAAAAGTTTGTTTCAATCTTTGAAGGTGAACAATAATTGCAATTTTTTTTTAAATTAAAAATTCTTTATCTTATTCCCAGACAAATTCCAGAGCAATTACTGAGAAATTCTAACATTTTGCCAACACCTCCAAAAACAATATTTTTTTTTCATATTTTGAGGTATTCCAGGCCTTTAGAGACTCAGTCATATGTCAGATGGATTTGCTAATAAATAATAAATAACCAAACTTATAAAGCAGCTAAACATTCAGAAAACTTTACCCAGTAACCAACATCGGAAGATTTTTTAAAATGATCTTCAACTACCATTTAAGAATGCTATTCAAAGGATAACATCAGTGTCTATTCATATTTACAACTGTTATGGTAAGTCAGATTTCATTAAAAGGTGGTACCATACTTACGGCTCCAATCGAGAAGATAATGGTTGTAAAGAAAAAGTCTCTTGTTTTCCGTAACATCTTTGCCTTCTTGAAATCTCTTGTGTCAGATCCAAAGCAGTCATTGATGAAGGCTAGAGTGAAATAGGCACATTGTAGAAGCTGCAGAAAAATAACAGAATGAGTAGACAAACTTGGACCAAGAACATCACAAATGACATTATTTTCTTTAACTGCCTAGCAAATAAAATAATTTGTTGGATATACATCTTATGAGACCTAAGGCGCTACAATATTGCCAAATACTAGTGCTAACATTTTAACATGGTTACGAGTAATCCTAATGAAAATAAACCTATGGTTAAGATTTAGTTTAACTTATAAGTAAAATGTAATTAAAGGGGACTTAGTCTATTCATAATCCAACAGACATAACCTTAAATATAGTTTATTTCACTAAAACTAGAAATATTAAGTACTGTATCACACGACTACTTACCATGTCTATGAAAGTCAAGTATTTGAAAGGGCCTCCATACATAGCTCTTGCTGCTGCTATTTCAGGAGGTGGTTTTAAGTGAAGCAGATAAACATAAATTCCGTACGAGTAATGAGCCGCCAAAATAAAATGAAAGGCTGTTGTAAGTACATTCATTTCCTTTTCTTTAATTAAAATTCAGTTCTTATAAATATATTTGACGGATGCTCTTTTCAAATTGTTTTCAAATATGTTGACTTACTTAATTTTCATAAAAAACTTATATAAAAACTAAAGGCCTTCGGCTCTCCTGTAATTGAAAACCAAGTTAGAAATCACAAATTTTTAATTTTGTTATTGTTAAACAGCGCATTAACTAATGAAGTTGTAGAAATAAATCAAACCAAATTTGAAAAGAAATTTAATATCTTTTGGCCAGTAACTATGAAATAATGATAGATTTTTCACAAAGTTTAAAACTAAGGTCACTCCCAATCCACCGTATTTTACAGTACAGGGTGATCCAAAAATCCCTCTCTACTTTGCTGAAATAATACTATTTTAGGATAAAATGTAGTAACATAATTAGATGTACATTTACTTATGAAGCTTAGGTTTAAGATTCGACGACGTTAGCACCATCAGTGTCTCTGCAAATCTCAAATCTATCCACTGCATTGCGGAACACATTCTCAAGCACCTCGGGTTATTTTAGTGACTGCCACGACAATACGGATTCGCAGATCCTGCAGGTCTGTAACTCCTGTTTTGTAAACCTCAGACTTCATAAAGCCCCACGTAAAGAAGTATAATGGTGTTAAATCCGGAAATCGTGCTGCCTAGGGTCTGTTTCCACCACGTCCAATCCAGCGATTTGGGAAAAGCTTATCAAGGTACGCTCCATCTTGTTGGAAGACAACAGTGTCGAGAATGCCATCTGAACGAAGCTGGGGTTCAAGAAACTGCTGAAGCATGTCAACATAAATTGGCCGTTTTGGCCGATCTTGTCATACCCAACCAGACATTAACTTCGGGAAATCTCTTTCCGATTCGTAGGACTCGGTTGGTTTTTCACTAGCCCAGATACGGCAATTATGTCGATTAGTCTTTCCGCATATGTGGTGTGGAATGTCGCCTCATCGCTGAAGAGAATGTGGTTTAATAAGTTTTCGGTATGAAATTTTTCAATCAATTCTGTGCACATGGCGCCTCGTCTTGGATATTCCTCTTCGTGTAACTCGTGTAGCACTTGAATATGGGAACTTTTCTTTTTAATGTTCATTTTAAAATTCTTAGAACAGTCGTTTTTTGGCATGCTCAGTCTACGTGATGCTGTGCGAGTTGAAATTCTAGGATTTGTTTCAAAGGCATCTTTTACCAATTCGACATTTTCTTGAAAGGTACCTGGACGTCCAGATCTTACCTCATCATGAACAGAGCCTCTTCTTTAAATTTATTGACCAGCTCCCGAATTGCTTTGTCTGTTGGTCCTGGTTTGTGAAATCTTCTTTCGAATTTTTCTCAAATTTCTTCGCACTTCTTCCCTTGGATATGTAGTGTTACTACCATCACACGTTCTTGCACATCCATCATCATCTATGGTCTGTAGACAATAAAATAGAAATATCATTATTTCAGCAAAATAGAGAGGGACTTTTGGACCACCCTGTATATGGTAGGTTATTTTATTTTGTACAGCTATATTTATGAACAGTTCTGAACATTACTACTATATGCATTCATCCATTTTTAAAAGCCACAATCTATAAAATCCGAAATTCTAAACGTTCAGACACAAAGCTGTAAATACTATAATAATGTTACCTAACTTTCTTGAAAAGAGATTTAGGATAATGATATTTATCGGATGTTAAAATATCAATGAAACGTTTCAGTAGTAGTGAAACCAATAATCAAAGTGTGTGAGAAGTAATACAGGAAGAAAATCTAAAGTGAGTAGACTCATACCATACTGTATATGCGTATGGTCGGTAGAAATTTTGAATGTGACACAAACTACATCAGTAATAAATAAGAACTAATGAGTGAATAGATTTATGTAGCCTCAAATTCTCATTACTAAATCTCTCATTAAAAAAAATTCCATTTGCTTTAAACTAGTTTTATTAATTCTCTTTCTGTATTATAACCTACGGAAAAGGGTCCCCAAATCCGCTTTTAAACTGTCATAAAAGAGATTCGTAACTGCTAAAATAGATCAATTGATCAGAGAATAACAGTTGATATTGTAGTGAGCAACATAGCTAGTACAAGGGATAAGATATAGTCAAGATAAGATATGGTTGCAATGATAAAACAAAATAAATGATTTGTCTATCAAGTCCATCAGTTGCCTATTGCTCTCTTTAAACGAATCCCGGAATTAATAATATATTGTACAGAAAGAAGAGGAGGGGGAGACAAGCTTGACCTTCGTCAAATGAAGGCTCATCGCACGGAACATTTGAAAGGTTGAAAGGAAAGGTACCACCACGAAGACGAGCTGTTTGTCGTTCATGCTCTTGATAAATCTTTACTGAAAGCTTTGTAAAACTGAAAAAACAAATATTGGAATACACTGAAATAAAAAATCTTGTCTATCTCGAAAATTCTAATATTTCAGTAAAAGGAAAAAAATATTCTGAAGCCATTTACTTTTTAAAACAATACTATATAATTATGATAATTAGAAAACCATCAAGACAGGTGAGCTAACGGAGATTGACCGCCAGTTTTAAATTATAATTATATACTTTCACCAACAATAGAAATTAGAATGGTATATTAATATATATATATATATGATATGATATACCTAATCATCGCCTCACTAAGAACTAAAAGTTCCTGTACCTACTAAAACTGCTTCATTTAATGCAAAGCTCTACTTAAAGACTACAAATTTTGATAAAATAGACAAATTTTAAAAATCAAAATACACAAACCCAAACTAAAACATTTATATTCTATTTCTGAAAATACTTTCTATCATTGAAATAATATAATGCTGAAAGGTTTACCTATTCCTCGAAAAGTTATACTGGAAATAAATGGATTATATTCCAAACTGACTAGTCATTTCAGGCCAAAAACCAACTTAGCAGATTCAGGATAAGGTAGGCTGTTAGCCTGCTGGGTTTGGTGTAGGTCCGAGTGAGATGATTTTTGGTTTGGAATGACAACTAGGGTAATAAATTCATTTAGTAATGGTTATGAATTAATTTTTATTGAAAATAAAATAATCTGGAAACATAAATACTTAAACTCTCCTTGTACTTGCATTTTTTATCACAATTACTATTCTTTTCATATTGGTGCATTTTACTCATGGAAATTATTGGCAAATATTTTTAATTTGTAAGTAGCAGTAGTAATTTGCACCTTAAATGTCTTTTAACTCGCAAAACTCATCACAGCAATTTAAGTAAATAAATACTAATACACAAATTCCCCTTCTAAATAATTTTAAAAATATGCAAAAAAAGCCAGACTTTTTATTTCCATGAAACAAAATCACATCATATATACGCAAACCAACTGCTAATCCTTTAAAAGGAATAAAAACCTAAGATGGTTAGCTTTTCTAACAATATTTTCACTTACTAGCAACAAAGTAAATAAAATGTACAAATCATTACAGGCCACTCGCAGTCATTCACACTTACAACCTATTCACACTAGTCGTAATTTCATCGCACTCTTGATTTTGACCTGCCATGAATGCTATAAATATATCTAAACTGACTCTCAATAACTTCATGCAGTTTTTAAAACAAAAATACGATACTAAAAATACGGATAATATGAATAAAAATAAAAGCGTAAACTTGAAATACTGGCTGCTTTTATTCTGTTGAACTCTAGACCCCTCCTGTTAATTTTGGTACCATAAAACATTTTGATATTACGCATGATTAGCATTCTAAACGGTAGTTCCGTGTGAATAAGTTTGTTTACTAACAACCTGGAATGGATTTCTTTCAAGTGTTCTAATTTATTTTATGCATTAATAAAAAAGAAAAGAACTTTCTTCAAAAACAACCCCTTCATTTAGTACATAAGCACACCGGACAAAAAATTAGTCACCCCTAATAGCACCGATAGTAGGAAGTTCAAGGTCACACAGAGGGCGCTGATGTAGCATTGGTAAGTGGCAAGTAGCGGTGACGTAGCACACAGGATCAGATCTGTTTCGTGAGGTGGTGAAGAACAAAGTGTGTGTTGGATATAGTCTGCAAAATGGGTCGTGAGGCAGACGTTACTCAGTGGCAAAAAGGAGCTATCGTGTTTGGCAGAGCCCACGGACACAAAATGTCTGAAGTAACCCAATTTGTTGGTGTGTCAACGCGTACTGTCCAGCGAGTTTACAAAGAGTGGTGTAGTTCGCAATCAACTGACAATCGACGGCGTAACTGTGGCCGGAAAACAATTCTCGACAATAGGGGCCGCCGCCATGTTTCTCGTCTAGTAACTGCAAATCGTTTTCAAACCAGAGAACAATTGCTCCAAGAAACCAATGATGTTCTCCAGCGACCAATTTCCGAACGGACATTGCGACGAGAACTGCATGCGATGGACATCTGGAGCAGGGTACCACGGAAGAGGCCGCTGTTAACAGCAAGTCACAACTTGGCACGTTATAAATGGGCTCAGAGGCACAAAAACTGGACTGCGGCAGATTGGAAACGTGTAATTTGGTCCGATGAGTCCCGTTTTTGTTTGTTCTCCAATGATGGGAGGCGACGAGTACATCGCAGGTCCAATGAAGCCTTTAATCCTGAATGCGTCGAAGGTGTTGTTCAGGCTGGAAACAGAAAGTGAAGCGCAGGAATAGACACCCACGGACTCTGGCGGAACTTCGGGACCGGCTGATGAACGAGTGGCAGCAAATCGATGTTCAGTACATGCACAACCTCGTAGAGTCTCTGCCTCGCCCGATTCGTGCGGTTATCAAGGCCAGAGGCGCCGTCACACGTTATTAGGTACATTCTGAGAGGGGTGACTAATTTTTTGTCCGGTATGCTTATGATGGTTAGGTTAGATTAAGTCATTGCTGAAAATATTTTGGTAATCCTATGTAAATTTTTTTTAAGTAGCAACGATATTAAAATTTCATGACATATCAAAGATACTGCATCAAGGATCAACGCTTCATAAATAGGTGTACTTTAGTGAAAAAATACTCGTTCCAAAATAAACAAGTGCGACAGTTCTTGCTTACAATTACATTTGAAGAGTATGTTAACTTTAAATGGCGAATGAAAAGTAAAATTATGACAACCGACATAAAAAAATAAAACACCAACAATACTGAGAATTACATGCTACAACCAATGTACGAAATACTGTTTCAACCAATACAAAGGAAATAAAGACAGGAGGACATAAAAATAACTAACTACTGTGTACATTCATAAAACTCGAATGAAACTAAATCTCTTACATTTAAAAAGTTACTTCATATTGCAAAAGTTGTAGCATTTCAAAGTTGAGGTATAAAATCTGGAATTAATATCATCCTTGTATGTCATTCATATTAGACTAGGTGCAGAAAAGGAATGCTTTAGATTGGCCTGACAAGAAAAATGTCTTCAAGCATGTTTTATTGAGTTTTCTTTGAGGATTTTTTCTTTGTTGTTGGACCTGCAATCAGAATGAATTTTATGTTTTGAAGCAGATACTTAAGATGAATATTTATCATGAGTCAGTTTGTGCCAAATGGCTACATCTACAATCCTCACTTTTGATGAAATTTGGCACAGAGAAAATTATTTTAAAGTAAATCTTATAATAAAAATTTGATTTGTGAACTACAGTTCCCGAGATACAGGTGGTCCAAGTTTCACCTGACCTTCATGACCCTTTGACATTAAATATCCATAACTCCCCACCTAATTGCCTTAGTTTTATTTTATTTTTCACTTTAAACCTTTTTAAAAGATATTTTTTATTTTCTACAGGAGAGGAAGGGCGACAAGCTTGACTTTCATGAAATGAGGAATCATCGCATGGAACATTTGAAAGGTTGAAAGATACAGTTTTCAGATAAATAAAAAACAAAAAGTTACCCTTGCTTTGACTTTTGACATGATTTAACTTAAGATTTTCCAAATTCTGATATAATATCACTTTTAACAGTGAAAGTGGTGAAGTCAGAGTCTGACTGCAGTGAAGAAATGGTTACAGTGAAAGAAGAAAATGAAGTAAATCTTGTTAACTAATGCAGGTGAACTTATTGGCAAAGCTGGGCACAAACCGTTAATCCGTTAATCGTTAATTAACGAAGTTAACTTTTTCGTTAACGATTTAACTTTTAAGTTAACTTTGAAAATCATTATCGGACTAATTAACTTCCGTTACATTTAACTTCCGTTAACTCAAGTCCGTTAACCCAAAAAATTCATAAATAAACGTTTAAAAGTTTCTATTATTTTCAGTGCTGAGCAGGTGCGCAATTAATCCGCCACTGTTAATAGTGATGAACGAATTTCCATTTCCGCAGTGAAAAATCAGGCGATATATTTGTTTCCGTCGCCACAATTTGTGTCTTACCAAATATGGTAGTTATTTATGGCATTGGTTTGAGCAAAACATGGTCGACTGTAAAATCAGGCGGAAAGATTTGCCATTTGAGTTGAATGTTTCAACTTCCTTCAAGAAATATCACGAGCATTTTAAGGCACTTTCAATAATATATATGTAACAATTACAACAAATAACTACATTCGTTTCATTTGCAGTCTGTCTCTTGCGCAACATGTTTGTGCTAGTGAATATTTAAAAATAATCGTTGTCAAGTAAGTCATGTATATTTATAATATGTCTGTGAGTACCTTATTAGTAGTCTCCTTGATACATTTCAAGAACCATAAAACTGATCAGGTAAGATCACTTTTGGCAGGCATCGACAAAAGGTTTGGGCCCCTCCTGGAGGATGACGAATGCCAGCTGGCTGCTGCCTTCCATCCCAGGTTTCGCCTCATCTGGTTGGACAAGTATGATAACACCAAGGTCGCCAGGGTGAGGAAAAGCATGGAGGGTACAGTCGAGGCCATGAAGCAGCAATCCAACGAAGTGGGCAGCAACAGTGGAGGCAGCAACAATGAGGAGGAGGAGGAGGATGACTTCTTCAGTGCTGTCATCCAGACAAAAGAGAGCAGCAGAAGCCACAGGTCACTCAAGGGCAAGGCCCAGAACTTGGTCAAGACCTGGCTGGAGACCAACTCCAAGGACTTGCTGACAGATGCTGCCTTCTTGGATGAGCAAGTGTTGGTGGACTTGTTCATCAAGTTCAACACAGCCATCCCCTCCAGTGCTGCAGTGGAGCGTTTGTTCTCTATGGGCAAGGACATCCTGAGGGCCAAGAGATCATCCCTGTCTGATGAAAACTTTGATATGCTAATTTTCATGAAGGGCAACATGCATCTCATGGACAAAATGGAGAACGAGAAGAAGAGGGAAAATTAAATTATATATATATTGTGTTTTTCATTTTTTTTATAATAAAAGTTAACGTTAACGGTTTATCGGTAACTTCCGTTACATGTTTAACGAATTAACGGATTAACGGTTAACGAAGTTAACTTTTTGGTTAACGGATTAGCGGTTAACGAAGTTAACTTTTTGGTTAACGGTGCCCACCACTGCTTATTGGGAATAACCATGGTGAAGTACAAGCTATCGCAACAGATGTATTTGAAGGAAAAATTAGAAAAGATCACTGGAAGTGTAGCAAAAAAAAACTTCAATTGAAAGCAAAACGAAAAGATACAAATTAACATACTTGCCAATGACATGACCAATTTGAAGATTGACAGGATTTTGGGGTGACTTTTTAAAATACCCAAAGTTGCTCAAAATCTATAGAAACAAATAGATGCCCTTTCATACCCATACCCAAAACTGGATGTAACATTCAGTTCAGACAAGGCAAAGGCAGTCAGGGAATTCTACTTATGAGAAATTGGCCCTTATATCAAAATTTTTATAAAATCTGAGGTTACATCATTTGAGTTAGATCAGGTCAAATGTTACAGCAAAGAATAACTTTTTATTTTTCATTTACCTGAAAACTGTATAGAACAGACATGAAATCTCAAAGAGCTTTAAAATGAACCAAAGAACAGCTTTCTAGGACAGTTATGGATGTTTAATATCAATGAGTCATCACGTTTGTTAAGGATCTGGAAATTGCACCTCAAATTCTGGCTTTAAGCTTCCCTCCAATATATCAAATTTCATCAAAATTAATGATGATACCATTTTAAGTGACTGATTTTGACTGGTTTGACATGGAATGACCCTCACACACAACATTATAGTAAGAGTATTTTCAAAACTTACCCCAAATTTTCGCATTCAGCATTTCTCCAATCACATAGAATATGTATGCTAAGATGGCCATTCCTATCATAAATGCTGCTCTTCCAACGATTGGTAAGTTTTGTAGGATGGGATAAACCCAAATACCTGTTTTAAAGGCAATGAAACAAATCCTGAAAAAGACAAGTAATAGATATTACTAATTTAACGATTTTTCAGATCAGTGTTTTGATTTACAACCATATTCTAAACTTCTAAAAGCTGTTTAGTTTCAGTTTAAATCATCTGTGGTTTAATATTAAAATAAACTCGTGCAGTTGAAGTTTTAGGGTCATTTCCAAAGTAAAATAAGCTATACACATGTACACAGGGTAATTCATAAATGTGTTTTATAAATTGCAGGGTATATTCTTGAGACAAAAGTAAAGAAAAAAGACCATATAAACAGAAGTTGAGAAACCCGTAGGTTTTGAGCTATAACACGCGACAGATAAATGAAACTCCAAAAGGGAATATCTCGATGCTGTGTATCCTGACAGGTGCATAGGGCGCGGTGGTCCTATTTCGTGGCCACCAGATGTAAATCTTCTTGATTATTACTTGTGGGGTCATTTAAAAAGCCTAGTTTATGTTACAGAAGTCTGAGCATGTGATGAACTATGGCAACAGGTTTGAGACAATTGCGAAGCAATCCCAAATACTCCAGGAATTTTTGAATGTGTCAGACAATCACTGGTACGACGTGCTGAGGCATATATTCAAGAAGTAGGAAAGAATTTCGAACATTTACTTTAATGAAGCAAATGTATCACACTGTTTATTTGCATCAAATGTAAAACATCTTTAGGAGTTTCATTTTTCTGTCGCATGCTATAGCTCAAAACCTATGGGCTTCTCGACCTATGTTTATATAGTCTTTTCTCTTTACTTTTTGTCTCAAGAATACACCCTGCAATTTATGAAACATATTTATGAATCACCCTGTATGTGGCTACATTAATACATTACCGTACCAAAGACCATATAATGCTACAGCACCAAAAACAGTTAGGAATCCTTTTCGTGGACTAGGAAAAGCATGAGGACAAATCCACAGTTCCAGTAACACTCCAAAAAGAGGTGTAGTATGGATGTTATGGTTCAACCAGCTGGGGAAGAATGTGTCAAAAATCTCAGGGAAGATCAGATCTCTGTTGATATGCCACAGAACCCAGAATACAACTGTAACAAGCTAGAAACAATGAAGTAAATTAACAGGTTCAAAATCGAGTATCTTTGAAGTAGGGCATTCACCTCACAATTTTTTTAAAAAAATTATGTTCTTTAATAATTAATTTAGGATTGTAAAGAATATTTTTGCAGCTGCTTACTCAAAACTTAGTGAGACTCCTTATATTCCACAAACTACCTGAAAAGCTCTCATGCTTCCCAATAGCCTATTCATACAAGAACACTGCTTAGATTACTTGCCACTACATACAAAACTGAACATAAATGCATATATTCTGTAAACTTACAGCTATGACGATTTGCTAAAATTATTTAATATTGTATATCTTATGCAATATATTCTTTTTCTGAATAAAGATAGTTGTTAGTGTTGTTGGTTAAATAATTGTGATAAGATTAGGCTGAAGTTCTACCAGAAGTATATCAATAAAGAATAGGCCTATTAAAAATAAGCCTGATAAATATCTAATGTCTTCTAATTTGTCAAAAATAGATGCTGGTCTTTAAGTGGTCAATTTTAAATATGTTGATGTAATTCAAAATAAAGCATTGATTGCTGATGTTTTAACTCCTATCATATTCAAAAAACAATGAGGCTACAACCAAATGTTACATATCAAAAATATTTTTAATGAATCCTTTGCAATAATAAGAAAAAACAAACTTAAAAGATTCTTTCACAAACAACACTAGGTTATTTTTTATTGTTTCATAGATTTATGTTGTTTAGACTTAACTGTAACCTCATTATATGTAGCTCATTACTAAAGAGATTATTGTTATTGAAGCAATTAGTTCAAATAAATTATCAAAGTGTATTAGAATTTTCAAACTTTATATGCAAAAACACATAATTACATGAAAGAAAAGCCACAATTAGTTGATACTGCTTTTTCAAACGTTTATAATCATTACAAGCATGCCATGAACATGGGGGTAAAAAGGTAGAGGGGGAAGTGGGTAGAAACAATCATTCATTTGTCACTTTGTATCATACATCATGCCTTTCAGAGAGAAGAAAGTTAGAAGCAACATTTTGAAGTTAATAGTGAAGATGTGAAGGTGTCTGGATTAAAATTTCAGATGAAGATTCCCTGATGCTTGTATGTTTTTCAGGATATTTTTCCTTGGCCTAATTAACCAGCAGCAGTACAAATGTACATACTTTTTCCCTCCATTATAAAGTATTTGATTGTTTACAGTCCTCATCATAATGCATCATCTTGCAATGAAGTATCATCAATTTATGTTGAGTGGTTCAAAAGCTATGGTGTGGACATGAACATATGATGAATTGATGGATGAATGGGCAAATGGACAAGTGCAATTCAGTACACACACGCAAAAGCAGGGACATCATAAAGTTGAATTTGACACTGAGTAAGAAGAATCTGTGCTAATTTAGCTTGGCAGTGATGATATAATGTATTTAGCTGTGAAGCTAATGTTAATAACTTACGTCATAAACAAAAATTTTATTTTCACCTTGAAAGACAAGTTCAGACATTCCCTAAATGTTGGTATATTAGCGCAATTTTTCAAGAACAAGATTGTTTAGTAAGGCAAGTTTTTAACACAAAATTAGAAAGCTTAAGTAATTTGAAGAGGTTTCACTTTGCGAAGCTTTGGGATCATTTCAAAGAATTACTCACGTGCAATGGATTTCATCTCAATGATGATGGAAATGCTACACACAAAGTATATGTGGTAAATGGAGTTACCTTACAGAGAAATGAGAGAGACATGGATGTGAGCAGAGTACGGTACCTTAAGTAATAATTTAGGAATATGGTATTTTATCTTAACACACAGCATTTGTAATAAGTTTATGAATTTAAATTTTTAGTTCACAAATAAAAATTTTGATATCAGACATAATAATAATGGAGACATGGCTATAAACTTTTCCACAAAGACAGTTGAAAGAATTAGGGGAAGGATTATGTTGTTTTGTAAAAGTATTCTGCAACCCATTGAAGCTGAAGTTAACATTGTGGACAAGAGAGAACTGGTTGTTTCAGAAATTAAAGCTAAAGATTTTACATTTAACTCCTTGGGTAATGTATAGAATACCAGTTCAGAGAAGAGTTAGATCAAAACTTGTATTAACTCCTTACATGAATTAGTAAACTTAAGAAATACTGAGAGTCATTTATTTTAATTGTCTTCATATTATTTGCATTGAATCATATGATGATGGAGAATTTGAGAAGGGAGCAGGGAAAACTTTTTCACTTATATACCACCACCAAAAAATGGAATAGCAGCATACTGGAAGCAGTTGTCTTTCCTTTTAAAAATATCCAAGACAAATACTTTAAAACTCCCAAATTGACATGAGTAGGGAATATGAAACCATTTAAAACAAAGCCCAGTGGCACTGATGAAGACTAATATAAAAATGAAGACCATAATGAAATATGTGGGTTGATTTTAATTCCTATTAAAAAACAAAGTTTTCATAGATTAGAATTTCAAACTATTTTTATTTAAATTTCTTTTTGAGTGATTAAGTATACAAGGTAAGTGTGCACATACTATGGATGTTATATGAAGTTTTCCCTTTAGTTATACTTTTCTGAATGTCCTGGACCTCTTCTTTCAAAATTTTCTGCCAGAAGTAGATGGCAGGAGAATAATCTCGTTTTTGTACTTTACTACCACTTCAACTCCAGTAGGAATGTTTTATATTTCATAAACTTGTGTAGGCCCCTTTTCTATGCCATTTTCTCCTCTCACCAAATTTCCATTTCCTCAGGCTACAATGGATCTTGGGGGGTCTTTGTTAGTCTGTAGTTATGTAGTAATTAACACAATGGTAAATAATAATTTAGCAGCAAAACTGACTCTAAATATTTTTCTTTCCTGAAAATTTGAGTAAGACTATTATATATATATATATATATATATATATATATATATATATATATATATATATATTACATCTCTGAGTCCTTTCAATCAATCCAAAATATGATGATGCATTACTGTACTGTATTCCCAATTTCACTGTTATGACTATCAAAAAATTTTTTAAAGTTCCTAAATTTTAAATTGACTTATCACAGATAAAGTAACTGCTTGCTGGGATAATAAAAACTAAGTTTGATTCAATCTTTAAAGGTGAACAACAGTGCAGTTTTTTACTAAAACTTTTCCAGTTTTTTCCCAAACAAATTCCAGGTCAACCGCTCAAAATCTAACTTTCCCAATCTCCCCCAAAACAAAAATTTTCTTCATATTTCCAATATTCCAAATTTGTAGACACCCAGTTGTCAGTTGCAGGCCAATTAATAAAATAGTTATATGGACATGTAGCCATAAAGCATATTACAGCTAAATATCCAGAAAATCCAGTCAGTATGGCATGTAGTACATCTCTACATTTCATACATATACATACACAATATTACCTACATTATCTAAAAACCCATTTCCCATGAAGACACTCAAATGAGATAGTCAGAAAAGTATACACAGGGATCACCAGAGGAAATAACATACCATTTCAACTTCATGGATCATTGTAGCCTTCCATGAAGAAGTTAAGTGTAACCCTTTCCCTTCTAGTGCTATGTCTAGTGAGACAAACATCTCCATTTATACACCTAACAAATTATTTTCATTCCTGTTTCTCATTAACTACTGTGCCACATTAACAGGGTCATTTCTTGACAGATCACTTATATTTTGAAAGCTTCAGGCCAAAGCTCTCTGATTTTAATGAAATTTGTCATATTTGTTGGTAGGCAAATATTTCTGTGCAAATGTTACATTCTCCAACCTGATGTATACCTCAAATGCTGTAAATGGCTATGCATGTCCTTATTACCATAATCTGGTGATGGAAACCAATTTTCAGTACATCAGGAACCCATGTATTGCACAGCACTATTTTTGGAAGAATATTATGGTTATGATGCCCTCTAAGTTGATATTATCATTTCAAGGTTAGCCTAAAAATTAAGTTATGCCTCAAAATTTGTTCTGCTTACCTCCTTGAGGTAAAAATTAGAGTCAAACCTCATTGACTTTTCACAAGGAACTCCTCTGCCTAAAAGGTTTAAACTTTTGCAGAGAAACACATCACCATACCAACAAAGTTCTGTGCTAAATTTAATTGAAATACAATTACTTTCAGACTGGAGGACAAGTGATTCAATATGAACTTCAAATTTTCTAAGTGCATCCTTTACTCTTTCATGCGCTCTTTCTTTGCTTCTGACTCCTACACAATCACTATTACCATATATATCTTTCTCAAAATTCTGTCAACATTCATTCTCTCCATATGGCCATACCAATGCAGCATACTTTTCTTTCTTCTCATCTCTAACGACTTTTCACCAAACACCTTTCCTGAACATCTTCATTTCTTATTGTCAATTCATTTTACACCAATCATTCTTCTCAAATTATTCATCTCAACTGCGTTCACTTCTGACAGTGAACAATCATGCTAAACAAGCATTTCACATCCATACTTCAGTGCTGACACCAATATACCTTCATGTAAATCTCTCTCTGTATTTATTCAAGCACTTCCTTCCCACCAGAGCTTTTATCACACCCATTACTCGTTTGCCTTGCTTCACTCTACTTCCAACATACTTGTACTGCTTTTGTTAATGAAATGCCCAAAATATTTAAATTCTTTCACCTCTAAATTTTGTCCATTTGCCAAATTATTACATGCTGATATTAATTTCTCTGTACAGTATTGATATCATACCTTCAAATAATGACTTTGTATTTGTTTTATATCTATAATAATAATAATTTAAGATTAATACATACTCTAATTAATAATTCTTATTCATGATTTATGTAGCATTAATAACTTAATAATTAAAAGCCCAGTAAAGCCTAAAGGTTTTTTTATGCAGGAAAGAAGGGCCAAGGATGAATGCCCACAACACCCCACCCCCACCCAAAGAAGAAGAAGAGAGCCAAAGTCAAGGTCCAGGTTTTTCAAGATGACTGGACACTCTGCATCCAAATTAAAATAAATAGTTCAATTTCACGATTATTTATGTTGAAACAAAAACAAAAATTGTAAAACCATTTATTTTATCAATAAAGGTTATTCAATTCAGTTCAATTCAAAATGAATTAGATGTTGATGAAAGCATTGTAAAGGAGAGTACAGTACTGTAACAAAATTTCTTGGTATAATGCTGGACAAGAATTTGCAATGGAGCAATTATGTATTAAAATCTCAAAAAGATTCCAAGGAACATTGCTATAATGTTTAAACTTAGAAATGTAGTCCCTAAACAGATTTTATTAACTCTGTATCATACTCTCGTTCTTCCTTATATAATGTACTGCACCCTTGTCACCCTTTGTCACCCAAAGACAAGCAATAAGGATATCTGATGCTGATTTCCATGATCATTCCAGTGCATTATTTAAGGAGCTAAAACTACTAAAGCTCAAAGATGTAATCAAACTGGCATATTTTATTTTTATTTACAAGTGTAAGAACAAAATTATTAACTTACAATGGTTAAATAAATATTTTGTAACTCAAGAAATCCACTCATATCAGACCAGAAACAGATCAAAGCATGTTATTCCTCAATTTTGAATGTGTTCATCTCAAAAAATTACCCATTTTCATTGAACTGAAACTATGGAATGATTTAAATGCTGATATAAAAAATATTGGTCTTAAATGAATTTACATTCAGAAGTTGAAATATTGATTAATAATGGAATACCAATAAAAATCTAGGATTAAATGTACATTACTCATTATTGTTCATCTCTTATGTCTAATATTGATTTCTTTGTATAGTATTGGTATCATACCTTCAATAATGACTTTGTATTTGTTTTATATCTATACAGTAATAATAACTTAAGTTTAACACACTCTAATTAATGATTCTTGTTCATGATTTATGTTATTAATTAATTAATAACAACTGTTTTATTTTTAATTAAGAGCCCAGTAAAGTCAAAAGCTTAAGGGCCAATTTAAATAAAATAAATACACTAAACCGTTATTAATTTAATATTTTGTAATAATTCTATACTTTTTCCAGTGGATAGAATTAGTGAGAATATTTCGTGATTTTGGGGAAAAATATCGAATTGTTAAAAAATCATGAAATTACCCATGTGGTACCACATGTTGACCATTCCTGTATGATCATGTCCACTCTGCATCCCCTACCCTGAGCTATGGCAATGCCACAGTGGCTGTTTGTTGAAATAAAATTCATTATAAATGCTTATATTTACATATCTTTATTATAAATTTATCATAAATGCTTATATTTACATATATTTACATATATTTATTATAAATTTATTATAAATGCTTATATTTACATGAAATCTATTGAATTAAGGTGTGATGTGGGCAAAAATACCATATTCTATGGTGAATTTGATATTTTGCCATAAGTCAATATTTCACGTTAATTCGATCAACCCAGAGCCTGACAATATCGAATTGGTAAAGGTTCAGTGTAGTCCAATTTCACAATTATTTATATTACTACTACAAAAATGACAAAAATCAAACTTAAAAATCAATAATCTCCTTTCATAAATGTCCTCAAAATGTGTCAATACTTTCTTTAATTCATTCAGGAGCACCAAACTCATCAGCACATATCAGATGCAACAGCTGCTACTTGTTCTTTTCAAGTTCAGATCTACCCCTCTAGATATCTAACATTCTTACTTTTATCTCAATATACATTAAATTCCCATGAAAACATCACAGAGCCTCATCATATTGGTACCCCAACATTAATACTGAACCAATCCCCTAACTTACTCTTAATTCATACACAAGCACTAATACTTGCATAACAACTCTTCAGTGCATCTGACAACTTACCACTGACAACATACAGTATATATGTCACTGTAAAAGCCTGATGAGTGGTAAATCTTAAGATTTGCCAGTAAATCTTGACATTTACCATGTACATCTGGTAAATCTGGTAAAAGTCTGAAAAACAAGTAAAATTTTACTTATTTCAGACTTTTACCAAATCTACATGGTAAATGTCAAGATTTACCATCAGAAGTTGTAAAAGCCAGGATTGAAGAGAAATTACTAAAACTGGGGAAAAAAACATTTATTTAAATATACTAGCAACTTAAAAACGTGAAAAATTCTTGCACAAAAAAAAACGAATTCATTTATTACAGCATGGTGAACTGTTGTGGCACTTTGAATTGCATAAAAGGCCAGAGGCCTTGCACAAACATCTTTTAGTTAGGTTAGGTTAGGTTAGGTAAATCTTGACATTTACCATTAGGTTAATTTCTCTTCAATCCTGGCTTTTACAACTTCTGATGGTAAATCTTAACATTTACCATGTAGATTTGGTAAAAGTCCAAAATAAGTAAAATTTCACTTGTTTTTCGGACTTTTACCAGATGTACATGGTAAATGTCAAGATTTACCAGCAAATCTTAAGATTTACCACTCGTCTGGCTTTTACAGTAACATATACATTCTTAGCACTTGCCAGAAGGCAGATCTATTCACTGCATCATATGCTTTTTTCTAATCCATAAATGTCATATGATTAAATAGAAACCCAAACTCTGAAGATTTTTTTTAAATGGATCTTCAAATCCTCCTTAATAATGCTCTTCAAATGCTAAAACTGGTGCTTATTCATACTTACAATTGTGATGGTGAATCAGATCTCTTTAAAAGGTGGTAACCATACTTACAGCTCCAATTGAGAAGACAATGGTTGTAAAGAGAAAATCTCTTGTTTTCTGCAACATCTTTGCCTTCTTGAAATCTCTTGTGTCAGATCCGAAAAAGTCATTGATGAAGGCTAGAGTGAAATAAGCACATTGTAGAAGCTGCAGAAAAATAAGGGAATGAGCAGTCAAACTTGGACCAAAACTATCACAAAGGAACATTACATTTTCATTAACTGCCTAATATGTACAGTGATCTGCCATATACGTACCTTATAAGAGACATAAGGCACTACAATTTGCTATTGTATGGTTAAAGTAAGCATAATGATAATGAAGGTTATACTCTAGAAAGTTATATTCTAAATTTAGTTTTAAGTACACACCTAGACTTAATTGACAATATCTGTGTAGGAAGACTACTCATCCACCAGTGATCACAGGCAAATAAAACTTGAAATTAAAATTAATGTTCATAATTTGGAGAGCCTGGAACATGTTTTGGATTTTAAAAGAACTAAATTTTGTGACATGAAACTGCAACTTTCAACCCATAATTGGGATGAGGCTGTCATGTGATGATATTAATGGTATATGGACTTCTTTTTAGGATTATTTTAAATATTTAGAATCGAGTAATATCTCATTACATAAAAAGAGACTGGCAAAGTCTCTTAAACTTAAATGGTGGAATGCTGAAGTTAAAAGTAGCTTAATGTTAAAAAGGAACATTTTAAATTAAAAAAAACAATTTGTTCAATGAAAATGTTTACAAGCTATTGGGAAGGCAAAGCAAAGAATTTATTAGAAAAAGTAAGTGCAACTATGAACTAGATATATAGTGAACCAAATTAAATCAAATCCAAAGGAATTCTATAATTATGTTAGGAATAAAAAAGTAAAAAAAGTAGCTTTGCGGATGATTGATCCACTCATGGGTGAAAACAACAAACAAATTTATGATGACTTACAAATGAGAAAAGTTTTAAATAAATTCTTCTCTTCTGTCTTTACAAATGAAAATATGAACATTCCTGTTCCCATAATCATGCTCAGTGATGATCATTTAAAGCTTCACAATTTTACCATCAGTGAAAGTGAAGTACATACCCTCAGCCATAGGTAAAATTAATCCTAATAAAACTCCATGTCCAGAGAAGCTCTACCCTAGGGTACTTAAAGAAATAAACTGTACAACAGTCTCTCCTCTCACATATATATTTAATAATAATAATAATAATAATAATAATAATAATAATAATAATAATAATTACAGCCTGGAGAAGTTCCATTCAATTGGAAACTTGCCAACATTACGCCAATATTTAAAGAAGGGAACAAAGGGTTTCTGGGAAATCATCATCCCATTAGTCTGACTTCAGTAGTTAATAAGCTTATGGAGATGATCATTCAGGACAAAATAGTTAATCACTTAAAAATTAGTAAACTATTCAGATTCTTAACATGGCTTTTGACAATCATTCTTGTGCTACCAATTTGCTTGATTTCTTTAATGATATTGTACTGTATCGTAAATATAGCTATATGATGAAATTTATCATATTGTATCATATATTTTTATTTTCAAAAGAAGTTTGATAAAGTGCCACATAGAAGATTATTAGCTAAACTTCATTCTCACAAAATTGATGGTAATGTTCTAAAATGGATAAAAAATTGGCTTAGTGGACATAAACAAAGAGTGGTCATTAATGGCAAAGCATCTAACCAGGAAAGTGTAACTAGCAGCATGCCTCAGGGATCAGTTCTTTTTATTATTTATATCAATGACATCAATGTACAAAATAAGAATTTTCAGATAATACCAAACTAGGGGGATGAACAAAATCAGTAGCAGAATGCTTGCAAATTAAAAAGATATTAATAAACTACTCAAGTGGGCAGTAATTTGGCAAATGAACTTAATACAGATAAATGTAAAACACTGCATACTGGTAGAAACAATGTTAAAGAAACATATTTTATGCACAAGATGATAATGAGTGTTATGGAGGAAAAAGATTTAGATATTGTTGCCAATACACTTAAACCAAGTAAGCAATGTATCAAAGCAGTCAGAAAAGCAAATAGAATCTTAGGATTTATTGGTACATCATTTGAATTTAAATCAGAGAAAACAATACTAACATTATATAATTCCTTAGTATGTCCCCCCACCTGGAATACTGCATTCAGTTCTGGTCCTCATATTTATGACAGGACATGGACAGAATGGAGCAGGTGCAGCAACAGGCTAGCGAGATGATTCCCAGACTTAGAAACAAATCATATGCTGCCTATTTAGAAATGTTAAATTTATTCTTACTTGTAAAAAGGTGTATTTGAGATGATTTAATCCAGGTACTTAAAATAATTACAAATTTGGATAATGTCAATACTGAAAAATATTTCACCTTCAGAAATGCAGATAGAACTCATGGTAATGGCCTCAAATTAGTGGGTAGATGTTATAATTTTAATGAAGCTAAACATTTTTTTCTTCAATTGTATAGTTAATTTATGGAATGGATTGCCAGCCACTGTAGTTCAAAGTAATTTCTTCAAATCCTTTATAAAGAGACTAGATTCTTATCTTGCCTTAAACCCCCAGTTGGAATCATTTGTTAGTGCATAGAAGTATTGTAGGGTTTTCACTCAGATTCCCTCATCTTTATTTTAAAATTTTCACTTTATCTTTAAATTTCTTTCCTTCCTTTCAACAAATTTCACACAGATTCATTATTATCATAGACCATAACTAAGCACACAGGTGACATCACTCATTTTGTCAAATTAGACTCTTGTAGTAGAAAAAAAAGCATGCTAACCCTCAACTCTTACATCATTAAGGTGATTCACTACCTAGCAATGTTAACAATGGAACTGTACTACTGTATATACCCTACTATGGCTTAAACATGTCAGACAATAGAAGATCACTAGTCTTTCTTCAGTGTGAATTGTGGTCAGTTAGGGATGAAAATTTGTCTGATATTAAGGCACTTTCTTTTTTTACTTTTTAAAATTTTGTTCTTTGATTTTAATAATGTGATTATTGTTAATTTCAAAGTGTTACCTAAAAATGATTGGCACTGCTATAATATGGTAGTGTCTAACTTAAGTGAAGAATAACCTAGGCCTGGCTTAAGAACATAAGAAATTTTTATAGTGGGCACACTAGGGGCCACTTCGGCCCATCGAGGTGGCTCCACTATGTAAAAACTGCTTGTACATTGGCAATAACCAATTTTTACAAAACTAATTAAGTATCAATTTAAAACTAATTAATTATCAATTTAAAACTAAAGATACAATCTCTGGATCCAGAGGATCAGTCATAATAGGCTACTATCCACAAATATGTTACACACTAGTGATGTAGCAGATGTCATTTTTTTCACATCCGCGGATGCGGATGAAGATGTTTGATTTCAACATCCGCGGATGTGGATGTCTACATTTTCGTTATTTTTTAGGATATATTCGAGATTTGTTGTGTTTAACATATATAATAAGTTATTATATAGAGAGAGCTGTAGCTATAATGTAGTATAATTGATTAATTGTACAATAATTGCTGTACTTTTCTCTGAACATATAAAATAATATCAAGCATCTAACTAATATAGAAATCAATTAGTGAATTCGTCTGCAAATAAATTCGTTATATTTTGTTGAGTTTCAGCCACAATTAGAAACCATAATTGTGTTACCAGGATGCGGGACGTGAACCCAACTCAAATGCACCCCACCGACCTCTTTCCCCAACCTCCACCCTTATAGAGAGAGATCTTTAATTAGCTTGATAACTATTTATATTAAGTTTAAAGTTTTATTAGGCATATTTATAAATGAGTAATTAAAATAAAGTAAACTAAGATGTTCATCGTTTAATGTTCAAACTTAATTATAGGAAGGTTATGCTTAAGGAACATTAATTTTTCTGCCTTTTCTGCTGCCAGTCTGTTTCTCTTTTCATCATATATTAATCCAGCACTGCTAAATAATCTCTTGCTTGGTACGTTTGTTGGAGGACAGGCTAAATGTTTCCTTGCAAGTTTACTCAAGTATGGATATATATTCTGCGTATTTTTCCACCAACTAATAGGATTGTCACATGCAGCCAGGCGTTTTTCTTGGTGATAGCTCTCGATCATTTTTACTACATCTTTTGATATCACGTAGGTCTCGTCATTGCTGCTTGACTCAAGAAACTGAGAGAGAAATTCTGTGATAGATTTGCTTGTTGAAGGTGTTGGTTCTGTCACTGAAACTTTTATTCTTTTGGTGGGTGGCGAAGCGACAGATTCAAGAGATTGAAGCTCTTCAACTGCTTTGCCAAGTGATGATTTAACTCGTTCTAATGTACTAGGTGAAAATAACTTAGCTTTGTAACGTGGATCTAAGTAGGTTGCAAGAGAGTAACTTCATACAAGAACAGCCTCTCGTCTTGTCGCTTGCATCACTTTTGCGCACAATGAACTAGTTCTATTAATATAGTAGAATTTGATAATTTCCGCTTATTAATGACATTTTATCTCAACGGTCCACATCCGCACGACATTCGCAGTCCAAAGTGCGGATGCGGGTGTGGATGCGGATGCGAGAAAATGTGCGGATGTTCCACGGATGCGGATGCGACCTACATCACTATTACACACTATATCTATTTATTTATAACTGACATGCAAATATCAGATCCAAAGAATCCAGTCAATTTCATTATGGTACCCATCAATACCAGTACCGTGCCAACCAAAAATAAGTCACGGTCCATATCAATTGCGGACCAAGTCACAATTTACATCCATATACATTACAATATATATACTTAGGAGGAAAAGTGTAGGTGTGGCTGTAAAGACTGTACAGTAATGTAGAAATGTGTGTGCACCCATTTTGAGTCTCCCATTTAAAGGTGTTTGTGGGGCAAGTGAAGATCATGAGTTTTTCAATACCTCACAGTACTATGGGGGGCACCGCTCAGCAGAGGAATCTCTCTAAATAGGGTGTGTGTGTGTAAGGACAGAGAGTATCCCCTAACCCAAGATGCTGCCTCCCTATATCCCACAACACCTGTGTTGAGCTGTGGGATCTATCACCCAAATGCATATAATATATATGAAATAAACTAGTACCATTCATGCAATAAAAATGGGCTTAAACACCATCACCAGATGTCCCTTGCTGACATCAAATTATCCAACCTTCTTTTGAAAGAATCAAGCGTATCTGAAGTCACCACTTCTTCTGTCAGACTGTTCCAAAACTTAATTACTCTGTTCGTAAAACTATGTTTTCTTAAATTTGTTCTACATCTTGGCTTAAATAATTTCATACTATGACCTCTAGTCTGATTATTGTGATCTTTAATGAAAAGAGACTCAAAATCTATCTTATCCAACCCTTTTATCATTTTATACACCTCTATCATATCACCCTTAACCTCCTCCTTTTTAATGAGAACATGCTTAGATACGCCAGTCTTTCTTTATATGTCAATTGTCTTAGAGATGGGATCATTCTTGTTGCTCGTTTCTGAACTTTTTCCAGTTTTTCAATATCTTGTATCAAATAGGGACTATTAAATTGAATGCAGTATTCGAGGAGGGGTCTCACATATGAAATGTGTAGCCCTAGGTTTAGACTGGTAAATCCAGCATTGTTTTTAAGTTCATTATTCAAAGAAATAATGTTTATGGTTATGGAGGCACTAATCCCTTAGGTCATAAATCTTACTATTACCATGTATAATTATTTGGTGTTACAATGAGCTATACTCTCTGTATTTTCAGTAAGTCTCTTCTTAGTGAATTTCAGACTACTAAGTCAGTTTAGGTCTGGGCTAAGATAGATAAAACTAGGCCACATTAAGTTAAGTAGTTAAATTACATCAGGTTAGTTTAGAGTTAACCACATCCCAGGCACCCCATTTTTGGGTACATATAAGGCTACTAGTACTAGGCTTAGAACTATGATATGTTAAAGTAAGAGTGAGGGAGAAGCTGGAAAGTTAAGATTAAAAAAATAACTAGCCTAGCTATAATATTAAATATGAATATGGTAGCTACTGACTACATAGGCCTTTTTAATAAATTTATTTATGTTTATGTTTCAGACCACATAATGTTTTAAAACCTAAAATTCAAGTAAATGTTATATACGAGGGTAATTCAATAAGTATCCACACTTTTTATTTTCAAATTTTATTTTCACATCTGATAGATTATAAACACATCACTTCTCAACATAGTCTCCCAGTTTCTCAATACACTTAGTCCAGTGATCTACAAGCTTCCTAATGCCATCACAAAAGAATGTTTTTGGCTGTGTGCGTAGCCAGTCATGCACCACCTCCTTCAGGTCATCATCGCCTTGGAATCACTGACATCTCAAAGCATCTTTTAGTGGTTCAAACAGGTAAAAATCTGAAGGTGCCAGGTCTGGACTGTAAGCTGGATGGTTGAGAACTTCAAATTTAAGTTCTTGAAGGCATTTTCTACTCTGTGCAGCAGTATGAGGACGCGCATTGTTGTGTAACAGAATAACACCTTCCGACAATCTCCCTCTCCATTTTGTGTGAATTGCTTGCTTTAACTCATTCCGAAGCATGTCACAATACGATGCACTTGTTATTGTAGTTCTACGGCCTACGCTCTAGATAATGTTCAAGGATAGGGCCTCATGTATCCCAAAACAGTGTTAGCATAACTTTACCTGCTGACAGCTGCGCTTTGAACTTCCTTGCAATGGGAGATGTTGGATGCTTCCATTGCATGCTCTGTCACTTGCTTTCTGGTTCATAGTGATGGATCCAGGTATGGATGTCTGCTCTCATCTTTTGGCGTGGTATCATAATGGTGAAAACTTTTTGGAGCACGTTATCACTGGAGATGAAACCTGGATCCATCACTATGAACCAGAAAGCAAATGACAGAGCATGCAATGGAAGCATCCAACATCTCCCATTGCAAGGAAGTTCAAAGCACAGCCATCAGCAGGTAAAGTTATGCTAACACTGTTTTGGGATACATGAGGCCCTATCCTTGAACATTATCTAGAGCGTGGAACTACAGTAACAAGTGCATCGTATTGTGACATGCTTCAGAATGAGTTAAAGCAAGCAATTCACACAAAATGGAGAGGGAGATTGTCGGAAGGTGTTATTCTGTTACACAACAATGCGCGTCCTCATACTGCTGCACAGAGTAGAAAATGCCTTCAAGAACTTAAATTTGAAGTTCTCAACCATTCAGCCTACAGTCCAGTCCTGGCACCTTCAGATTTTTACCTGTTTGAACCACTAAAAGACGCTCTGAGAGGTCAGTGATTCCA
The DNA here is from genome assembly GCA_023014485.1 of Bathynomus jamesi. Classification (NCBI taxonomy): domain Eukaryota; kingdom Metazoa; phylum Arthropoda; class Malacostraca; order Isopoda; family Cirolanidae; genus Bathynomus; species Bathynomus jamesi. Next base: position 1,009,489 of record JAJOZX010000401.1, read on the forward strand.
AGGCAATGATGACCTGAAGGTGGTGGTGCATGACTGGCTACGCACACAGCCAAAAACATTCTTTTGTGATGGCATTAGGAAGCTTGTAGATCACTGGACTAAGTGTATTGAGAAACAGGGAGACTATGTTGAGAAGTGATGTGTTTATAATCTATCAGATGTGAAAATAAAATTGTGAAAATAAAAAGTGCGGATACTTATTGAATTACCCTCATACATTCAAGAATTAAGGCGAGTTCCTTAGTATGGAAATATTTAAATATGTAAGGAAGATAGCATTTATTTATTTTTTTCTACAGGAAGGAGGGACTAATGACAGAAGATCTTTTTCAAGAGGTTCAAAGAATAAAACATCCAAATTCTCTAGTAGGTTACCATGCCCCTAATAAGACATCTCAAAACAAAGGATGCAAGTGTTCATGATGCTATGCAGAAAGAAGCCAAATAAGCTTCTTGAAGTACAGTCAGAAATAAATGTAGTTTCTAGAATACATAAACCAAAATCAACACTAATTACAGAAAAAAAAGTGAAAATTTGTTCAATCCACCTTTCTGGAGATAAATGAAAAAAGGAAACTATGAAACATAAATGATGAGAGAGGCAAAGAAATCCACATTAAAATTGCAGTTGACAATCAGCCTTTCACAGTGTTAGAAGACATAGTCTTCTTAAAATTAATGAAACATTTAGTACACAATACAATATACCTTCTAAAAGTATTTTTCTGAATGAATAATATCTAAAATGTATGATCAATTAAGAGCAAAAATTCAAACAAACTAATTCTTCATAGTCATTCTCTCTAATATCTATTAGACACCTGGACTTGTTCTCACAGTAATAAATTTTTTTTAAGCATTTCAGCCCAATGGATAACAAATGACTTCATAAGAGTCTAATGTTTTACAGATAAGCCATTTCCCAGATACAGTAGGCTCACGATATTTCGCAATTTGTTATAACAACTTTTGTACTTTGCAACCCCTAAATTACTACCTTTTTTTTTTAAATACTTCGCAAGTGAAGCTTGTGAAGTATTTAAAAAAGTTAGTAATTCAGGAGTTTGCAAAGTACAAAAATCATAACAACAAATCGCAAAATATCACAAGCCTACTGTAATTACATTATTCAAAATATTGTGTACAAATTTGCTACTACATATGAAGATTGGAAGATTTCTAAAGAAAAAATGCAGAGCTATAATACTAACAGATAATGCACCCAATATTTCAAAAGGAACAAGACTTACTGGCTCAGTAAATGAAGGTTGCTTTATTCATACTCTACAGTTAGCAATACAGGATGCTATCCTATCACAGAAATTCTGAAAGATACAGCTGCTACAAGCAAGAATATAGTTGGCCATTTTAATAGGTTTTCTACTGTTGCAACCAAACTGAAAAACATTCATACATTAAATTTACAACAAAAGTGATCACAAACTATTGAAACAAGGTGGAACCCAACATTTTACATGTTTCAATGAATGTTCGAAGAAAAGAAATCCCAAATATTAGACGTGACTGAGAATACAGAAGCAAGTCTTTTATCTGCATATTGATGGTCTTTAATTGATAATATTAAAAGACTACTCCAACCATTTGAGGAGCTCACCATTGCTGCAGGCAAAGATAATTCCTCTGTTAAAACATTGAAAATTTATTTATCTAAAACATGGAAAGATTATGGAGTACAAACAATGAAAAAAAGTGATTAGATGATGTTGCTTACCAATTTGATACCATAAAAGAAAAAAAAAATTTTGATAGCAGTTCTGATTCCTCAGTACAAATTGGTGGCTTTTGATGACAGTGACAATCCCAAAATGAAATTCCAGATAGAAGAACAAATTAAAGTTTCTAGTGCAAACAAACACCAAATCTTTTGATTCAACTCACTCAGAATCAGAAGCTGAGCACATAAGTAAAGATGGCAGAGATGACAAAAATGAAACTCATCAGACATTTTGGGAGTGCTTTAGGAAAGTACTGAAAGGTCCCCTGAAAGCTACAGATGTGACATGAAATACAGTGGGCCCTCATTGTTCGTGAGGCTCTCTGTTCATGATTTCACAAATTCATGATGACCCATTTTACTACCATGTTTCAGTAAATTCACGACTTGACTTCTCAAATTCATGATTTTTATCACATGGCATCTGCAACACTGCCCACGCAGGTCGACACAGGCTCAGTCACACTATGTCTTTCACTGAGTGAGGTTGTGTCATTTCATGCTCTTCAATGCCAGTGTACTATATTTAGCTAACGTGTTATTTAGTTGTTTATAAAATATTATTGCTTTACATAATTGTTTATGTAATAATTTTGCTTTATATTACATACAGTAAAAAGTTTTATTTACGTCAAATATCATTGTTTATGTAATATTGTAGTGGGGTTGTCTTAACTAACATCTTTGTTTCTTCTCATTTCAGGATTGGCCACTGTGCAACCCCCATGTTGACGGAGTTAGTTTTGCCTAATGCCTTGCTAGCTCAGTAGTTTTGTTTAGACCCATTTTGAGGAATTTTTTGATCTTGTTTTTTGATTCTGGTATCAGCAAATTTCACCTTCAATTTTTAGAAAACAGGCTCATTTTTCAAAGTCACAGTTGGCTTGTGCTTGTGGAAGTTCTAGCCTGCCAACTCAATTTGTTAAGAAAAAGAAAATTCAAGGAAAACAGAGTGCCTTGTGATACTGGACATTGCCTGTGCATAATGGTGTGCAGGTTAAGGTATTTCTAGGACCAATAGTTTCAGGTTTTGCTTCTCCATGGCTTAACTATAACAGATAGGTGCAATTGGATTGACCTCAAGTCTAGCTTAAGGACGTTAGGTCCAGTGAGGTCTATTATGTTGTTTAATTGTACCATTCTAGCATAGGTTAATTTTTTTATCGTCTTCTGGAAATTCCATTTTTGTTGTCCAGTATTTTTGTCATTGTAATTGTAAGGACCATTGTATAGCATACCCTTTCAGGGTTTTTGGATTTCCGTTTCTTGATCTTAAGCCTTGTCTAGACTCAAGCTCATAACCCATCCTAGCTCTTGTAAATAATTCAAGTTAATTTTTAATAAACCCTTAGAATTCTACCAACTAGTTTTTTTTCAGCCTTTGTCCTTATAGACTGGGGTCGTTACTTTCAAGGATTTCCTTGTGATAAGAGCATTGTAGAGGGTTTGAACAACCCTTTCACACGGCAGTTGATATCCCCTCTTGTGGTAGCACTGGTGGTAATCCACCTAAACAGGATGTACACCCCAGGGTCCTTGAATCAACAATATCTCCAGATTCTCTTTATTAAACATTTCAGTGGGTAATATCTGCTCTTCTCATCCAGCCACATTTGGTTTACTTCATGATCAGTCTGCTAAAATCTTGCTTGGTTGTTATGTACGCCCATATTCAGCTGAGGTCCTCAAGTATTGCTGGGTGTACATTGCACACACCTTTCCTGAAGCCAAGGCTTTCTAGGTTCTCAAGTGGACCTGACTCAGAGTCCATGACTCCAGATTCCTGGGAGCATTGCTCCAGTAAATTTGACCATGAGAAAAAGTAAATTTGGGTTTGGGTTTTGTTCATCCGCTAGACGTTATGCAATTTTTTTGCGTATACGTTCTTGTACAAACCAATTTTTTTAAATTACAAATTTAGTTATTTTAAGTTTAGTTGGTAATTCCATATTTAACAATTATTTTTATTTTTTGTTAAGCTTCAATGTTTTGATAATTAAAATTTTATTAAAACGTATATTTTTTTAATATAAAATTATCAGGATTGGACTATGTTCCATTGATCTCGGCCAGGTTTGATAAATTGGCCAGATAATTACTTGTGCAGTTTTAAGTAATCCACCATGACTCTAGAATTGAAAAGTTTAGTTAAGTTTAAACTTACTTTTACTTACTTTAACTTACCTACTTTTACTTACTCTTCCTTACTTTTACTAAGTTTAAAGCACTTACTTTTACTTACTTTCATTGTACTATATTTACTTACTTTTACTCACTTTTACCATACTATATTTACTAACTTTTACTTATTTTGTATTTTTTCAGGTAGTCAATAATCAATAATGGATCCTAATATTGATGAAGTTGGAGAGAAAAGTGAGGGTGTTAAAAGGGGTTACTTTTGTGGTCAATGCAAGAACAAATATTCAAAGAAGCAAAACTGGGAGGAACATTTTAATTCCAAAAAAAATATTTGTTACAATACAAGAGGTCCCAGAGTTTGGGCCCACAGCTTAGATATTGCAGTAAAGAAATACCAGGATGAAGTGCAGCAAAGAGATACAGCAAAGCAGTCATTTAGTTTGTTCACAAAATGTGCTAGTGCTAGACCTCAGAAAAATGAACCAACTTCATCAACTGCTAATCTAGAAAATGAAACTTTTTCACTAGATGTTTCACAGACTGAAGAAAGTGCTTCTCCTCCACCTAAGAAACAAAAGGTAAGTGAGGAATCTGCGCATCAGACTAACAAAACTGCTTTAGAGGAATTTGAAAATTCCCAAATCCAGAAGACATTGAATGCAATTTTGCGCCTAACAAAAGAAACTCACCAAGCTGTTGTGGTTAATAAAGAGAAGTCAAAATATGCCTTCAAGTTCAAGTGTTGCATCCAAATCTAATAAAGCAAAAAGCAACAAATTTGACATTTCCATAGCCCATTTAAGCAAGTGTAAATCAATACATTGCTGCTGCAATGAATAAATAAACTTAAGGTGAGTTATAAACTATACATTATTGTATTATTATGTTTAGCTAAAACAATTTGTAATTGGTATGTCATCAATTCAAGAGTTTACTATCATTAACCTATCTAGTGGTGTAAGGGGAAAAAAAGTAAATTCAGAGCTGTGCTCCAGTAAATTTTTTCAAATCTGGAGTCATGACTCAGACACAGTGTTAATCTTTGGAGACAGCTAGCGGGTCGAGTCCATTTCTTGGTTCAGCAGTGTGGGAGTCTCGTTTGCCCCTCAGTGACAGTCAGTGGAGGTGAGAAAAACTTCACTACCCAGGACCTTCCCTTTTCCTGTCATCAAGAAGTAGCCAAGTTACGGTATTCAATCTATTTCATCGCTCTCCCCGCAACAATATTACAGTAACATTATTGGTTTTTACTAGTGTTTGATGCGAATCATTGTTTAATATGTATTGCTTTGGTATATTCTGTGCAGTGTTTTACAAAATTTGGCATTTTAAGGATATTTTACACTGCCATCCTTGAGCTTTTGGAACCAATTAGCCATTTTACATTGAAAATGGATCTCGTTGTTCACAATTTCATAATTCGTGATGTTTCTCTCAGTCCCAATTAATCATAAACAATGAGGGCCCACTGTAGTTAATCTTTAAACTAGTGAAATTGCTAAGCTCAGTGAATTTGAGAGAAGTGAAGGTAATTTGAGTATTTTCTCTCCTGATGTAATGAAAAAGAAAAAAGAAAAGATATTCCCAGAAGCAAATAAATATGGAAATCAATAAGTATTTGAATACAGTACTCCCACAAATGAAACAAGTAAATCTTTTCAATTGGTAGAAAACTAATTCTAATGTGTTTCCAACATCTGACTTACCAAAATTAGCTTTGAAATACCTCTCAATCCCACCAGTAAAAGGATGTTCAGCCAAGCTGGTAACATTTATACAAGTAACAAGCTATGGTAACTATTATTTATTCATACTAGTTTAATTAAATGCAATTTTCAATATTAAAAGGTTATTGCTTAAAAAGTTAAATTAATTAAATTTTGTATCAGTCTATTAATTTTCTTGTTTAAGAAATGTTATACAGTGGACCCCCGATTTGAGTACGTAATCCGTTCCAGCATGGCGTACTCAATTCGAAATGTACTCAAATCGAACTTAATAACCTATGGGAATTAATTAATTCGTTCGTTCCAAAACCCAAAAATTTCACCCAACCCCTACTTTTTCTATAGAAATTGGCCTACAAAATTTAGTAATTGTATTAAAAATAGACCAATCACCAAATTTATGCTATATTTTCACTATTTTATGCTGTAATCAACAGAAACTAACATAAATAAACACTAAGTACAAAGTCAGAAAACAAAATGTACGAAATTCTAACAGAACAGAAATCCCTAAGAACACCTGTACTATTCAAAACATTAGACCCTGAATGTTCCCACAACGAATGCTCTAGACAAACTGAAACGTGTTCGGCGTTGCCGGCTGGCGTACTCAAATCGAGTTTTCTACTCAAGTCAAGTCAATAGGAGCCTATGGACGAGCGTACTCAAATCGAAAATACTTAAATCGATGCGTACTCAAATCGGGGGTCCACTGTATTATGTTGTCAGGAAATAAGGAATTATTACTTTCTTTTATTTTATGGAAAAGATATTCATGACTATTTTATACTTCATTATCCTTATTAAAAATCAAAGGTGACTATTCTATTATTTTCAAAATATAACAAACTAAAACAAACTGAAATCCATGAAAACTACAAATTTGATTTGTTTGGTTGGCATTCAATTATTTATATTCAGGAGTCAAATTATTATTATTATATTATTATTATTATTATTATTATTAAAAAAAAAGTCCAGCTGCCAGACTTCTCAACAATGGCTGGATATCTGGTCAAAACCTGACTCAGACAGACATCTGGTGCATCCCGTTATTTATATTACATATTAACTCATTCAGGCCTGGATTTTTTTTCATAGTAGTAGTATTGAAGCACATGTATGATGTGTGCTCCCAGCCTGATTGAGTTAAAGCAAGCAAGTAGTTTAGCTAAAACTCAATCTATATGCCTGCAGAGTGCAAACTGGTGCAGCTGCATCATTATACTAACTTGTGAATATAAAAATGTCACTACAAGGGTTAGTCAACTGGTAGTCTAACACAGGCCTAAGATTAACTTAAAAAATATACATTATTTCAGATGGAAGATAGAAACATTAAGTACTGCATCATACTATTATGGTACTTACCATGTTTATGAAAGTCAAATATTTAAAAGGGCCTCCGTATAGAGATGTTGCTGCTACTACTTCTGGAGGTAGACTTATATCAAACAGATAGACATAAATTCCATATGAATAATGCACCACCAAAATGAAATGACTGACTGATGGAAATACATTCATTTCTTATCCTTTAATATATTCACTATTTACAAATTTAAAAGATGGTCAATGGACACTTTTCAAATTCCTTGGAATATGCCAACTTAGTTAATTTATATAATGAAATTTTAAAAAAAAGATAAAGGCTTTGGCCTATCCTGTAATTGAAAACTGAGCTAGAAGTAAAGTTATAAAAATAATTTTAGGAAGTAACCCATTACATATCCATATTTATTACCTTATTTTATAATTACTACTCCAGTACCCTGCCAAAATAACGTGAACACCATCCTAAAGCAATGGAATAGTCATGTGGCACCATCTTCTTGAAACATGATGTCTTTCAAGTGAAATCTCCATTCCAAATCTAAGAGACTCAAGACTTTCTCAAATAATCATTTTCAATTCCCTGAATGCCCTTTTCTTATTTTCAATCATTTTAGCTATTTCCCTATTCCACTTGGTATTCCTAACAATTCTGAAAGGAAAACATCAACATTGTACATCCTCTAAAATTTCTTTGAATCTAGACCACATCTCAATAAAATTTTTATTGGCAAATTCATTATCCCACTTTACTGAGCCTAACAATTCCCTAAATTTACTACAGTCACCTCTCGAGAAGCAAGAAACTAGATCCCTATTTAATTCTATCTTAATAAATCAAATGGTCACTATTCCTTAATGACTCTTTCTACAAGTTCCCTAATAACCTCATAATCATTGGATAGAACCAAATCTAAGATTGCTTCATCCCTAGTTGGTTTGTTTACAAATTGTGTTTGAAAACAATCATTATAGCAGTTAATGAAGAAGTTACCTTCCCTATTATTTCCTTCTAAAAGGCTTCAGTCTACATGAGGCAGGTTGAAATCTCCAATAATTAATGTCCTAGTGCTACAATCTTTATTTATTTCCTGGACAATACTATCATCTTCCTGCATTTGGTTTGGAGGTCTGTAAAATGCACCTTTCCAAATATACTCTACTTGATACACAAATAACCCAAATTGATTCTACCCTGTTGTCTAATTTAACCTGTTGATACCAAGATATGCATTTTCTATCACTCATGGATCTGAGATGGAGAGAGAGGGGATACTTTTATATTTTTTCAGATATAATTTTATAATTTTGGTCACTTTAGTAGATAAATATTACATATATCAATTTCAAATACATGATAAATAATTGTGTATTGAATATATATATATGTATGTATATACCATATTTTTTGGTGTATAAGACACCCCCCTATTTTCAAGGCCTTTTTTTCAGGAAAAAAATTATGACCAACTGCCTAGTTGTCAGAAAATGTCCGTAATTTTCTACCAGCGAGGCTGACTTTTGTTAAAGCCCTCCATCAAAAGTATGGTGATACATTTTCTTTCACCCATACTCATTATAAGAAAATAGTATTAAGTATACAGGAAACTATACTACAGGGTGTCCCATAAGTTGGGCATCATAGGAAAAATAAAAAAAGGCAAAACAAAAGCTTTTATTTACAGAATGTGCTCAATATGTCCACCATTGTTTTCAATACACAAATTCAGACGTGATACCCAGTCAGCAAGCACACGGTGAATGATGTCAGGAGTAATGGTGTTACATGCTCCAATAATGCGCTGCCACAAATGTTTAACACTCCTAATTTTCTCTGCATATACCAGCGCTTTCAAGTGGCCCCAGAGATAAAAATCTAGTGGTGTGAGATCTGGGCTTCTAGCTGGCCATTCCACAGGCCCTCAATGTCCTATCCAATGACCAGGGAATTGTTGGTACAGGTATTGCCTTACTTGGGTGCTGTAATGTGCAGGAGCGCCATCTTGCTGGAACCATGTTGGGAAATTTCCTTCTTCATTCAAGACACTGGGAAATGCTTCTTCCTTGAGCATACGTAGGTAGGTGCCTCCAGTGACATGTTCAGCAAAAAAGAGGGGGGCCTATGATGCGATCCTTCCAAATGCCCACCATACCATCACCCGAGATGCACCTTGTTTCTTTGAAGAGGTATACCAGTGAGGGTTGTTTTGAGACCAGTAGCAGGTGTTCTGTCGATTTACCTCACCATTTCCATAAAAAAGAGCCTCGTCACTGAATAGAATGGTGGATGGGAAATTGGCATCCTGAGCATACTGTTCCGTAGCCCATTCACAAAATTCCATCCGCCAGTCGGGATTATCTTCACTTAATTTCTGTAGGATCTGAAGTTTATATGGATGCCATTTGTGAACCTGAAGAATGCGATGGATGCTACTTTTTGACACTCCCGTCTTGGTGGGCAATCGCTGAAGAGACTTATTGGGACTTCTGTTAAAATGAGCCAGGATAGCAGTCGCTGTATCATCGTCAGTGGACTTCCTTGAAGGTCCACTGCGTGGTTTATCTTCTATGGATCCTGTTTCCTTAAACTTTGCAACAAGTCTGCTAACACAACTCTGTGTTATTGGCTCGCGGTCTAGATGCAGTCTGTTAAATTCAGCAGCAGCCTCTCTTTGACTCCAATTTCCTATGAGTAGAATTATCTGGATTCATTCTTCCTTGCTCACAGACATTATGGCCTGTAGAAAGAGAAAAATATGAATTATGGTTTGTAGAAATAGAAAAATTATGAAACATAAAAGTAAATCATTATACAATATGTACTGTTTTTCTTGTTATCAGTGGGTTGGGAAGAGTAGAAACTTGGTGCAAAATTTGCCAAACTAATACACAGTCAGGAGGGACTAAGAGATGATGAATTTTTGTAAAAATCCATCAGTTCTTCTAGCCCATATAAAGGTAATATTATGACCTTCGGTGTATAGGATGCAGGGTGATTTTGAGACCCCTTTTTTTGGAAAAAAAAGTGTCTTATACACCGAAAAATACAGTATATATATATATATATATATATATATATATATATATATATATATGGGCTACGTCATTAGGGTGTGTCAAATTTTTCAACTTTCAAATTCCAAATATGAGGGGTGCTAAAAAGTTGCAGCATGACTTAGGAATTCTAAAGATATTTTTGTTAATTTAATATAATTTAGTTTTGCTTGGTAAGAAGCTACATAAAAAGTGACTTTTTTGACTTTTTTGTGGAATTATATAATAATTATTATATTAATAATTATATATGCTGTATATATAATGCACTGCTGTTTTTGCTTATTTCACAGGTTGAAACATATTCATCAGTGTGCTGAAGATTACTTGTCCATCAGTGCTACCATCCTAACCAATGGGAATTGACCTACAATGGCTTCTAAAAGGAGGACAAGACTGGGGACATTCACACATATGAGCAACCTAATTGGAACTGGTAGAGAGTTGTTGCCCTCTGAACTCCCAACTCTGCGAGACATTCTGAAATATGGGCTACTGCTAAGAGAACAAAGTGGTGAGGATGTGAGAAACTACCCAGCAGCCAGTCTTGCAAAGGACATTTACCCTAAAGTGCTTGAAAAGTGGGAACGAGCAAACAGTTCTTTTGTAGCCCCCGTTGTAAATTCATGAGTCACAATCTTAAACAAGATCCAAGAGAGCTGGGAGCAGGCCAAAAACATATCTCTTGGGAGAGGAAAGCTACATGTCAAAGAGGCTTTCATTGCAAAACTTGACAAGCTTTTTGACATCCTCAGTTGCAAGTGTAAAATTGTTCTCTGCTCTGAATTTGGCTGCCTTGCAGATGCTGGTTACAAAAACGAAACTCACATTAACTGTACATGCCCTAGGGAGATGAAGATCCCTGTGAAGGAACTTGCTTTCATTAAAGGTCAGAGACAAGTCTGGTTCTATTGGACCACATCAGATTGGCTTGCCAGATCAACCTGAGCACAACAGACAAGTCAAAAAGCAGAAGCAGCAAGAAGACGAAAGAAGAAGGCTTGCTGAATATAAGCAGACAAGTGAGCAGGATGTTTCAATGCCATCAAATGAAATAATTTTCTCTGATGATGAAAATGAAGAACAAATAGCTGATGCTCAAGATGGAAAGGATGGAAGTTATGAAGTGACATTAGAAATACCAAGCACATCTTCAACTTCCACTAAAAAGCCAGAGTACAACACATTAGAAATACCTAATGTTGCTATGCATAGCATCAGATATGGTGTTGGCCTGCGTGCCACAGCTGCCATCACCACTGCTGCCTTGATTACTGAAGAAGACAAGAGACTTGTAGTTGATCACAATAAAGTCAAGAGGGCTCAAGAAAAAGTTATGAGATCCCTGGATCAGGAATTTGATGATCTTTGTAAGAAGGGTGAAATTGACTGCATCTTCTTTGATGGCCGTCAAGATACAACTAAAGTTATGCTGAAAGCAGAGAATTCAGATCGTCGGTTCCCCAGCATCATCAAATAAGAGCATTATTCTGTGTGCAGTGAGCCAGGTGGAAGATATCTCTACCACTTCACTCCTGAGAAAGGCTCAATGAGAAAAAACCTGCTGAAGTTATTGCTGATAATCTTGTAGATTTCATGAAGGGCATTGATAAAAGCCTGCAGGCCATTGGAGGGATTCTACAAATGTTAACTGGCTGGGAGGGGTGGGAGGGTGGTTCCATGCATTGGGTAGAGGTCAAGCTTGCCGTAAGCTGATCTGGTTGGTTTGTGCCATCCACACTAACGAGTTACCCCTGCGGACACTTGATCACAGCACTGGATGGAAGAAGACCTTGTCTAAAACAAGTGGACAGGTAACATTGGCAAGATGCTAGACACTGCAACTGAACTTGAAATTGATCCTTCATTCACCAAACTCTCAATTGGAGAGCCTCTTACTTCACTGAGTGACGATGTCGTAAAGGATATCTCTACTGATCAAGCGTACGGGTATAGGATCACACAGGCCATAAGGACAGGAGAACTTCCCACAGATCTGGCCCTTCTTGAAATTGGTCCAGTGAGCCATTCAAGGTGGTTGACAACAGCAAACAGGCTTTGTCGCATATGGGTTTCAAAACATGGCCTTAAAGGCAAAACCTCAACAACTTAAGATTGATAGTGGAATACATTGTTGGTGTGTGCTACCCCTGTTGGTTCAACATCAAAGTAAAACACTCTTGGGTGGAAGGCCCATGCCACATCTTGTTTCAGCTGCGGCTAGTTAGGCTGCAAAAGAAGGCTGTAGTGGATGCTGTTTTGCCAACCATCAAGCGCTCAGCATGGTATGCATTCAGCGAAATGATAATCCAGACACTCTTGTGCTCAGATGACAGTGAGGAGAGGAGAGCTGGTGTCCAAAAGATTGTTGACATGAGGGGTGGAGATGATGACACACTTGGAGATCTTTCTGTACGTCCCAGGAAGACACCTTCCATCAACCCCAGTGCTTCTTCCATGTTGGAGTGACAGACTGGTCTGATGGGGTATTTGAACCTCCTTCGACATGTAAACTGACTACAGCGGAAGTAAAGAAGTTCTTTGACAAGCCTATGCAAGTTCCACAGTGGCCCTGTCATGCTCAGTCAATAGAGAGGTGTGTGAAACAAGTCACAGAGGCAGGCAAGGTGTATACTAGGGTGACAATAAAAATCGAAAGTTGGAGTTTTTTATTGGCCATTTGTTCAATGCTGCTACTACATGAGAAAACAATGTACTGAAATATTAGGTCATTCAGATAATATTAAGGGTGTCTCAAGTGAGGTAAATAATTACATTATTTAACAAAATTAATAGTTTAATTACTCCAATCGTAAGTAAATAATATATTTTTAATTAATGTAAATAAACGTTAGTTTTAGTTCATAAGGTTTAAGTGCAGGCATACTCCAATCGTAATAAGTAAATAATATATTTACTAAATATATTCCAGGGTGTCTTTCATTCAATTGTAGACCACCCATTAATTCTTGCTTTTCCTCAAGCCATACCCCTTTTTCAATGTACCAGGCTGAGACTTCCTATGATCCTCAACAACCTGCAAGAGATGTTGGCACTGTTCTTCATTCTTCGTAATCTTTGTATTGAAGGCCTGGATCAAGGCAATTCCCCTCTCTGCCATGTCATTGATGACTTTTAGTCCTTCAACTATAGTCAAACCAGTCTTGAAATCTTCGTCGTCCAGCCAGGTCTCTGGTTCCTTGGACAAGAAACCATCATTAATTTTTAGAAGTTCAAGGAGAAGCTTTGATCCTTTCAAGGCAGTCTGAGAGCTGCTTTGTTGAAATGGAAGAAACAGCAGGTATTGGGGCTCGCTTTGGAGGATCTTCAGCAGCTTCTTTTTCGAGGATTGATTGAGCGATATTCTTTTTCGTCGTTGCATTGATACCTTTATCAAAGAGTACGAGACCAATCAAGTACTCACTGAGGTACCATAAGTGACGACTGAGGACACTAAGGCAGGATGCTGAGATCTTTTCATCGTGGTACTTTGCTAGGTCTTGAAGAAGCTTCAAATCGTTCGCGGGAGCAGATGAAGGACTGCTGGCCGTGAACCACGCGCTGACATATAACTCCAGGGCAAAAAATACAAATCGTTTTAAGCCAGACATTTCACGAGTTGTAAGTCTGAACTGATGGGAAAGCAGCAGGATTTTTAATGAATAAATTACTTTTGCCATCCAACGTGCTCGGTGAAGTGCTCCAGGTTGCCGAAACCTAAAGTTAGGTAAATTACCTCCAAGGATTGTAATTGACAACTCCAAGAATTCACGGTAATCATCCCTCGGCTGATGTTTTGTCAGATATAGATTCCAGCCCCCTCTCGATGGCCCTGTATATATATTTATATACTCGTATATATATTATCATAGGAAATCAAATTCAGTTCCAAATTTATATAATTTAAACATCAAACTATGCCAACAATTAATGAAACTTTTCTAGAACAATTTCCAATAATAATATAATCAATGTATCAAAATAAAAAATATTACCTTAGATATCTTAAAAGAATCGGGAGAGAACTTCTAAGCGTTGTTTTCAGTCAGGCAGTCATATGCAAAATGAACTTGAAGCACCAAAAGCTGATCATCCAAAGATTGATACACATCATATTATTTAACGATTTATTTATAAAAATTTTAATTTAATGAAATAAATTAATCGATTTGCATAATCTATAGTATGAAATAAAGGAAACAATTCTATTAAATTATATAATACACTTGCATTCTCGAAACATTTTTGTTTTTGAAGCATTGTCGAAACTCGTTCATTCTTGAAATTTCTTCCGCGCGACAGTTTCATTCATGTGACTCGAGGCACCCCTAAATGCTTTCCAAATTCCATGAGATTTCGTCTACGGTGTTTCCTCATAGGGTGGCAGCATTGGACAAATGGCCGGCAAATTTTTTTGAATTTCAAATTTTATCCCTATAAGAAGTTGTCACCCTAGTGTATACACATGAGAAACGTGAGGGCTATATCAGAGGCCAAGAAGCAAGTCGGCGGCTGATGTCCAAGAATGAATCAAAGCAAGACTTTATGAAACTTGTTTAAATATTTTTTTTTACTGATGTCATTACTTTCTAAAGTTGTTTTATGATTACAAGGATATGTTTTATGATTACTAGGATATGTTTTATGCAGAGAAACTAAAATTTTTATAGCATTACCTGACATTTTGAGAAGATAAAATTAATAAATGTTGTTTTCCGAGAGCAATTTATGTGCTTTTTAATCAAACGTAGATTTACCAAGCTAAGTGTTGAGCAATCACAAAAATAATAATAGATTTGAATTCTTCACATCCAAAAACATATTTTTAAAACCCCTGTGAAGGAATTGGCAAAAATTAATTTTCACCTCCCAAATTGACACACCCTACTACGACTTAGGGCGGGTCATACTATGCATTTTTTAAATCAATGGAGAGGGGTGTTCAAATGACATATTTTGGTGTATAGAACACAATTCTGAAGAAAATATTTAATTCTGATAACCCTAACCTACATCATTTTGCAGTTGATTATTATTAAATTATTGGTTATTTTACTATTGTAGTTACCCCAGAATATGTCTTCTCACGTTTTCTATCATGGCTGCTCACGTTATCTCTCATAGAGCATTGTTCTAACTAATTCATATAAACACGTATAATGTAATCTATACTATAATAAGAGAGCCGTCCATCCGTCTGTGTCTGTCCGTCCATCCGTCACACTTTCAGCGTGTGTGCGTGCGTGCATTTGTGTTTCAGCGTGTGTATGTGTGTGTGTGCGTGCGTGCATTTGTGTGTTTCAGCATGTGTGTGCGTGTGTGTGCATGCATGTGTGTGTTTCAGCGTGTGTGCGTGCGTGCATGTGTGTGTGTGTGTGTGTGTTCCAGCCACAGCTCCAAAGTGAAAGCAGTTACAAACATAAAACTTCACACACATATTGATTAGGTCCCGAGGTTGTGCACCTGGGTGTTGAATGCCTGGTTAGGTCAACTGTACGCCCTTGACTATTGGTTAGGTTAAGTTAGGTTAGGTTAGGTTAGGTTAAGCTTTAATGAAAATATCACGACAACCTAACCAACTAACCTAACTGTTGTGCACCTGGGTGTTGAATGCCCGGTTAGGTCAACTGTACACCCTTGACGATTGGTTAGGTTAAGTTAGGTAAGGTTAAGCTTTAACCCAACCAAACCATACCATTCAATTAACCTAACCATTCAATTAACCGAACCTAACCATTGTGCACCTGGGTGTTGAATGCCCGGTTAGGTCAACTGTACACCCTTGACGATTGGTTGTTAAGTTAGGTTAACCAACCAACCAACCAACCAACCAACCAACCAACCCAACCCAACCCAACCCAACCCAACCCAACCCAACCCAACCATACCATACCATACCATACCATTAACCTAGCTAATAACAGCCTTCGAACTACAAAAAATATTCCGGCCCTTTACTTGGATATGTTTTACTACCCGCACGTAGGGCGGGTCTTTAGCTAACCGTCAGCGAAGCAACGGGTATTGTACTAGTTCATATAATAATAATAATATTTAAATACTCAAATAAAAAGGTGTGCCATTCCACTTAATTGTAATTATCATACAGTTTGGTATATGAAATATTTTGATGGTTTTCTGGCGCGCATAAGGCCATTTTCTGAGCCACCTTTCTCAGAGGCTAGAATGTAACGTTTCAGAACATTCTAAAACGTTTTGTGAAATATTTGAAGTGACTCATGATTTATGTAGCTATTTTACTACCTCGGCTTGCAGTGAGGGGATAGATTTAGTGATTATCTACTGATATTTTTTTTGTTACTGTTCACATGTGAGTATTATTCTGTTATATTTTAGAAAAAGCTATTTCTACGCATATTATAGTGATACATTGAGCAAAATTTAATTAACAACTTTGATTTGAGCTAAAATTAGGTGGTTCATTTTTAGTTGATGAGGGGGAACAGTTCGAGAAGAAGTGCAGGGAGGAGGGGGGGGGATCTCTTGCATCCTCTTTGATGGGCGGATTGACCTGACCAATGTGATGATGGAAGCTGAGGGCAGTGACCAATCTTTTCCCACAAAGATCAAGGAAGAACACTATAGTGTTGTTAGTGAGCCTGGCAGCTACTATCTGTTCCACTTTACCCCAGAGAAAGCAACTAAAGAGGAGTCACATGCGGAGAAGATTGCTAAGGTCCTGTTTGCCTGGCTGAAAGAGAGGGGTTATGATAAGACCTTGTTGGCCATTGGAGGAGACTCAACAAATGTCAACACTGGTGTGAAAGCAGGAGTAATGCGGAAGCTGGAGCTGCACCTGGGAGAAAGCTGGTCTGGTTGGTGTGCAACCTGCACACTGTTGAACTTCCCCTGTGCCATCTCATTGTTGACCTTGATGGCCCTACTCTGTCAGACAAAAAATTATTCGGGCCAATAGGAAAGCTCCTTGATTCTGCTACAGACTTTGATATCAATCCAAACTTCACCCGAATCTCTGTTGGCCCTCCACTGATCAAGCTTCCTGACAAGGTCATTCAAGATCTCTCAACTGATCAATACTACATACCTGCCTCATACATTGTAGTGATAACATTTATTTTTTTTTATCTTCCCACCTCATAAGAAGAGCATTTTCATTTCTTGCAAAGGCACATTGATGTTTTTCTAGTCTTTCTGAATTTAGCTCCTTTGGTACGCCTCTATTAGAACGAATAGTACCAGTCACCATTGTATTATGCGAGTCAAGAAACTTTACAAATCAGAGGCTGTTGTACCAACTGTCTATTGTAATGTGTCTTCCTTGACCTAACAGTTTTAGCTAAGAAGACCACAATGTGTTCTGAAACTGTCAGGTTCTCAGCATCAGGTAGAGCTGGCAGTTGGAATCTGTCTTTCCCATAATACGGTACCGTATTTTTCAGTGTATACCTTTGCATAAGATGCACCCCTATTTTCAAGACCTTTTTTTTAGGAAAAAAATTATGACCAACTGCCTAGTTGTCAGAAAATGTCCGTAATTTTCTACCAGCGAGGCTGACTTTTGTTAAAGCCCTCCATCAAAAGTTATGGTGATATGTTTTCTTTCACCATGCTCATTATAAGAAAATAGTAGGCTATTAAGTATACAGGAGACTATACTATATGTTATGAAACATAAAAGTAAATCATTATTCATTATTTTCTTGTTATCAGTGGGTTGGGAAGAGTAGAAACTTAGTGTAAAATTGGCCAAACCAATACACAGTCAGGAGGGACTAAGAGATGATGAATTTTTGTAAAAATCCATCAGTTCTTCTAGCCTATATAAAGGTAATATTATGACCTTCGGTGTATAGGACGCAGGGTAATTTTGAGACCCCTTTTTTTGGAAAAAAAGTGTTTCTTATACAGCTAAAAATATGGTAAATGCTGAAGTCCCAGTTATATCCACTCCAATTTTTTTCACCATTGCACATCACGAAGATTTTTATACCAAATCATGCTCATTTAGTTTTTATAAACTGTCTAAAGCTTAATTGACCTTTCCATAGCGTAAGAGCTTCGTCTATTGCAATATGTTTACCTGCATCTACAACTTTGATGGATTTAGTTTTGAGCATTTTACATAATGGTATAGTATCTACCCCTACTCATTACTTTTGCACTAAAAAAAATACACCCCTGCTATTTGACGGGTCCTTGACCAGTAGTCTCTCATTTCAGGAAATTTTACAATGCCTGTGTAGCAGTGGCGTGCGGTCCATGGAAGCAAGGGAAGCAATGCTTCCCTATTCAAAGAAAGAAGAAAATGCTGTATTATACTTTAAAGTTTAAACAGTTCAATATGTGTTAATAATTTGTACAAAATCATTTTATTATACTATTTATAGCATTTGATTGGTAATCAGGTGGATACATAGTATATACATTGGTTGCCGTTCATGCAAGAACCTTTAAGAAAGCCGACGCAAAAAATCTCGAGGTGGACAACAATTGATGAAATGCATCCTTTTTCCCAATGACTTTCGCTTTTTTTTTTACTGTTACAAATTGTTTCTTTCCATTCTAAAAACTCATTTAATGTTTAATAATGTAGTATTTATTGAATACAACAAGTTTCATATATAGTTTTTCTACTAAAAAATTCCATGGCCATGTTAAGCGAAAAAGAATATATATTTATCATTATTTTATCCTTCCCTATGTCAAAAAGGAAGCAATTTAGATTTCGCTGTCCAGATCTTATAGTTAATTTTCTTGAAATATCTGGCAACTTATACGTGCTGTCTGCTGTCATTCTCTCATTTAAAGCGAATACATAACTACACTAGAAATGCGCAAGGGGAAGAAAGGCTTGCAAGTTTAGCTTCAATCTCAATTGAGAAAAAGCTTCTTAAGGATATGAAAACCAATGCCTTTTACGAAGAAATAATAGATATATTTAATAAAAAAGAAAGAAGAATAGAATTAACCTATAAGTAAAGTAAGTAGATGATTATATGTGTTTTGTTTTTATTATATAAAAGTATTTTAAAGTTTTATTTTTATTATCTTTCTTGTTTTTGCTTGAATTGCTTCCCCTTGATGAAAAATCACCACACGCCACTGCTGTGTAGATACTTAGTACGAAAAACACGTACATTTCATCATTTGTTACATCATGCCATTTCAAATTGTTTATTGTACTTTTCAGTTGAGGATTTTGCTCAAAAAATTGTCTTGCCTTATCATTTACACACTGGCCAATATATGCAACTACATCATCGCCAATAAATAACTTGAAACACTCAATTACTTTTTCATGATCAAACGTAATATTTGGATTTACATACACTGGAATAAGAGCGCTGTAATGGAGGCTTCTCCAATGACCTTTTGTCTTCAAACAAATTTGGAACACAAGTCCAGTTTTTCTCTAATTGAATAGGCTCATTTTTCCATTCACTCTCAACACTGTTGTCACTAAAATCACTAAGCCAATCACTATCCTCTTCTTCAGTAGGAATGTAATCAGAATCAGTGTCACTAACATCTATTTCACTCATTATGAATGTTTATAAGTATAAAAAGCAATTATGACAAACACAGGTCAACCACCACCATCAAATCAGTAAACACTGCTAAAGGGCATACATGACACGATGTTTATAAGGTTAGCCCCACCCACAAATTATACTCATTTGTGATTGGTTGAAAGATTTGAGTCAATAAACTCCTCCTACAACTCAGAAATCCCCCAGTAATATTCTCCTAAGAATATTAAAGCAGTAGAAAAATTAAATGCATATGGATAACGCATGTACCCATGGGATATTGGTGTGCGCATCTCATGGATAATGCATGTTTTCCATCGGGGCCAATGGGTTAATACTATAATTTTGAACTGAAGATAAATAATTTTTAATCTATCATTATAAGACTCTCCTGCCTATCCATTCTCTGATAAATATACATTGAATAACTGTTTAATTCTTACTCTGCTCTAGCAGGGTGTCTACTGGCTCAGCAGATCCAAATTCCCCAACATTTCCAGGTTTTCCAGGCAAATGTTATCAAAATTCCATGTAGCTATATGTTTTTTTTAGCTTTCCTACAAGGAATTATGTGAAATAATAAGTTTTGTATTTTTTCAATCCACCCTATCACCCTCTTGTCTTTTATTGAGAATGAAAAGGACATGTACAGAAAAATGTCTATTATATAGAGAACAAAAAGTAGCTATTGGCACATTAGGTCTTCTTATTACCAACTATGTATGAAAGTACAGTAGGGTCTTGATAATCCAGAACTCAGTAATCTGAGACTCATTAATCTGAAAAATTACAGGAGAGAGCTTCCTTGGTTACAGTTTATAATTGTTTAGCATTATCATGAATAGTACTGGTCCCAGTACTGTACCTTGTGGCACTCCACTGATTACCTTTTTCTGTAGATCTTGCTCCATTTACAAATGTTATTTGTTTTCTGTCAGAGAGAAAGGCATGGATCTATTTTCCTATTTTTCCACAAATTCCAAGTTCTTTTAGTTTATGGAATAATATTCCATGGTTCAAACCTTGTCAAAAGCTTTTGTAAAGTCTAGATAAATGACATCAACATTGTGATTTTCTCCCAAATATTGTAGGATTGTGTTGCAATGGTCTATAAGTTCAGTAAGACAGGATCTCTTTTGTCTGAAACCATATTGAAAGTCTTCTAGGAGATGTTCATTTTCTATAATTTTAAATTGACAATGTGGCATTTCAAGACTTTCTCAAATATTGTCATAATATGGAAAGTCAAGGATATGTCTATAGTTCTTGGCGTCCTTTCTTTTGCCACCTTTGTAGGGCTGAACTCCCTGGTAGCTCTGCTATTGCCTGTTGTATATCTCCAGTGGTTATTTGAATATCTTCCAATAATGGTTTGTCTTGGTCATTTTCTTCTCTATCAAAAAATGTTATAGTTTTTATTTTCTTAGCTACTACAGGGGTACCCAGCTTAAAGCATATTGAGATTGTAGAATGTTTGCCATTTCCTGTGGATTAGATGTAAGAGTTAGTCCATCTTTAGCAAGCAATGTGCCAATACTTGTTTTGATAACTGCTTTGCGTTTAGCATAGCTA
The DNA here is from genome assembly GCA_023014485.1 of Bathynomus jamesi. NCBI lineage: Eukaryota > Metazoa > Arthropoda > Malacostraca > Isopoda > Cirolanidae > Bathynomus > Bathynomus jamesi. The sequence goes on from JAJOZX010000401.1 coordinate 1,030,563, forward strand.
AAGAAGAATTTGCTATTTTCTTTTATAGTGCCAACAGTTTGGGTTTATTATAAATACTAGCAAAAATACCACCCTACGGGCAGTTTTTGCTATTTCCTGTGGAAAGCTTGGAGCCCTCGGCCAATTACTTCATCTGGGAAATGAATTTTCTTACCTCAAGTTATTATTTCCTGTTATAAAATATAAAAAAGAACACTTCATCATAAATTTATCTTTATTTCATTACTGAAGAATTTCCTTGTAGACATAATTGTCAACAAATACTCCCTTTTCATTTCTTTCTATCAGGACTTTCAGCAAAAGATTGGCGCTATGCCCCGATTTTGCTAGATCTGCAGCACTTGGGCATTTGGCCCAAACCAAATCAAATTGTGGGCCTACAGCGTATTTTATTTTGAACATCATTCCTATCCCTCTCACCTTGGGCCTCAGTAATTTGGGTGCCTGCAGTGTCCCAATTAGTCGGTTCAATTATTTGGTCAAAAACTATAGAAAAGAACGCAGCCATGAAAATCTAAAGCTTCACAAATCTTGATACAATGCGCTCAAATGTGAAGCTTAAGATTTTCATGATTGCGTTCTTTTCTATAGTTTTTTTTTGGTTACATATATATATCGCACTTACCTCCATTATAATATAGATTCTCTCTTATGGTTGACTCCTTTATTTTAAGTTCTAACAACAGTATCTGTTCCCAGATGTTACTACATCTTGTATCACTTAATTGCTTTGTCAGTTGTTTAGATAGCTTTGTTTTCTCTCTCATAAGTGTCCTTCTGTATCTGTGTTCTTTTGTCAGGTGCTTCTTTGCAATATCATTTTTCTTTGGTGTGTGCTTGTATAATGCTGATGATAGCAGGTATTGTATCTTATTCCAGCATTCTTCTGGTTCTAGATTTTCTAATTCTTTTTCCCATACAGTTATTTATTGATGTCCAGTCTGATTTGTGTAGGTTTAGGTCAGAGTATGGCATGTCCATTTGGCATGGGTCTTGCTTACATTTGTGGAAAGACAAGCTTGTGAATATGTGCATAACATTGTGGTCAGAGTGTATAGTTGGTGTTATATAACAATGTGGTCAATTATAGTTGCATTATTTGTCAGCACTAAATCTAGGATATTATTTTTTCTAGTTGGGCAGTGTACATGCTGTACTAAGAGAAGTTTTTCTATAAACTCATCCAAGTGTTTTGATTTGGATCTTTTTGTCTCTGATTTCATACCACCATATTGGTTCCAGGTGCAATTTGGGAGATTGAAGTCTCCTGTAATGATTAAATCCCTTGTTGAGTCTATGATAGCTGGGCATTGCCCGATTTTTTCCAGAACTTTAGTGAGCTCTAAATGGGAGCTATCTGAGGGGCTATAGATATTCACTAGTAGTGATGTGAGGCGAGAATATTCTCCAAAATATTATTTGCTGAGAATATTCAAGAATTTTCTTTTTCTTAGTTTTAAAACATTTTTAGATTGTTTTGCAGCTTTTTAGAGAATTCTAGAATATTTCAGAACCTTATGGAACTTTCTAGAATGTGTGAGAATATTCTAGATGACTCCAGAACATTCTAGAATACTCTGGAATTGGGAGAAAATAGTATATAGAGGATGGTAAATTGTTTCCTTGGTTAGTTGTGGTTGTGTATAGCAAGAGCAAGTATCTACATATGATTTCCTTGTGAATTGTGATTGTGATAATTGTCTTGCGAGTTTTTTATGGTAGGCAGTTCTTTTTGAAGTATTTTTTTTTTGCCATTTTGGATAATATGCATTTTATTATGTGCACACTCTCTCGAGAAATTCACTGTCACTAACATTTACATAATATTTAGTTATAACACTGAAATTAAAACTGAAAATAAAACTGAAATTGAATACTTCATTACAAGGGATAATTTTTCTTCTTAAACTGTTCTGTTTGATATATTTTATTAATTTCTATATACAGGGTGTACATAAAGTCAGGATCTATTTTTGTGAAGCACTTGGAAATTATATGGAATTCAATCATAAAATGATAAAGTGGTAACATTTATTAAATAATTAAGAGTAGGATTCGATGTGACACCCATCAGTATCCCTGCACAGCTCAAATCGTTCCGCAGCATTTCTAAACACATTCTGGAGCATTTGCGGGGTTATGTTATCTGCAGCAGTTCGTATACGTGTACGTAAGTTTTCAAGACTCGTAATCTTTGTCTGATAGACATGCGATTTGATAAAGCCCCATGCAAAGAAATCTAAAGGGGTTAAATCTGGTGATCTTGCTGGCCAAGGTCTGTTGCTTCTGCGTCCGATCCAGCAATTTGGAAAACGTCCATTTAGATAATCCTGAATAATTTTGGCATAGTGACAAGGAGCACCATCATGTTGATAGACAACGGGGATAGGATTGTTAGTCAACATGATGGTGCTCCTTGTCACTATGCCAAAATTGTTCAGGATTATCTAAATGGACATTTTCCAAATTGCTGGATCGGACGCGGAAGCAACAGACCTTGGCCAGTGAGATCACCAGATTTAACCCCTTTAGATTTCTTTGCATGGGGCTTTATCAAATCGCATGTCTATCAGACGGAAGATTACGAGTCTTGAAAACTTACGTACATGTATACAAACTGCTGCAGATAACATAACCCCGCAAATGCTCCAGAATGTGTTTAGAAATGCTGCGGAATGATTTGAGCTGTGCAGGGATACTGATGGGCGTCACGTCGAATCCTATTCTTAATTATTTAATAAATGTTACCACTTTATCATTTTATGATTGAATTCCATATAATTTCCAAGTGCTTCACAAAAATAGATCCTGACTTTATGTACACCCTGTATAATTTAAAAAAAATCAAATAATTAAAAAAAATCATGATTTTTTCATAAAAAAGCTATGATACTGAAAAACTAAAATTGAACACATAATTACAAGGGGTATTTTTTTTTATTTCCAAAGTGTCTTGTGAGAAATATTTTATTAATTTCTATATAATTTTGAAAAAAATCAAATAAAAAATCATGATTTTTTTCATAAAAAAGCTATTATAGTGAAAAACTGAAATTGAACACTTAATTATTACAAGGGATATTTTTATTTGCTTCTAAAGTGTTTTGTCTGATATATTTTATTAATTTCTATATAATTTCGAAAAAATAAAAAAACAACAAAAAATCAATTGATTTAATCACTGCCATCCCTGGTAAATACTGTACTTTGAATTGAAATACAGTCTTTATACAATGATTCAATAAATTTTTTGCATTAGTTAATTTATTTATTTCTTCACTCATCCTATCATTCACTTCTGACTTAGAATTTCTCCATTTTGACAGGAACTGAAGTTAAGTTGTATCGGAATAGTTGAAAAACCTCTCAGATGTTCTAAAAAATAAAATTCTTAAAAATTCTCAGTTCAGAGAATATTCTCAAGAAAATTCTTGAGAATATTCTCCTAAAGATTATTGCTGAGGATTTTACAACATTATTCACTAGTATTATTAGGTCTTCTTTATTTATACTGAGCATGATGATTAGAGTTCACAGGCTCCATTTGAGTATGCTGTGAGCAGTTCACTTTGAATGTTTTCAGGGATGTACATCAGGACACCACCATTTAACTGGCCTTCTCTGTCGCATCTATGGGTAGTATACCCTTTGATTGCAATTTCACTACTTGAGGGCTATAACTGTGCAAGTGTTTTCCACTAGGCTCTTTAGGTGAGGTACTTTGGTATGGTTTGAGTTTGGGTAAAGGCCCTGGATGTTTAAGTAAATTATTGATACATTTGTGGAGTCATTTGTTTCATCTCCCACATGTAGGACATTTGTGGGGTTCCTGCTGGGGGTCTCATTTGCTTTTGTATAAGGAGCCTGAGTGAGCTTTGAATGTCTTGTATTTGTTTCATGAGGTGATAAAATCCCAATGGGATTTCATGGTTGCTTGCTGTACTATTATCACCAGTATGCTTACCTGGACCTGCTACATCAGCATAAGATCTGGGTGGGGGAACAGTATTTAATGTTGGATTTTCTTGCATCCCTTGGACCAGATGGGACTGGTGGATAGCAGGTCCGCTATCCTGATATTCTCTCCAGTGATTTTGATGTGGCTGCATTCAGATTGTTCCCTTCAGGTGGGCCAAATTGCATTTTGTTTTCTTTAAAACAACAACTTTCCCACCATGAGCTCTGGCAAATTTGAGGAAGAAGATAGGGGCAACTTGCATTAGATCTACATCCAGAAATGTCATTACCATCATTTATAAATTTCTTGCAGTGGTGGGTGAGCAAATACACATTCTCTTCCCCTAAATCCATATTTACATAAGCCTTTCCTATAATATTTACATACTGGCTTCTTGTTTTTCTTTTGGCTTTTTGGTGACTGTGTACAGTGGGTTGGTCCTCTTTGTTGAAAGTCTTAATGTCTGTTTCTTGTTCTTGTTTTGTCACTTTTGGTGCCTTTTTTGCTTGCAGTTTCCCTCTATCTAGGGTCTCATCCTGAGGGTTTCTCACTTTTTCAGCAAGCTCTGCATTGGCAATGACAATTTCCTCCTGTTGTAACTCTCCTGCCAGTTCTACTTCAAGCTCTTCAAATTTTCTATCATAATCATCACAAATTTGACAAGCACATTTAAAGCATAAGAACTTTCTTTTTGAATTTTGAAGGATAAGGAGGAAATAAATAGGCAATTCACTACAACTGTAGTGTATCCATAGTCTGCATTCATCACATTTTAATGCATATAGGTTGCAATCCAATGCACATTTTATCCATGGGTTTCATTTTTCTTCTTCTGCCATGTTAACTTGCACAATACTGGATTTAATAGTATGAAGGACAGTCACCACTAAGTCCATTTTTTGTAGATATTTGACTATTTACTACTATCAAAGTAGTCTACAAACTTAAGCTATGAATATACAATATTTACAATCTACAAACTCTCTCTCTCATTCATGAAAGCGTCCAAACTTTTCTTAAAATTAACTAATGAGCTAGGTACTATTTTCCACATCATATGGCAAGTCATTCCAAAAATCTACCACTCTATGACTGAAAAACTATTTTTGTATTTTTTTATTATACCCATGAGTTATCCCATCAGCCTCTAGTGAGAAAACGTTACGTAGCTACATCTAAAGTGTCCAAACCTGGAAACATTTTGAATATCTGTATCATATCTTCCCTCATACAATGTCTCTCAAAACTAAACATACCTAGTTCCTTTAATTTTTCCCTGTATTCCAATCTTCTTAGGTTAGGGATAAGCTTGGTTGCCGTATGTTGCACACCTTCAAGCATATCAATATCATGTCTAAGGTGAGGGGACCAAGTTTGAATACAGTATTCAAGGGAAGCCTAACATAAGAATTACATAATTTACAGATCACTTCCCTACTCTTGTAACTAACATTCCTCTTAATAATACCTAACATTTTATTTGCTTCATATCCAGCCTCTCAGCACTGCTTAGAAAATTTTAGATCACTATTAACTAAAACTAACTACAAAAAGATCTACAAACTATATATGCATGGGCAGATGCAAACAATATGGCCTTCAATGAAGACAAATTTGAACTAATTAAGTATAGACCAAATAAATGCCTAAAAGAATATTTCAACTACACTGGATCCATAGGAAAAGATAGTATTGTACAAACTGATCATGTAAGCGACCTAGGGGTTATATATTTGGGGCATTCCATGACAGATCAACCAAAAAAAATAAAAAGACACCACTCCAACTCAGATTTGGGTGAAAATTGGTATATAAGGTTAGTTTGTGTTCCAAATCCACTGGTTCAAACAAAAATGCTCTACGACTGATGGTTTTTAAGTTATTGGCCCCCAAAGTTTAGGGCCCCTCCTTTACCATGCCCATTTTGACAGGCAATATCTCCCATCCAGTTAATCATAAACTGAACAGTGAACATATTATACATTTTTGGAATTAGCAGCAAGGCTAGATCTATCCAATGATACTAATCTTAGCTTTGTAAAGCAATTTTCAAAAATTTCACTCCCCATCTCCCCCATTTGCTTGACCCCCCTACCCCCCCTGGACATTAAAACCCACAATTTTTTTTATGAATATTAAACTCTATATTATGGTTGATAAATAAAAACAATAAAAAGGGTGGGTATCATGTTATAAATCAGTTTAAATAATCAACAAAAAATTTATTTTTAATAATTTTTCCTAACTTAATCACCATCAGAGTTGTTGATTTGTTTTATTAAAATCAGATTTTTTTTTATTTATATCATTTTTTTAAAATTTAATATCTCAAAAAAATATTCTTTTTCAGGCAACTACTTTTTTCCAGTTTGAAATAATTAAAACACAGATCTAATTCCTATTTGTAATATATCTCATTATTACATATGAATTATAATCATTATTACATACGAATTATACCTCAGTCTGTTTGCAGTATTCATAATGTGAACATTCATCGAGTACTGGTACAAGATTACCTGTGTAATAAATTTATAAAAAATAATGGTGAAATACTGTGAAGACCCTTTAAAAAAACAAAGAAAATGTCTATTGATTTAAGAACTATAAGTGAAGCACTTTATAATGCTTGTCAAGACAAACCATCACCAAATACGATATTGTGTTCTAACTGTCATAAACTACTGACCAAAACTCCAGAATTATTATTTACAATGAAAGTATACCAATCATCAGATATTGGCAGTACAAGTGAAAATACAAGAGAAACAGATTTGTCATGTGAAGATGCAATAGCAGACATTTCACATGTTCTAACAAATCTTGATGTGACTCCAGTTAAAACCTCTAAGTATTTTTAGTCATTTCAATCACTCATTAATTCTCAATTTTTATATTTTTATTTAAATTTTAATTTAATGGCTATAATGTCAATAGAAATGACAATGTATATATGGTAGCTATTATACAGTATTTCAATATTTCAGATGGTTTGAGTACCTCAAGAAAATTAAAGGGCCTGCAAGCATTGGAAAAGGCACATAGTTCTCTGAAGAGAAAGCTTGAAGCGAGTTTATCAACAGAGATTCAAAGCCCAACAAAGACTCCAAAACTTGATTCCGAAGTGAAAAGGTAAGTAGGTATATATGGAGAACTTTGCATGTACATTTGTCACATTAATTTCATAATTATAAGTTCATTGTAGCATATTTCTTAACAAGTATCTCAGTTTTTATTTTGAATTCTGCTTCTATTTGGATTCTCTCTAATTCATCATTTTTGTAGACATAGCATTAAATACTTCTATATAGCATTAAATACTTCTATGTATTTTTCAGATACCATCATCTCATGCAAGAATTGGTGGAGGCTTTTCATTCTATTGATAGTTACAACTGAAATTCAAATACTGAGCATTTCTCCACATACTATCGCAGAAACAGTGCAAACATTTCAAACAACAAAATATTTAGTCAAAAAGAGAAGTTTGAAAAGAAGTAGGGATTATTCCAGAAGTTCCAGCTAAGTAAAAAGGGGAAAGTTGTCACAAAATCCATCAAAGAGCTAGTTAGATCATTCTATGAATCAGATTAGATCAGCCATATTTGTCCGGGAAAAAAAAGACTGCCTGAGAATGAGAAACTATAATACTGGAAAAAAGGTAAGTGTCCAAAAAAGACTTGTACTAATGAATTTAAGAGAAGCATATAACATCTACAAGGAAAGCCGAGAGAACCCTCCAATAGGATTTTCAACTTTTGCATGTATTTGACCCAAACACTGTGTTTTAGCTGGATCAGGGGGAAACATACTCAGTGTGTGTTTGCACTTATCATCAGAATGCTAAGCTCCAGTTCTCTGCTATGGGTATCAAAGGGCTTGATTATAGTTTTGATGGAAAAAAGTGTGTGCAACATCAGCAATAGAAACTGCATGATGCACAAATGTAATTTATGCCCAAAGAACAAGGAGTTACAGAGTTCCTAATAAATGGTGAAAAATACACAAGATAGAGTATGACATGATTAAATATAAACAATGGGTTTCTACAAACTGTTGCTGACCCAAACACTGTGTTTTAGCTGGATCAGGGGGAAACACACTCAGTGTGTGTTTGCACTTATCATCAGAATGCTAAGCTCCAGTTCTCTGCCATGGGTATCAAAGGGCTTGATTATAGTTTTGATGGAAAAAAGTGTGTGCAACATCAGCAATAGAAACTTCATGATGCACAAATGTAATTTATGCCCCAAAGAACAAGGAGTTACAGAGTTCCTAATAAATGGTGAAAATATACACAAGATAGAGTATGACATGATTAAATATAAACAATGGGTTTCTACAAACTGTTGCACTTTGATGGAAAAAGTAGAATCAATTGAAGATTTTATTGGTTCTTTAAGCACAAAAATAGCAAATTTAACTCATCATCATTATGTGGCCAAATCTCAAAATGATTTTCTCAAAAGTTTAAAAAATAGTTTACCATACAATGAAGCAATAGTTTTGTGTGATTTTTCAGAAAACTATTCTTTCATTGTACAAGATGTAGCACAAGGCTTCCACTGGGAAAATAGTCAATGTACAATGCATCCATTTGTAATTTACTGGAAGAATACTACAACTAATGAAACTATGCACACAAGCTACTGCTTTCTTTCACCTGACACCAAACATAATACAACCATGGTCTACTCATTTTTAATGCCCTCATTCCAGACATAAAGAAGTTTCATCCTCACATTAACAAGTTACATTATTTTACTGATGGATGTGCAGGCCAATATAAGAACTGATTCAACTTTGTCAATATATGCAGACACATAGACTTTGGGCTTGAGTATGAGTGGCATTGTTTTGCCACAAGTCATAGCAAAAGTGCTTATGATAGAATTGGTGGAACAGTCAAAAGAGCTGTAGCCACAGCAAGCTTGCAGAGAACTTTCAATGATCAAATCATAACACCGGAGGCAATGCTTCATTTTTGCTATGAGAATTTGGAGAATATCAAATTCTTTTTAATTAAACCTGAAGAAATAGAAAAAGTGGCAAAATTCCTAAGCAAAAGGTTTGAAAATAGTATCCAACTAATTGGAACCCGAAAGTTTCACTGATTTGTGCCAGTTAGTGCCACAAAAATTAAAGACTTTGAATTATCTTCTGATCATGAAGGTGAGGAGAGGTTAATTGTGAAGTGTGCCACTAATGCAAATGAAAATAAAGATTCAATCATTCTGAACCCCAAAATTAGGGAATACATAGTTTGCTCCTACAATAACTCTCAGTGGCTGGGGCTTGTACTAGACTGCAGTGGTTCCCAACCGGTTTTGGCTTATGGCCCCCTTAGGAACCTTATTTTTTCCTGTGGCCCCCATAAGCATTATTTTCAGTAGGTAATATGCAGAATTTAACTCTATTTTACAAAATAACATTTTCCTGTGGCCCCCTTCAAATGTGCCATGGCCCCCAGGGAGCCATATGGCCCCCGGTTGGGAAACACTGTACAGTAACTAGAGTACAATGAAGAGTTTGATGACTATAAGATAGATTTTTTTTAAACCTATCTAGATTTAGCAGATATTATTATTTCCCACAAATAAGAGACATCTGCCATATTTCAAGACATAATATTTTGGGTATTCTAAGTACCCCAACTTTGAAGGCTGGAATGCTTGTATCCAATATGTTTTTGGAGAAGGAGAATTAAAAAAGTTCATGTAATGCCACCAAGTTTTACTTGAGCATATATTCACAAGTTTTAATATGAATATAATGTCACCAAGATTTTTATTGAAATTAGTCACTGTTTATTTGATGTATCATAATACCATGAGCACAAATGACATGAAAATGTAAATTATATGTGTAACTGTCCTTATTTGAATATAGCTATATATGTTTCTATTACAATATGGGATTGCAAACATTTAAATGATTTAAGTTATTTGATTAACTGACTTGGTAAGCCGTGAAAGATAGTCTTTATAATTAGGTTTCAAAAGGTGCTAACTTTTTATTGAATAAAAAGGATTCATCATTTGAATAAAGATATTAGTACTCACTTTCGATTCTGTTATATATGTACTCTTTAAAATTTAAACTTTGAACAAATAAATGCTGAAAAATGTTCAAAAACTACTACCAGTAATTTTAATTGGTAATGAACAACATAATTTTAGCTTGTATAAAAGCTACAAAAAATTGTTCAAAATAAATTTTTGGTCAATTTTTAAAATTTATTTATAATATAATACCCACCCTTTTTATTGTTTTTATTTATCAACCATAATATGAAGTTTAATATTCATAAAAAAATTTGGGGGTTTAATGTCCAGGGGTGTAGGGGGTCAAGCAAATGGGGGAGATGGGGAGTAAAATTTTGAAAATTGCTTTACAAAGCTAAAATTAGTATCATTGGATAGATCTAGTCTTGCTGATTCCAAAAATGCATAATATGTTCAGTTTATGATTGACTGGATGGGAGATATTGCCTGTCAAAGTAGGCATGGTAAAGGGGGGTCCTAAACTTTGGGGCCAATAACTTAAAAACCATTAGTCATAGTATTTTTGTTTGAACCAGTGCATTTGGAACACAAACTAACCCCATATATACCAATTTTCACCCAAATCCGAGTCAGAGTGGTGTTTTGCGTTGGTTGATCTGTCCTGAAATGCCTCATTATCTGAAGATGCAACATTCAACAGGCACATTGACAAAATAACCTCATCCTGCAAACAACTAATAGGATATACACTGAGGACATTCAGAACTAGAGACAGTAAGACCATGCTTACCCTGTGAAAATCACTTTTCTTCCATGCATTGACTACTATTCTCAATTATGTTTCCCCACAAACAGAATGAATTGCAAAAAATTGAGGTCCTACAAAGAACCTTTACTTCATTTACCTTTACTTTACTAAACTACTGGGATAGGCTCAGAGACCTTGACCTTTATTTCATAGAAAGGGGGTTTGAGAGATACATCCTGATCTACATCTGGAAAATTCTAGAAGGGCTTTTAGTTGCTTCGATACAGAAACAATTGTGCCCACCTCGACAAGAACTAGCAGAATGTGTCAAAAACATCACCTCCCACCAAACAGCCTCAGAAGGATTCAAACCCTTCATTATAATAGTATCTCTAGGCAGGGTTCTCACCTGTTTAACTCCTCGCCTCAGTACCTTAGAGATACAAGTGCAGTCCCAGTAGATACTTGAAAACACATTTGGACATGTTTTTAGCCAACATACCCAACCAACCCACAGTGCCAGGCTATTGTTCTGCCAGACCAGCCCTCACAGATTCAATGGTCGACCAAATCATATGGCAGGAACAAGAGAAAAGAAGGGTGGAGACTATGTCGTGGCCCCGCCTCAGGAGGCGCTGAGTGGACTTCGTAGGAGCAGCGCACCCTTGAACAGAAGCACTTCAAGGTAAATTCAAGGTAAAACTAAAACGCCAAGATCTTTTTCCTGTCTAAGATCCTCCAACCAGTTCTCTTGTATCTCATAGGTAACTAAAGTTTTCATTATTTCTACCAAAATGCATGACTTTGCATTTTTGAACGTTGAATTCCATCTGCCATTTATTAGGGTAAATTGGTGTAATACTATAATAATACCCGCTTCTCTAAGTCGGAAACTAGAAATGTGACAGCAAGTGTTTATTTAAGAAAATATCCATGTATTTTCAGGAAATATCAAAGAAAATCGAAAAATAGCTTTCGACGCTAAACTAAAAAATATTTGTAAAACTTTATGTGATGTGATGAAATGTCGGAGGTCTAGCCTTTTCAACGGCGCCTCCCGATGTCTTCATCCTCTGTGCTGTGCTTTAAGCCTTTAACCATTTATATACGAAGCTAGCGTAGGCCGTAGTCCCTAGGTTTATACATGTACGATATTTTTGTACGACCCAATAGTTTTGTTCGACCCTACACATTCCAAAGCGATGGAAGATTTTATTTTATTTTATTTTATTTCTGTTTAAGGTGCTACAACCCTGCTGGATTATCGGCACCAAGACTAAAAAGGAAATTAAAAAAGACCTCTACCACTTCAGTTGTAGGGTTCCACTCTACATAGGCTGACCATACGTACCGTTTTGAACGGGACAGTACCGTTTTTTTTTATGGGTTCTGTATAGGTTCTGTCACTGAAGAATAATTGTAAGCTCAATATGTTTATGTACTTATTTTTTCATGAATACAGAATATTACATAACCCCCGTCCCTTTTTTGCCATCCCAATGTCCCGTTTTTGTCTCAAGGAACTATGGTCAGCCTAACTCTACAACACAAAGGATGGAAAAGAAAAAGGAACCTGTAGCGATGGAAGAATGGCCGCCAATGTCGAGGCTGCAACTAGATCGAGCGACTTCACCCAGATTCAGCGAATCTTCAAAATTGATTGAGCACAAAATTGATTTGGTTGGATTGATATCACGTGATGTAAACAATGGTGTGATGGTATTTCATGGTGTTTCACATAATTAAAACGTAATCTGTTTCACCAAGTCGTACAATTTCATTTATAGTGAAACGAAATATTTAACATAATTTATAGAAAACAGTCACCGACACACCTTTTTAAGCTCTACTAGATCCTATAGTAAAGAGTTTGTCCTTAATATATATATATACTAGGTCGTGGTTTATCTAAGGCCAGAAGCATCCAAAAGAACAATTTCCGCCTTTTCCTGAGGAGTGTAACTCGCTTCCATATTAGCCATTGCATGTTATTCTACCCGCAACAAAAAAAAAAGCCCAAATCAAGACATCAATTTGAACGTTTGTTTTAGTTCTAATGTATTACTTTTGTAAATTTAATTTAAAATAAATTTTCCTACGAGACCGGACTTATGGGACACCATGTATATACAGGGTGATTCAAAATAATGTAGACATTTTGAAATTATTTATTTTGGATATTAATTGCACTTAATAAAAACCTTACTTTGTAAATAAATAAGCATGTACAAGCAACATTTAAGCAACAATAGACATTAGTAAAGCATTTGATGCTATCCCACGCTTCCCTCTCATAAACAAAATACTCAACACAAACCTGCACAATAACACCAAAAGGTGGCTGAGCAACTATCTTTCAGGAAGATACTTACATGTCACATTTAATGGCAAGTCATCCAAAAACAAGCTTTTTCCGAACGGGTTTCTTCAAGGCTCTGTTCTCTCACCAACACTCTTCAACTTATACATGCATGACATTCCAACACCCATAAATAACAAGCTTACATTATCATCATATGCAGATGCAGGTCCGGCGCCAGCCTATTTGGCGCCCTTAGTAGGACTGCAGCTGGCGCCCCCACCCGCCTCCCACTTCACGATTGGGTTTGCCCACAAAGTAATCAAGGTACCATATTGAAGAAACTATTTGCCTTACACTGATCTATTTTAATTTGCTAATACATACATTTATTATAAAATTATAAAATCATTTCACAGTTCAAGAAAGTGTCATGACCAATCAAAACAGCAAGCGAGGCATATGTAGTAACAAATCAGAACGCTCAAAAGTGCTAAAATATGCGTGCAAAAAGGACATATCTACTGTTTTTTCCAAGCAAGAAGGGCATATGTCACATAAAAACAGTTATTCGCTTATTGACGACTCCCGGAACTCATATTAAGCCGTAAATAAGCCGAGTCGCTTATTGACGACTCCCGTCTGTGCGCGCAACATTTTTAAATCGCTTATTTACGACTCCCGTCCCTAAAGGGTTAAAGGTCGTGATAGTGAAAGTTCTATAATGACCCAATAAGATGAATAAGTTAATTATGTAAATATCAGTCAAGCTAAACTGGTGTACATACGTCGTACAACCTTTCATCATTTGTCTATGCTTCTCATTCCTTCATTATTTTTTTCATGTTGTTCTTACATAATACTATCAGACGTGCACAGGGCGGGAGGCGCTGGCGCCCCCCAGATCTTTGGCGCCCTTAGCATTTACTAACCTCGCCTAATGGAAGCGGCGGCCCTGTGCAGATGACATCACTCTAACATCCACCCACAACAACATCGACACCGCTACAAATAACCTACAAACATACATAAACAGTATACAAGACTGGCTCACACACAATAGACTCAAAGTAGCGCCCACAAAATCAACCATCACCTTGCTTACAAGCAACACAAAAGAACACCAGGTAATTCCACAGCTTACACTAAACAACATCAACATTCCACACACTCACAGGACCAAAATACTTGGGTCACATACAACACATCATTATCTTTTGCAAACCACATTCAGGATATTAAAAAACAAATGTACGTCAAGACTTAACACGCTTAGGGTACTAACAGGCACAAACTTTGGACACCAGCAGGAAACAACATCACTCATATACAAACAATATATTCGCTCAGTTATGGACTATGCTAGCCCATGCTGGGCACCTATTATCTCAAACACACACATAAACACCTTACAGACAATACAAAACAACGCACTTCGTATCATTACAGGATGCACTCAAACAACACCAATAGAACACCTGCACACAGAAACAGAAATACTGAAAGTTAGGGAACATTTAGACATGAGGGGAACACAATTCATGGCAGCAGCGACAACTAACCCACAACACCCTTGCCACTACATGTACAACCATGCTCCGACACCTCCCACCATTAAGGTAACACCAGAGAGACATTATAACCAAATATTCCATTCCATACCTCGCCCCACAGACATCACACAGTACAGAAAACACATACACACCTAACCCACAAAGCACTGGCACGACTCGGTCCGAATGCGGTCTTAGGTGCGAAGCCGCTACCCATTAACAGATCAGAGATCAGCCTGAGCAGATCGGATCGAGTTAACTTAGCACGATTCCGATGTGGACATCACCCCAACTTACTAACATATAAACACAGACTAGACAACTCCATAGACGACACCTGCCACCTGTGCCACGACACACCACAAACAATTGAACACATTATGACAGAGTGTACCGCTCTAGCACAACAACGAACACAACACAACATCACTAGTGCGCTGAACCTCTGGTCCACTCCGAAGAGGGCGATCGGTTACCTGCGTGCCGCCGGCTTGCTCGATCAGGGTGGGCTGATCGGCTAAACAACAACATTTAATAGTCATTTTATGTTAAATGTTCAAAATTTTCACCATTTACACGCAAACATGGGGCGCAACGTCCCAAAACATCGACAGTGGTGGTCATATTAGTCGAGATTTTGCGAACTTCCAGAACATTCACTTCCTTTTGGTATTGCACAGTTTGAGGTTTAGTACCTGAATGACAACGTGTTAGGTACTAACCCTGAAAATGTGCAACAGTTACAGGAAGCGATTGTTGGGAAAGTGCACAAAATCTCAACTAATACGACCGCCACTGTGTCGATCTGTTTTGGGACGTTGCGCCGCATATTTGTATGTAAATGGTGGACATTTTGAACATTTAACAAAATTACTTAAATGTTTCCACGTGATTATTTAATATTTACATAGTAAAATTTTTGTTTATTAAGGGCAAATTAGTATCCACAATAAATAATTTTAAAGTGTATCTACATTATTTTGAATTACACACACATATTTTTATATATACTAGCTATCGCCAGCTTGGCTTCGCCAAGAATCCCCCACCACCCTCTCCCCCATTTACCCCCCACCCCTCTCCTCATTTACCTCCCTAAGTTGTAGAGTTTTCTAGCTGTTATTATGCTCAGCACTTGCTTGGGGTGGACTGATTGTATTCAATTTTAATTATTCAAATCGTTTTTATTTTTTTATTTTTTTTATTTTTCGCCTACGGCGAGGGCACCTTTGGTGCCTGGGTTGCCCCTTTGGGGGAAGTCATTCTCCCTCTCCCCCAAAACCCCCTCATCCCCCTTTATAACACTTGGGGGATAACCCCCACCCCTCTCTCCCATTACCCCCACTCTTCCCCAATTACCCCCACCCCTCTCCTCCATTACCCGACCCTCTCCCCCATTACCCTCCCCGTGACAGACGGACACTTTTTTGGTCGCTATACCACTTCGAGAGAGAACCCCCTCCCCCACTCTTCCCCAATTACCCCCACCCCTCTCCCCCATTTACCCCCATTATCCCCACCCCTCTCCCCCATTACCCTCCCGTGACAGACAGTCAGACGGACACTTTTTTTCGCTACTCCTTTATATATAGGTATAGATATCTTCTATTATACAGGGTGTACATAAAGTCAGGATCTATTTTTGTGAAGCACTTGGAAATTATATGGAATTCAATCATAAAATGATAAAGTGGTAACATTTATTAAATAATTAAGAGTAGGATTCGACGTGACGCCCATCAGTATCCCTGCACAGCTCAAATCGTTCCGCAGCATTTCTAAACACATTCTGGAGCATTTGCGGGGTTATGTTATCTGCAGCAGTTCATATACGTGTACGTAAGTTTCCAAGACTCGTAATATTCGTCTGATAGACGTGCGATTTGATAAAGCCCCATGCAAAGAAATCTAAAGGGGTTAAATCTGGTGATCTCGCTGGCCAAGGTCTGTTGCTTCTGCGTCCGATCCAGCGATTTGGAAAACGTCCATTTAGATAATCCTGAACAATTTTGGCATAGTGACAAGGAGCACCATCATGTTGATAGACGACGGTACTAACAATCCTATCCCCGTCGTCTATCAACATGATGGTGCTCCTTGTCACTATGCCAAAATTGTTCAGGATTATCTAAATGGACGTTTTCCAAATCGCTGGATCGGACGCGGAAGCAACAGACCTTGTGTCGCGAGATGACCAGATTTAACCCCTTTAGATTTCTTTGCATGGGGCTTTATCGAGTCGCACGTCTATCAGACGAAGATTACGAGTCTTGGAAACTTACGTACACGTATACGAACTGCTGCAGATAACATAACCCCGCAAATGCTCCAGAATGTGTTTAGAAATGCTGCGGAACGATTTGAGCTGTGCAGGGATACTGATGGGCGTCACGTCGAATCCTACTCTTAATTATTTAATAAATGTTACCACTTTATCATTTTATGATTGAATTCCATATAATTTCCAAGTGCTTCACAAAAATAAATCCTGACTTTATGTACACCCTGTATATTTCCGCCTGTCTGTCTGTCCTTTATGCAAGCGCAAACCGTTTGACCTAGAGCTACCAAATTTAGCACGGGGACCTCTTATGGGATGAAGAATGTCAACACAGAGTCGGTCAGCTTGTCTGTTAATTTCAAATTTTTGAAATTTATCCCGGCCAGTAATGGGGGAAGGGTGGGGGGGGGGTAATGGGGGAGGAGTGGAGTAAGTGGGGGAGAGGAGTGGGGTAATGGGGGAGGGGTGGAGTAAGTGGGGGAGAGGGGTGGGATAATGGGGGAGGGGGTTAGCCCCCAAGTTGCATGAAGAGGGCTGAGGGGGTTTTGGGGGATATCTTATATATAATTTGGCCTGTCTCTTTGTCTGAGCCTGTCTGTTTGTGAAATTTATCCCGGGCAACGCCGGGTACCTCACCTAGTCTATTATATATTTCGCCTTTCTGTCTGTCTGTCCTTTATGCAAGCGCAAACCATTTGACCTAGAGCTACCAAATTTGGCACGGGAACCTCTTATGGGATGAAGAATGTCAACACAGAGTCGGTCAGCCTGTCTGTTTTTATTACGGGCGGCAATGTGAAGCTCAAGATTTTCATGACTGTTCTTTTCTATAGTTTTATTGACCAAATAATTTAACCGACAGTAATTGGGAGTTCTATTATTTGGTCAGGGGGGTTTTTGGGGGATATCTGATCAGATTCAGAAATCTTGACACAATGTGAAGCTCAAAATTTTCACGCTGCGTTCTTTTCTGTAGTTTAGCCTGACTATTTGTCTGTTTGTGAAATTTATCCCGGGCAGTAATGGGGGAAGGGTGGAGGTGGGGGTAAGTGGGGGAGAGGGGGTGGTGGTAATGGAGGAGGGGTGGGGGTAATGGGAAGGGGTTAGCCCCGCAAGTTGCATAAAGGGGGGTGAGGGGTTTTTGGGGGCATTCAGTTGACCTAACCGGGCATTCAATTAACCCGGGCAACGCCGGGTACCTCACCTAGTTATATATATATATATATTATATATATATACGCCCCACCAGCAGCTCAGCGTCTTAACCCCAGGGTACCCATTTATCTACCAACCCAACCAAGTTTTTTTTTATTGTGTGGAAGAATGAACAACTGGGTTTTGCTGCGGCTCCGCCTGCTTCCGGGTCTCGATCTCGAGGCCGATGGATTCGTAATTAGCGACGCTAACCACACACCACGGAGGCATATATATATATTTTTTTTTTCTGCCGGAACGCGGCGGAACGGTATCCCCGTACCTTTTGTTTTCAACATGCAGAAGGAAATTTCATTTTTTCTTTTGTTACATGGCAAAATTTTAGAAATAGGAAGGACGCTTTTTGGGGACGATTGTGATGACCAGAGGGTGGGATGGGATAACAAATGGCAAAGGTTGTAGGAAATTTGTAAGTTTCAGAACCTTTCTTTCCCCTAAAAAGCAATATCTTTGGTTTACCTTTGGTTTGCTTCCGTCCGAATTATTCATTCTGACGAAGGTCAAGCTTTTCACTCCACCTTAGACCTACAGTTTAGCGTGGAATCCGAACCACACCCCACCAGCAGCCCAGCGTCTTAACCACTAGGCCACCCAGGGTACCCATTTATCTACCAACCACTTTCTTTATTGTGTGGAAGGATGAACAGCTGGGTTTTGCTGCGCGCCGGCTGCCGTCACCGGGTCTCGATCCCGGGGCCGATGGATTTGTAGTCAGCGACGCTAACCACTACACTACCGAGGCGTGTGTATATATATATATATATATATATATATATATATATATATATCATTGTATGTATGTGTGTGTGTGTGTGTGTGTGTGTGTGTGTTACATACAGATCGTACATGGAATAAAAAACACTTCTGGGAAATTAAATCCACTATAGTCCGAATAAGTAATGGTAAATGACAAATACTAAAGTTTTTCATTTTCATGATGGGAGCCCGACATGGGCAACAGATCACTAGCAAATAGGCCTCAAAATATAACAAAATATAACAGGGCCTAGAGTTTAAAGCTACCTAGACAGGTACATTCAGAATCTCAATATACGCAAGAAACTCGTTGCATTTACGTTGGATCGGATACATCAAAGAAAAGGGTAACTATTGTATTTTTAGCTAAAAACCAAAACTTAAATCTCAACCGGAAAATTTGAGCGTCTACTTTTCAAGGCACTGAACTCGTCCGTTTAATATGCTACAACTCAGAAGGAGCCCCTCAGAAACTTTTATTTTCCTAGAGGAGTTCTTTGTTTCATGCACGGTCTGTGTGTACTATTAAAGTTTCTCAGAGGACCATTCTGAGTTGTAGCATATATACGAGTATATATATATATATATTATATATATGAGGAGCGGATCCAGCATTCTCGTCTGACAGTCTACCAAAACTGTGAAAATAAATGAATGAATTCGAAATCTAAAAAAGAAACCGGCAAATACTCTATCTCTATGATAGTATTAAACTGTACTTCTATTAAGTGAGTTTTAGGTCTGGTTTTATGAATATGCTCACTTTCTCAATGCCATGATTGAACGAGAGTCTCATAACAACTACTTTACTCGGGTATAAAGTGTCATATAATCTAAAGATTTTTACAGGATATAGATAAGATTATCAGAATTAAAACGTTTTTTTTGCCTCTTCTGAACACCAAAGTCAAATAAACTTCGTTTGAATACTTGGTGACGTATTTCCGATTTGTTAGGCCAATCAGATCACATTTTGTAAGTTTACATCATTCATGGAAGTGGCAGGTATAAACACACAACACATTGTTATGTTGATAAGATTACCGATTAAAGAAACGAAACGACTCTGATTATGCAATTTTTATGAGAAGATAACAGGCAAAAAATTTGTATAAACAGGAAGCCATTTATTTAGAAGACAAACGTATATTAATTAGGAAGATGGACGGGAAATTCTGACCGTCTTCCGGAAGACATCGGAAGATGGTCTGGATCCGCCCCTGTGTATATTTACTCGTATATGTACAGGGTTATGATGTACACACATTTTGAATACTAATTGCACTTAATAAACAAACAAACAAACAAAACATCTTTACTGCAGATCATTCACAATCCATACCACTTAACCTAACATACAAGTACAATCTTACGTATACATTGAATTAAAAAATTTACTATGTACATAAGTAAGCGTGTTAAAACAACATTTACTTGCCAATTTTTTGGTAAATGCTCAAAATATTTGCCATTTACATGCAAACATGCGGCGCAACGTCCCAAAACAGATCGGGACTCAGTCGTGTACATATTGGTTGAGATTTTGCATATTTGTCCGAACAATCGCTTCCTGTACGTGTCGCACATTTTGAAGGTTAGCACCATACACTTAGTCTTTCAAATACTAACCCTTATACAAAGCACCACTTCCTCCAATATATATAATATATATATGGAACTGAACTCAGAATGGTCCCCTGAGGATCATATATATATATATATATATATATATATATGCATTTAACTGCAATGACCACGCAGTATATAAATGAATAGAAACGACGTAAATAAGGAGCATCTCTGCACACGGGGAAGAGAAATAACGAATAAATGAAAAATGAGGCGAACCGCCCGGGAATCGAACCCAGGGCCTTCCAATTGCCGGTTGGATGCGCTACCATTACACCACGGACCTCGATCAATCATAAATCGAAATTCTCCTACATAGGGCAGAAACCAATGCCCTGAGAGGGCACCCTCGCAAATCGTGAATATGTGCATTTAACTGCAATGACCACGCAGTATATAAATGAATAGAAACGACGTAAATAAGGAGCGTCTCTGCACACGGGGAAGAGAAATATCGAATAAATGAAAATGAGGCGAACCGCCCGGGAATCGAACCCAGGGCCTTCCAATTGCCGGTTGGATGCGCTACCATTACACCACGGACGCTCCTTATTTACGTCGTTTCTATTCATTTATATACTGCGTGGTCATTGCAGTTAAATGCACATATTCACGATTTGCGAGGGTGCCCTCTCAGGGCATTGGTTTCTGCCCTATGTAGGAGAATTTCGATTTATGATTGATCGAGTCCGTGGTGTAATGGTAGCGCATCCAACCGGCAATTGGAAGGCCCTGGTTCGATTCCAGGGCGGTTCGCCTCATTTTTCATTTATTCGTTATTTCTCTTCCCCGTGTGCAGAGACGCTCCTTATTTACGTCGTTTCTATTCATTTATATACTGCGTGGTCATTGCAGTTAAATGCACATATTCACGATTTGCGAGGGTGCCCTCTCAGGGCATTGGTTTCTGCCCTATGTAGGAGAATTTCGATTTATGATTGATCGAGGTCCGTGATGTAATGGTAGCGCATCCAACCGGCAATTGGAAGGCCCTGGGTTCGATTCCCGGGCGGTTCGCCTCATTTTTCATTTATTCGTTATTTCTCTTCCCCCCGTGCAGAGACGCTCCTTATTTACGTCGTTTCTATTCATATATATATATGTGTGTGTGTGTGTGTGTGTACAGGCCTATTGCTGTCGCTTCCTGCTTCTCGAAACTACTAGAAAAACTCTTGTTACGCCGATTAAATGATTTCCTATGGACATCTCCTAATCAGTTTGGCTTTAAAAGGTCCCACTCAACTGACCTGTGTATCTACGTACTTAAAGAAACAATATCTAAATACATTGACAGTAATTCAACTATTTATAGCTGTTTCCTAGATATAAGTAAGGCATATGATAGGGTGAACCACAATATTTTATTTGCAAAACTAGAAGACAGGAAGGTTCCATTGTACATATTAAATTTATTGAAATTTTGGTATACCCACCAATCTTTCACTGTTAGTTGGGCAATGTACTATCCGAGTGTTTTGGCTCCTCTTGCGGGGTGAGACAAGGCTCCTTGCTCTCCCCTATGCTGTTTAATGTGTATATCGACCGACGGATTAATTGCTTCACTTAATGAGGCAACATTGGGATGTTGTATAGATAACACAAGGATAAATAACTTAGTTTATGCCGATGATATGGTGTTAATAAGTCCCTCTGTTAAAGGTCTGGATCGGCTACTAAAAGTCTGCGAAGTGTATTCGCAGAAACATGATATTCTTTTTAATGTTACAAAAACTAAGGTTATGCAATTTCATCCTGAAAGCTGTAATCAGCCAGCTGATATAAGGTTTAAAATGAATGGTGAAGTAATTGAGGAAGCACAAGAGTTTAAGTATTTGGGTCAAACTATTACCAGCTCCTTGAGTGATGACTCGGATATAAGAAAACAATCTCGAAGCCTGTGTGCTAAAGCGAATATGACCATAAGAAACTTTCGATTCTGTACAAGTGAAGCTAAAGACACACTCTTTCGTACTTTCTGCAGTAATATATACGGACAGCAACTGTGGGTGAATTATAAAAAAAGGTTCTGGCAGAACTCTAAAATTGCTGTACAACAGGTCTTTTAGACTCTTACATAAATTACCCTCGAGATGCTCAGCTTCGCAAATGCTTGCTACCCGCAATGTCCCGAGCTTCCCGGAGGTAACAAGACGTGCTCAACAGAGTCTAATGCAAAGAATTAAAAAATCAACCAACTCGATCATCCAAGCTATCCGAGAGTCCTGCCATTTATCCTCTAAAGTCTAAGCTATGGACTTCTTGGTACGAAAACGTGTCTGTAGCTCCACTTAACTTCGACATTACAGTATTATTTCTAATCAATTGTATATATTTCTATCCTTAGTATATGAACTGTCATTGTATTAATATTATTTGTCATATGGACTATAGTCTGCCAATAAACCTTTTCATTTTCATATATATACAGGGCGTCCCAAAAAAATGTGTATATACACACTTTAAATAATTATAAAGGCAGTGTTTATTAAAATACATTTCATTTTCAAAATGTAATAGAATCTACAGACATTATTTAATTGTTTTGTCAACGCCTGTTTTCAAACTGACGTCCGTTCTGGTCCAAGCACTGCTGATAACGCGAAGCAATGGAATCGCAAACATCACGAAACATTTCGTTTGGTATTTGTGTGCATTCTCGTTCAATGGCTGCTCTCAATTCAGCGACTGTTGCAGGTTTTATAGCGTAGACTTTGTCTTTTAAGTATCCCCATAAAAAAAGTCTAGTGGTGTGAGGTCTGGTGAACGCGGAGGGTATTCTACGAAACCCCTTCGTCCAATCCACATCCACATCGTGCCAAGTACCACTCGCAATACTCCACTCTTCGGTCCGGATCATCTTCATTAATAGCATGGACTAATCTTGGAATGTAACTTTTCCATTGACAGCGCTTCAAAATGCGTTGGACAGACGATTCTGAAATTCCTACCTCACGACTCGCTTGCCGCACAGATTTTCTTGGACTTTGGTGATACGTTTCCAGTACTCTTTCTTGCTTTGTGGGGCTTGTCGACAGGGGTGCAGTGCTGCCGGAGCTCACCGGAGCGCCGCTCCAGCACCTCTGCAAGAGGAAGTTTGGAGGAATTACCATAAGCAACAAAAAAATTGTCTCCATTAATTATCAACAGTTTAGTGAGTGAGTGCAAACACGAAATACTTAGTCATCGTGTGGCATATATAGAAACAGGATAGGAAATGGCAGGCTTTTGTCAGGCCCACCAGAGCTCCGGCACCTATAAAATTGGCACTGCACCAATGCTTGTCGATGTCCGTGGTCTTCCGGAACGCTTCTTGTGGACATTCTGAACAGTTCCATCGGCTTCAAACTTATCTCTAATTCGAGTGATGGTAAGTCGCGTTGGTGGATCTGTTTGAAACTCCCTCCTAAACTGTCTTTGCACTTCAACTGCGTTTTCACACTTCCAGTAGCATTTTAGAATGAATTTCCTTTGTTCAAAGCTTAGTCTGACTGCCATTATTAATTCTAATGGGTTTAACTTAGAAAGAAAGAAACATCAATTGAGCTATCAGCTGTTAAAGTGTGTATACATTTTTTTGGGACGCCCTGTATTATATATACACACAGGGTGTCCCATAAGTCTGGCATCATAGGCAAAATAATAATAACAATAATAAAAAAAATAAAAAAAAATAAAAAAAAAAGCTTTTATTTGCAGAACGTGCTCAATATGTCCACCATTGTTTTCAATACACAAATTCAGACGTGATACCCAGTCAGCAAGCACAGGGTGAATGATGTCAGGAGTAATGGTGTTACATGCCCCAATAATGCGCTGCCGCAAATGTTCAACACTCCTAATTTTCTCTGCGTATACCAGAGCTTTCAAGTGGCCCCAGAGATAAAAATCTAGTGGTGTGAGATCCGGGCTTCTAGCTGGCCATTCCACAGGCCCTCGACGTCCTATCCAATGACCAGGGAATTGTTGGTACAGGTATTCCCTTACTTGGGTGCTATAATGTGCAGGAGCGCCGTCTTGCTGGAACCATGTTGGGAAATTTCCTTCTTCGTTCAAGACACTGGGAAGTGCTTCTTCCTTGAGCATATGTAGGTAGGTGCCTCCAGTGACGTGTTCATCGAAAAAGAGGGGGCCTATGATGCGATCCTTCCAAATGCCACACCATACCATCACCGGAGATGCACCTTCTTCCTTTGAAGAGGTATACCAGTGAGGGTTGTTTTGAGACCAGTAGCGGGTGTTCTGTCGATTTACCTCACCATTTCCATAAAAAACAACCTCGTCACTGAACAGAATGGTGGACGGGAAATTGGCATCCCGAGCATAAGAAAAATATGAATTATGGTTTGTAGAAATAGAAAAATATGAATTTCTCCTATGATGCCGGAATTATGGGACACCATATATATACAGGGTGGGCGGAAAGTAGCTCCCTATTTTGGATTGGTAAAAAAATACGTATATTATCCATTTATTTCAGAAGAAATAATATGAAAAGGTAGGCATACATGGTAGGTTTTCTATAAAATTCATGTGGGCTCTAACTCTTTCCACCAGCTTCTGGAGCCGCCCAGGAATGGCGTCCACTGACTTTAGCAGGAACTCCGGCGGGAGGACATGACTTCCCGAATTCGGTCCTCCAGTTCTTCCAATGTCCTCGGTTTGGTGCGGTAGACTTCTTCCTTTACCCACCCCCAAAGAAAGAAGTCGCACGGTGTCAAGTCGGGGCTCCTGGCTGGCCATTGATGTGGACCACGACGACCCTCCAACGCCCAGGGAAGTGGGCATCCAGCCACTCACGGACAACAGAGCGAAGTGCGGAGGGGCGTCATCTTGCATAAATATCAGATCGTCGATGTTCTCCCATGTGCTGACAACCGGCCAGACCTCGTTTCGCAACATAGCAAGGTACCGCTCAGCATTCATGGTGTTGCGCAGAAGGAACGGGCCCACAACCTGATCTGAGGTCATACCACACCACACCGTTACACTGAACCGATTCTGCCGTTTTTCAGCGGTAACCGTGCGACTTCTTTCTTTGGGGGTGGGTAAAGGAAGAAGTCTACCGCACCAAACAGAGGACATTGGAAGAACTGGAGGACCGAATTCGGGAAGTCATGTCCTCCATCCCGCCGGAGTTCCTGCTAAAGTCAGTGGACGCCATTCCTGGGCGGCTCCAGAAGCTGGTGGAAAGAGTTAGAGCCCACATTGAATTTTAGAGAAAACCTACCATGTATGCCTACCTTTTCATATTATTTCTTCTGAAATAAATGGATAATATACGTATTTTTTTACCAATCCAAAATAGGGAGCTACTTTCCGCCCACCCTGTAATATATATATATATATATATATATATATATATATATATATATATAGTAACCCCTCGCTAATTCGACAGATTTGGGGCTCTACCCTTGTCGAAACTGAAAAAGTAGGAATTACTATGAAATTGAATTTTTTAACCCAATTCGACTCGTCTCTGATGCTAATTCAAACTTTGAACGAACCCATTCCCCCACTTTCGACCCGTCTCTGATGTTAATTCACACTAGAATTCGACATTTTTGTATGCATACAGAAGCGTACTTTATCTAAATACACGTATGTAATGTATTAATACAGAAATCCTAAATCAAAAGAAACTAAATTCAGAATAAATTCCGTAAAATATAATGAACCAAAACAATAGACAACCCGCACCTACCTTAAGCTGCTCACGAGTTTCCTCTCGCATTTGCTGGCAGGATCAGTTAATGCACTCTATCTTTAACTGTCAATTGTAAAATTTTTTTAGTGAACTTTAATTACTGTATAAAATTTCTTAAAACAATTATTAAATAAACATTAAATTAAATTTAAATTTTTAATCACTACACTATTGAATTTAATTTGTACACTATTTACACTACAACGAATTGCACTACAGTACTGTGTGTTAATTATCGCAAGCAGCATGAGGGTCATCGGACATATCGGACATTGGCCCATCTGATCTGTCGGCAGTAACCATTCACATGATGACCCTGGTGACGGGGCGAAGTATCGCGCGCAATTCGACTCTCGCGTGAATTTTATTCGAATTTTTTTTGTACATTTTACAAATGTTTTCATATAATTTGAATTCTCAAAATATTAATTCGACTAACACTTAGTCGAATTAAAGCGAAATTTGAATTAGCGGTTGTCGAATTAGCGACGGGTTACTGTGTATATATATATACTGTATTATATATATATATATATTTGTGAATAATGAACAGAGAAAAACAGAAGAAACGAGAGAAATGGGAAGAAATAAAAAAAATGTACCGACACATAACGAGGCGAGAATATAAATGCAACAGATAGTGTAAAGGGAACAGAGGCACAAAACCTAATACAAAAGGTTTAAACGAAGAACATTAGCACCAATAGAAAAAACAAGGAGGCAATCAAGAAAACAGACTGAAGTTGTCTCCCAATAAGGAGCTGAAAAAACCGTCAAAAACAAAGGCCTCGAGTAAAAATGGGGAATGGTAAAAATTTAAATATTACATTAAAGGTAACTGCAGATATAAGGGAGGACAATGTGTAATATAACACTCCCATATATGCAATTTCTTCAACAATAATGGTCACTGTAAATTCGGAGATAGCTGCAGCTTCTACCACCTGGACATTTGCAAGACGTAACGCAAATATGGAACTTGCAAATACTAGAAAAAATGCTATCATCATCACCTCCCCGAAACTCAAAGAACAAAGGACAATAGGAAAAACGTGAAGAAGCATATGTACACAAATCGTGAACAAAAGTTTTTCAACATCGCAGACAATACGGCTGCTAAGTTTAATATAGCGCATGCAGTCGACACAGCTGGGACCCCCCGAGCCGAACCGCTTCCTGGCAAGGATCTACCAGAACAGGTCGGTGGAAACGGATCTTTCTTGGAGGACCATAGGACTACTAAACACGGAATACTGAAGGATAACGAATCTTAAAATGTACAATGGGCAACGCAAAACTAAGAACATAAATATTATCCTAGCTAATATTCAAGGAATAAAACCAAACCACTCACAGAACAAAGTTTCGTACCTGAAAGGATTTATGGTCAAAACAAGGGCGGACATCGCATGTCTCACAGAAACACATCTTAAAGACTGTGAGAACTGCGAATATTGTATTGATAAGAAAGAGATACATATCAATGGTTGCAACTTACTAAAATCGGATAGAATAGCGAGACGTAAAGGTGGCTGTGCTAAGAGTGTGCTATATATGTAGGCCTACGTGAGAGTCATATGACAAAGACGGTAATAAGTTAATCAAACAGCTTCGTGGAACTCCTAGCAATGAATAGAAAAACTGAACGTGGTGCTGGTAATCATCTATAGACCTCCAAACACTCCAACTGAAAAATTCCGGATGCCACTGATGAGATTAGAAATCTAATAAAGTCCGTAAACTCTCCATCCCCCAACATAATACTCTGCGGAGACTAATTTCCCATTTTAAAATACAAAAGGGTGGCAGAAACATATATACACCAGGACAAGGAGGACACAAGAAAAGACTAGGAGCAAGCAAAAATGTTGATGGCTCCAACAAACGAGTTTGTTGACACAAGAGATAACAGAAAACACGAGAAAAAATAACTGCCTAAATCTGGTATTCACGAATAACACGAACTTGATTGATGGTATAAAAATAAACCCAACTATTATCTCAGACCACAACATAATCGAGATATCGATAAATATGGCGGCAACATTAAAGACAACACCCGTACAAAGAAAAACAAATTTGGGACTTTTAACTTAAGCTCCAAGACTATAAATTGGGAAGCAATCAGATTACAAATGACCCAAACAGAGTGGGAAAACAGTTTTAGAGAATAAACAACCGAGAAATGCTAACAACCAGAGCTGGGCAATAAATACATTGAATGTATTTAAATACTAATACTAAATACATGGGAGAAATGTATTTAAATACTAAATACTAAATACATTTTACGAATGTATTTAGTACTAAATACAAAAATACATCAATTGTATTAAATACATTTGTAAATACATTTTAAATACATACAATTTGCTTGTTGAAGCTATGACACGCACACGATAAGAAATCAACCGCTTTCGACTAGAGTGGCACACAACTGATTGAACTGACACGTTGAAACATGAACCATGCTGTACTACACTGTCGACGCGTCGTACTGTGCTAGTACAGAACGTGTATTAAACCAGTAAAAGCATTTACATTTTTTATATTTGAGTATTTAAATACATTGTATTTAATACTCATTAAAGTATTTAAATACTATTTTAAATACATGAAAAACAATGTATTTATAAATACAGTTCTAAATACACAAATGTATTTAAATACAAATGTATTTAAATACTGCCCAGCTCTGCTAACAACCTTGAAGAAAAGACGCTGAGAATTTTTAGAAAAATATGCTCCGAAAGCACAACCAAAAGGAGAGAGAAACTGGTTCGAGAGCAAAAGCGAACAATATTCCGCAAAAGAAATAGCAGCAGCAAATTTAGTTAATTGCAGAAACAACAGTACCAGGAAAGTAATACAAGAAAAACTGGAGAGTATCGATAGCGAAATACAACCTTGATTAAGGGCCATACAGAGAGGGAAGAGGAAAAAGTGGTAGAAGTAAAAAAGGAAAATCCAAAATACTTCTATAGTTATGCGTAAAGGAAAACAAAAACGCGCGCCACTATCGGGCCCTTAAGCAAAGGAAATAACGAATTAACCGACGATCTAAAAGAAATATCTGAAACATTGAGAGGCCAATATGAATCAGTCTTCAGTACCCCCAAAAGTAACAAAGCGATACCTGACATAGATGCATTCCTTGAAAAGAAATTAAAAGGAGATTGTATGACATATTCTTATTTTATCCCAGAAGAGACAGCACGAGCTATAGGACAAATGAAATCGCATTCAGATACAGGTCCCGACAAATGGAACGCATTATTAATTAAAGTGTAAAAATGAAATAGCTACACCCTTATCCTGGATATGGAGAAGATCCCTAGACACTGGAGAAATACCGGACATCTTGAAAAGAGCAAACATTGTCCTTATATATATATATGGAGGAGATGATAGATCTCAAGCAAAGAACTACAGACCAGCGTCATTGACGTCTCATTTCACCAAAGTATTTGAAAGAATAGTCAAAGAAAATATAACTTCTTGGAGACACACTGGAAAGATTCAACGAAAATCAGCACGGATTCCGATCAGGAAGATCATGCCTATCACAACTAATAGAGTACTTACAATATCCTAGATGCACTTGAAGGCAATGAAACTACGATATCATATAAACAGATTTTGCTAAAGCGTTCGACAAATGTGATCATGGTAAATACTACATAAATTGAAACATATGGGGATAACAGGGAAAGTGGTCAAATGAATCTACAACTTCCTCAGAGAACGTCTACAGGTCATAAATATTCAAGGTATGTATATCATCATCAGAATCACCATAGCGATAGATTTGGGGTTATAATGACCGATGATGCGAATTCGAGACACAAAATCAGATAATGATAAACAAAGCAAAAAAAGTTGCGGGACAGGTACTAAAAACCTTTAAAGATAGGACAAGACAGTAATGATTCACCTGCCGAGAACACTGATCATACCAAACAAAACTTGAATACTGCTCAGTTTTGACGTCCCCATATAAAAGGAAGAAATAAATAAACTAGAAGAAATACAGACATATTCACAGCCAAGATGATGGCTGCAAAGAACTCAACTACTGGAAAAAGACTACGTAAACTAAATCTGTACTCCTTGAAAGAAGAGGAGAGAGGTACACCATAATATACATATGGAAAATGAATCGAAAAACTGGTACCAAACCTCAAACTAAACCCAATTACCATCCAAACACTGGGAAATAGGAAAGGCAGAATGTGTAGTGTTCCCAAATTAAAGGCCCGACAAGGACCTCTTCAAAACTGAAAGAAAACAGCTTGGTTGTCAGGGGCCCCAAGACTTTTTAAGCAGCTTCTAAAGGACTTCAGGAACGTTGCAGGGGTCAAAGTTGAAGTCTTCAAAGATTAGATTAGATGCCTGGCTCAGGATGGTACTAGATGGCCGGGTGTACCTACCTATGTGCGGTGGAGAACAAAAGCGAGCAACTCGCTCCTCCACCAAGCCAGGACTAGAGGCGGGGCCACCAGCTTGAGAGACCAACGCACGGAACTACTACGAGGTTACGAGGTGTACATATACATATAAAGTGGACTTATGCCCATCGAATCGACAAGACTATAACACCGACACTCCTGAAAACTAACTTAATCTATGCGAACCTAACTTAATCTAACCACAATATACTTGTCCATAGAATGCCAAGTGGATTTGATGTAATGCCGCATAAACTGCTCAAAAGTTAGAGGACACCTGCCACTATCATACAGATAGCGATACGATTTCTTTGAAGAATTTATTTTAAATCATTCTTTATTAAGTCAAGTTCATTATGTTTATCAGTTAAAAAACTTTTACGAATACGGTAATTGCGCCATTACCTAACTTAACCGAATTTTAGAAAATGTACTGGAACTTTGTATCCAGTTTTGTTTCCCAACACATACTGAAGTTCAAAATAAGATTGTATTCCATAAATTCATCATATGCTTTTGTATTTGTACGATGTGTATGATGCTTTGGGGTTTGGGGGTTCGTAATGACAAAGGTCGTGTGACAAAAGGTACCTCTAGCTTTACGTGGCATCTGAACCACAGGACGCTACATCATGGTGCTAATGGCGCTTTGGCTTCCGACGCTCAGGCGATGGCGGGTATTTTTAATAACTTTTCTGCGACAGTTTTTACCGTAGGAGACGTCAATAATGTCCCCGATGTGGACGATATCGTTCCATTTAGCAGCGAAACTATTTTGGATGAAATAACTGTTTACGAGGGTGAGATTGTGCATTATATCGATAGGCTAAAAGTTGCAAGGCTCCAGGCCCTGACGCGTTTTATCCTAGACATTTGAAAGATTTGAAAGACATTATCGTAGTCCCCTTAACGAAGATTTTTAATCAGTCACTCGAAACGGGATTATTCCTGAAGACTTCAAATTAGCTAACGTCACGCCCATTTTAAAAAGGCGACCGCACAGTAGTTAGCAATTATAGGCCCATTAGCTCAATGTCAATTGTTGGTAAACTTTTGGAATCCATAGTTAGGGATCGTCTCATCGATCACTTAGAAAGTCGCGATTTGATTAATAGTAGTCAGCATGGGTTCACGCATAGATTTTGTTTAACTAATTTGTTAGAATTTTAACGAAATAGTGCGCGAATACGATAGGCATAGAGCGGCTGACGTTATTTATTTAGATTTTAAAAAAGCGTTCGATACAGTTCCGCATAGAAGATTAATTGCGAAAGTTAAAGCGCACGGTATACGCGGTCAGGTAGCTAACTGGTTAGAGGAATGGCTTCGTGCTAGGAGACAGAGGGTCATTGTTAATGGTAGTGAATCGGGTGTTTGAATGTAGGTAGCGTGGCGTTGTCCCACAGGGTTCAGTATTAGGCCCATTGCTATTCATAATTTACATTAACGACATAGATGTAGGATTGACTAGTAACGTGTCAAAATTCGCGGACGATACTAAATAGCGGTAAGGTTGTTAATGAGCAGAGGATGGGCAAGATCACCAACTTTGGTGATCTTGAAGATCAAGATCAGATCACCAGAAAAATGTGATCTTGAAGATCAAGATCAGATCACCAGAAAAATGTGATCTTGAAGATCCAGATCAAGATCGTGATCTTGAAGATCACTTTTCAAGATCACTTTTTAAGATCACTTTTATATGAATTGAAAAAAGTTGTACTCTTGTAGAGTAAACAAAAACAAATTATTTTGTTAATCACTCCTGAAAAGTATCACTCCTAATACTCCCCTGAGGGCTGAGGCAATACAAGCATCGCATCCTACCCATGTCACCTGATCTAAACCACGGGGATTGACGATTCCCCTTTCAGTTTTTCAGGTGGTAAACTTAAAACTTAGTATTATCATAACTTATCAGCAAAGAAAAAACTATTAAATGACCTACATATAGTTTTTAGTTCTATTTTTCTCAATTCTCATTTCACCAGGTCCATAACCCATATCAATGAATGGTCAGCATATATAAGTAAACATTTTTTACATAGAATTTAATTTTACAGTTTTACTGCAGTACGCAATTACTGACAATATAAGGGTAAAAACCGCAAGTTAAGAGTGTTAATTTAATGTTCAACCGCTGTAAACATTTGCTTTCAGCAAAACCAATTGTTCAAAGTTACCATCCGAGAGACGACTTCGTTTGGGGCTATGAACCATGCCAGCAAACGAAAACAACCGTTCCACTGGTGCAGAGGAAGGTAGCGTGGTGTTATACCTCTTGAAGATCTTCTTTATAGCAGGATACCTATCTAAAGAGTCGAGTGCCTTACTGGTGTCCTGCAAATAATTGAGGACTTCCAAGTCTTCCTTGTTGTTAGGAGCAGAGAATGAGCCGTCCATAGTTCTGAAGAAATCGTCTTCAGATGATGAGTCTGAGTTCACCGAACTATTACCACTGCTGTCAGAATTACAATTTCTTACAGCCATTTGCAGCTTGTCTTTTACTTGAGACTTGATTGCTTCATGATCGCCGAAATTAGGCCCTTGCAACAATGATATCCATCTAAGTTTGAAATACGGATGAGATACTGAGGCCAAAACGGCATCAGTCAGTTACCTCGGGGCTCAACGACAAAAAATGACCAAATCTGGCATTGAAGCCAGAGACGACTGCTGCCAGTAATGGCATGCAGTGTCTCAAGCGCAGGTCGTTTGGTTGGATAGGCTCCAATCTTGCGAGGGCATCTTGAGTCACTAGGACTGTTGGAAGAAGACAACCGTAGTAGCATTCTTTCTCTGCCTGTAATTTGTTGAGGGCTGCTGCAATTGGTTTTAGAACAGACAAATATTCTGAAATAAATTCCAATTCATTGTCTTTGAGGATGGGTAGATTCAGTTCTTCAAGAGCTACATTCACGTCGTTCTTATGTTTATATATTTGGCTTAATGAGTCGTACATTGAGTTCCATCGGGTGACGCATGGGTACCTAAATTGGACGCCAGTTATTTCCTGTATTTTTTCTGCTGACTTGGGTTTACCAGCAGCATTCCACAGCGCCGAACATTTTCCCATTGCAGAATGCTTTATCTTCTTTAGTCCAGGTGAATTCAGTCCTTTATCTGCATCAGTTGTTGCTACCAAGTTCAATGTGTGGGAGGCACATCGAATATGGGATGATAGTTTCACTGACTCCTCTCCATGCTCTCCTGAATGTTCAGGAAAGTTGCTGATGATAACCTCTTCATCTGAATCTTTTTCATCATCATCTTCATCTGCATCATCTTCATCAATGTCGTCAGTACGATTCTGAACACGAACACCGAACTCTTTAAAGCATTTCACCATGTTCGATGCATTGTCGGTGACTGTAGATACAACTTTTCTATAAGATAAACCATGCTCCGAGTTGATCCTGTCCAATATTCCAGCAATTTTATCAAAGCTATGTGTTCCACGAAATCTTCGGCATGCCAGTGCAGCTGATCCTCGCGACAAGTCATCATTGATCTGTAATGTAAGAATATAAAATCAATGTTTGTATGAACATTTTTTTAAGCTTAATTTAATAATATTGGTTAGACACGCACCAGCTAAACTGCGCCACCAAACATTGAAGAGAAGAACTATGTGATATAAAGGAGGCAATTCAGCGATGAGTCGCCTACCATACCACCACATCAGTGACCCATCCCATAAGAGCAAAATGTGGAAGAGTCCATATTCACAGCCTGTGAATATGGACTCTTCCACATTTTGCTGTGAATCAGACACAATGACAGATGACAGAATCAGTGAATTAGTGTGAAATTACTGTGAATCACAGCAAAATGAAGACTCACCAAATTAATGAATGAGGAACACATGTCGAATAATTGAAAAGATTATACTATAAGTCTATCAGACTATCAGTCTATCACCAATGGTCAATTTATCAATTATATAAAAATAATACACTAAATCAATAGCATACCCAATGCGCAGTGACTCCCATGAAACTGCGGTGATTAGTTGACCATATGTCGCATGTAACACACACATGGTCAACTGCTGCCAGTTTTGCTTGTATGTCTTCCTTCATTGTACTGGTTGTTGTTGCAAGAGATCTAGCCAGGGTGCGTCTAGATGGCACCTGAACAGCCGGGTTGACGTCTGAAAAAAATATTTAAAAATTAAAACAAATACAATAGATTAGCTATGGAAAAAATATCAAAATATTTAGCTAGGCTAGCGATAGTCTAATGTTCATACAAATAATATGATTAATTATTTTAATCAGATATTAGCTATGGAAAAAATAGCAAAATATTTGAGTTATACTAACATGAAAGAAGATCCTTAAATTCATGTAGTTCAACTAGGCTCAATGGTAGGAGCCCATTAGCCACAAGCGAGAGAATCTTCTTTTCAAGGATATCCTTGCATATTGGTGGTCCTGGTTTTTGCTTGGAAATGTGGAACATGCTTAGTGTTGACTGCTTGGCAATTTTGGCAGGGCCAGCATTGCTGCCGCTGGCATCTTCTTCTTTAGCTGGACGCTTGCGAGATTTCTTCTCCGATTCATATTCACCCAAAAGATCCGAATGTAGTTTCTGCACAAGAAAATAAATTATTATCATGCGGAGAGACTTCTTGAACACCCTGTATAATATTTATCAGAGTATCAAACTTCTAGTTGAAATTAATACTTAACAAGATTCTAAAATTTTGTTATCTTTAACTAAAATTATTTTCACCATGATCAGTGCATTTTTATCCTATGTTAAATTGAAAGCCGAATTTCGTCCTTCAGTAACTAAATAGGAGAAATTACAGACATGGATCAGACAGAGAGAAAGACAGATACACCTGGCGTTTTATTATAGTTGGATATCGGCAGTTTTTAATGTAGTTACTAGTCCATAATCTATTAATATCTGAAGTGCACAATATATTCAAATGGACGTCTATGTAAATGTAGCATTAGTCTTGTATGGCACCAGTCACTTAAAATATGACTTGAACCATTATGTTAATGTTGCTACTTACTACTTAGTTACTAAGTAGTACTAACCCTGAGGTGCCTCAGAAGATTGCTTGTTGAGTCGAGGCCAGCAGACAGAATTGTAGTTTTCTTTGTACACTGCCTACAAATAACTTTGATACTGTTTCCAGTTTTTTCGACAATTTGAAAATATTTTCCGTTCAATAGCACAGATTGATCCTTATTACCAACATTGTTATCTAAATATATTGAATACTGTTCTGGTGACAACCTAGAATATTTGGTTCCCTTGGGAGCCTGTTGAAGTTGTAAAATTGCACTCATTATTAAAAAATTCAATCTGTAAATAAAATATGTTTAGAATTAATTTATTATGAATACGGACCTATAGGCTATATTTTATGCCTATATATAATAATATATTAATAGAACACTTTTAACATAATTGCACAGTAAATTACACTTTTTACGAGCCTAAATTCCACAGCAACTACACCTTCCATGAGCCCACGCATGACGCAAGTCACCCAACTAACAGAAAACATAAACAGTCGGTGTTGAACAAAGTTGCCACCAGATGTCGCTTGGACAAAAAAAAATGACATTCGCATAGCGGCATATTTAAGAATCTGAAATTAAAAGTGATCTTGAAGTCTAAAGTGATCTTCAAGATCAAGATCACAAGAAATAAAGTGATCTTAGATCAAGATCAAGATCACCATAATAAAAGTTATCTTCAAGATCAGATCACGATCTTGATCTTCAAGATCACGATCTGATCTTGAAGATCAAGATCGTGCCCATCTCTGTATAATGAGGACGATAGAAATAGGCTCCAAGACGATGTACATAGGATTATGGAGTGGACGGATAAGTAGCAGATGCAATTTAACGTAGACAAATGTAAAGTTTTGCATATAGGTTCTCGTAACAATAATTACACGTACACGATGGATGATAGAGAGTTAGCGAGCGTTGACGAGGAAGTAGATTTAGGCGTACGCGTATCTAAGCATTTAAAAGTTAGGAACCAGTGCCTGGAGTCTTGCGCAAAAGTTAATAGGATGTTAGGCTTCATAGCGCGTAATTTCGAATTTAAATCGAAGGATATTATATTGTCCCTTTATAAGTCCTTAGTCAGGCCTCATTTAGAATATGCCGTTCAGTTTTGGTACCCGTATTTGCGTGAGGATATTGATAGGTTAGAAAGGGTTCAGCGTCGCGCCACGAAACTAATTCTGTCATTGCGCAACAAGCCTTATGAAGATAGGATTAAAGAGTTAGACTTGCATTCACTCGAAACTAGGAGATTAAAGGTGGAGCTTATTGAAGTTTTCAAAATCGTTAATAAATCGATAACGTAAATTTTGATAAACTGTTCACTTTCGATAATAGCAATACTCGTAATAACGTACTTAGTTGCGTGGCAGACGTTTCATTACTAATATCGCTAAAAACCTCTCACGTTTAAAGTAATTGATAAATGGGATAATCTTCCCGCGTCAGTCGTGAACTCTACCAGCGTTGTGTGTTTAAGAACCGTTTAGATAGGCATTTCAAAAATATTAACGTTGTTTATATAATAATAAACAATTAGTAACAGGAACTCTGTGGATGGTGATCGGGGACGAGTCTGTTGACTACTAATGACAGCTTGTGACATGCCAACAAAAAAAAATAATAATAATAATTAGACTAACACGAACTTAGATGTGGCTCGTAGCGTAAACCAACCCACTTTGTTATTCTTTATACTTTTTTTTTTTTTTTTTTTTTGGGCATGTCTGTAGTTTGCATGGTATGATAGTGTTTGAGATAAGAATGTGTTGCATGGTTTGTAATGCGTTCTTATTTTACTTCTTTTCATCTTCCACCCCTTTCCGGCGGAATGGGCTGCATCCTCTACCTCCCTATGGAGTGGAGGACTGGTCTGCAACAACTGGAAGTATTCTCTTCGACTATTTTTCCGACTTGTCGGCAGTGGCCGGCGGATGATGATGGTGTCTTTCTTTCTTTTTTGAATGAATTTTAACCCACGAGTGATAGGTTTTGCTACTTACTTAACCCCTTACTTTCTTCTTTCTCTCGGGCTAACCTTGGAGTGGATCTTGGGGTCTTTGTTAGCCTTAGTTTCTGTAGATCATCCAGATGTAAAGCCAGTCACTCATCCAGTTACAACCAAACCCAATGTCGTTTCAATTCGGCCATTTACAGTAAGCAGCGTTGCGGCATGGCCACGATGTACCCCACTGTAAGTGGTGGAAGGCAAACTTTAATAAATATTAGCAAAGGTTAATAGTAATCGTTTATTCGATGAAATGTCTAATTTTTTCATCCCCTTTTTTCATTTTCGCTTCTACGTACGAGATACAGTTCCAAAGCGCTCCAATTTTGCATGAACTAAATATAATAGTACTATAATAATGCTGTAATTGGTTGTAGTTAGAGTTGGGCATCCGGGATCCCGGAGGAGTAAAGTAGATAGCTCATTTCCCGCGATTTCCCCATATTCTATTTTCGGGGGAGACTTTTAAACAGTTTTATTATGAGGTATATTTATTTCACGCAAAGGCTTTTCACAATTGAAGTTTTCGTTCACCCGTTTTTTAAACTTTGAAAACCATTTTCACTCGAGTATGGGACGAAATAATATCCCGGGATCCCGGATGCCCAGCCCTAGTTGCAGTCAATGGGAAATTAGAAAAAAAAAATAAAGGTTTCTAAAACAGGTGTTTGGGTAGGATGAAACAAATTTACGAAAGATTATAAGCTTTATTGGGAACAGTTCCAAAAAATAAATATATAAATTTAGCCTTTTAACTTTAACTTTGACTTTGACTTTGACTTTTCTTTCCTTTTATTCTTTTAGTTTTCCCAACATCTCTTTTGGCTTTCATTACTTTCCTTCTTTTGGTCTCGCGCTTTTCAACAATTTGAGAATATTTTCTTTTCTGATATCTGAGGAAAAATAAGTAGAGGGAAGTACCACTTTAAACAATACTTTCTTAGCTTGTTAATCAGTAAAGACTGACGACACAATCCTTACAATGCAACATTGTATTAAGCATAATTTTCACCTACCTTAGCACTTCTTCGTCATTCATGATCTCGTCAGCCATGGTTACTTTTCTTCCCTTCTTCGGCACACGAGAACTATAGAAATCCAACGGTGAATCAATCACTTTTCCCATTTGGAAATATTTGGGTAGTTCCTGCAATGATTAATTAATAGGAAATATGCTGAATAATGCGATGAAAGATCTAGAATTACATTTATCTTCAGTCTTAAACCTAAAATGACTTTAAAAGATCGCCCAAATAAACGTCCGTGCGTAGTTTTATCTTGAAACAATTTCTACTACACTAAAGACTGCGCTGAACTATATCCAAAATCAGGGGTTCGCAACATTTTTTTTTTTTTCGTGCAAGGAGCCAAGAGGGGCCCACAAAAATACTTCCCCTCCACCAGGAGGAGAATGGGGTCGAAATTAAGGCTTAGAGTTTTTGAGATGCCCGGACGCTCCGCGTTTGAAAGATGGGAGTTCAGAGACGGGGGGGGGAAAGATGGATTGAGGAAGATTGTTCCAAAGTTGACCCTTGCGTTAAAGAGTTGGACGGTCCCCAAAGACATTTTCTGGCTCAAATAAAGAGCTTTGCTGCAAGCATAACAATTTTGAGAAGCATTTACATCCGCGAACAGACCTTGTCAAAGATGAAACTGATAAAATCTAAGTTCAGGTCAATGGTAGCTGTGACTAGCATGAATGTTGACGTTAACACACTTCCGAACAAGCTGCAATCAAGATGCTCACAATGACTACGGACATTAAACTGCCAAAAATGGTTAGTATTGTATCTAAGTTTATTTAGTATTTTTGTGAGGTGTCATTTACCCTTCTCATGTGCACATAAGCACACCGGACAAAAAATTAGTCACCCCTCTCAGAATGTACCTAATAACGTGTGACGGCGCCTCTGGCCTTGATAACCGCACGAATCCAGCGAGGCAGAGACTCTACGAGGTTGTGCATGTACTGAACATCGATTTGCTGCCACTCGTTCATCAGCCGGTCCCGAAGTTCCGCCAGAATACTGCGCTTCACTTTCTGTTTCCAGCCTGAACACCACCTTCGACGCATTCAGGATTAAAGGCTTCATTGGACCTGCGATGTACTCGTCGCCTCCCATCATTGGAGAACAAACAAAAACGGGACTCATCGGACCAATTACACACGTTTCCAATCTGCCGCAGTCCAGTTTTTGTGCCTCTGAGCCCATTTATAACGTGCCAATTTGTGACTTGCTGTTAACAGCGGCCTCTTCCGTGGTACCCTGCTCCAGATGTCCATCGCATGCAGTTCTCGTCGCAATATCCGTTCGGAAATTGGTCGCTGGAGAACCTCATTTGTTTCTCGGAGCAATTGTTCTCTGGTTTGAAAACGATTTGCAGTTACTAGACGAGAAACATGGCGGCGGCCCCTATTGTCGAGAATTGTTTTCCGGCCACAGTTACGCCGTCGATTGTCAGTTGATTGCGAACTACACCACTCTGTAACTCGCTGGACAGTACGCGTTGACACACCAACAAATTGGGCTACTTCAGAAATTTTGTGTCCGTGGCTCTGCCAAACACGATGGCTCCTTTTTGCCACTGAGTAACGTCTGCCTCACGACCCATTTTGCAGACTATATCCAACACACTTTGTTCTTCACCACCTCACGAAACAGATCTGATCCTGTGTGCTACGTCACCGCTACTTGTCACTTACCAATGCTACATCAGCGCCCTCTGTGTGACCTTGAACTTCCTACTATCGGTGCTATTAGGGGTGACTAATTTTTTGTCCGGTGTGCTTATAATAGAAAAAATATATAAATGTATGTCAGACGTTTTGTGGTTATATTTGTAACAAAAATAAAACGGTTTTATTTCATACACCCCTCTCCACTTGTGGGATCAGCAACTCACGAATTTATACACTCTGTCCCGTCATATCTCCAAGTCGTGTTAATCCAGCCCACTATTAGAAAAAGGTTGCCAACTACTGTTTAAAATAAAGAATTTATACGACTAATAAAAAAAATTTCGATTTTATTCATGACGATGAAATTGGCAGTTATCAAAAAGTTTTGAAATGTACCCTTAATAACACGCTTCACTTGATGAATTTCGTGGAAATTGTACAGGATTAACCTATTCGTCAATCTAAGTAAAAGTTTGAAGAACGCTTCTTTACACTTCGTGAAATTCGTTATTTTATATTATATATACAGGGTGTCCCATAAGTCCGGCATCATAGGAGAAATTCATATTTTTCTATTTCTACAAACCATAATTCATATTTTTCTCTTTCTACAGGCCATAATGTCTATGAGCAAGGAAGAACGAATCCAGATAATTCTACTCATAGGAAATCGGAGTCAGAGAGAGGCCGCTGCTGAATTGAACAGACTGCATCCAGACCGCGAGCCAATAACACAGTTGTGTTAGCAGACTTGTTGCAAAGTTTAAGGAAACAGGATCCATAGAAGATAAACCACGCAGTGGACCTTCAAGGAGGTCCACTGACGATGATACAGCGACTGCTATCCTGGCTCATTTTAACAGAAGTCCCAATAAGTCTCTTCGGCGATTGTCCGCCGAGACATTTGCGGCAGCGCATTATTGGGGCATGTAACACCATTACTCCTGACATCATTCACCGTGTGCTTGCTGACTGGGTATCACGTCTGAATTTGTGTACTGAAAACAATGGTGGACATATTGAGCACGTTCTGTAAATAAACGCTTTTGTTTTGCGTTTTTTATTATTTTTCCTATGATGCGGGACTTATGGGACACCCTGTATATATTATATATATTTTTTTTTTTTTTTTTTTTTTTTTTTTTTAGTTCGGGAAGAACCGATTCGCCTCTATTTAAAGGGCATATCTCAGCGGAAAAACAAAGAAAAAGTGAGAGGAAAGACAGAGGAAAAGAAAGGGTGGAGGGGACAGTCGAAGTGGAAAAAACCAAGGATGACAAGGACTGCAGGGTCGAGCCCCATCATCCTTGGGTGCTAGGGCCGGGAGGGCGCACGTGAAACCTCCAGGAACAAGCACGTACAAACGAGCACAAAGAGCACTCAAGAGCACGAGCTTAGAACCCCTTGCGGGGGTATATATATATATATATATTTTTTTTTTTTTGTATTGGGGCGTTTACCGCCATTTCCCGCTATATGGTAGCGGATATCATGGCGAGGCGGAATACGAGAAAGAGAAACGGAGACGAGAAAAGGCACTAGAAAGGGAGAACAGCGGACTACAGGTGAGAAGCCACCTAAAGCTCAGATAGGATGCGAGATTGGGAGAGGAAGAGGAAAAGACGGTCAAGCGAGAAGAGAGGGCTCTCAGCGAGCATAAGGCGTAAACGTTCGGGGAGGGGGAAATCAGAAAGGAACGGAAAAGCGCGACGACGTACTGACGACAGGGTGGGGCATTCCACAAGGTGAGAGACGGTGAGGGGCGACTGGCAGGAGGCGCAACGAGGAGCCTCCTGCCGAAACATAAGATAGCCGTGCGTGAGGCGCGTATGGCCGATGCGAAGCCGCGCAAGGACGACCTCTGTGTCTGGAGCGGTGGAAAGAGGACACCCAATATGAAGACGGGGGCGGATGGACCAGAGTTTATTTCCGGTGGCATCGTCCCAGGACTGTTGCCACATGCGATCGTAAAAGGAACGAAAGACCTGCACATAGTCTGAGAAGGGGAGCGGGCGGGGGAGGGGAGGCAGCGAGGCGGTGGACCGGGCTAAGCGGTCCGCCGCCTCATTACCGGAAACACCAACATGGGCGGGAACCCAGCAGAAGGTGACCCGGATCCGGTGAATGGTGTGCAGGACATGGTACTCCTGTTGAATAAGGCGTACGAGGGGGTCCGGGGAATCATAGCGCTCGAGCGCCTGAAGGGCGCTCAGCGAGTCCGAAAAAATGGTACAGGAGGACCGCGAACAACCCGATACCAGACGGAGGGCTTCCAGAAGGGCAAAGAGCTCCGCGGAAAAGATGGAGGCCTGAACCGGCAGGGGGATACCCCGGGAGGTAGGTGACAATGACGGAGAGAAGACGGCGGCCGCGACACCTGCAG
Organism: Bathynomus jamesi; assembly: GCA_023014485.1. NCBI lineage: Eukaryota > Metazoa > Arthropoda > Malacostraca > Isopoda > Cirolanidae > Bathynomus > Bathynomus jamesi. Next base: position 1,073,275 of record JAJOZX010000401.1, read on the forward strand.
GGGAGCGCGAGCCGTCGGTGTAGACGGGAACGTCGTCCGAATGGACGGGAAGATGGGCCAGAAAAGAAGACCGGAGGACGGCAGGAAGAGACTCCTTACGCAGGCCACGGAGCGCCTGGCAACGGCAGATAGGGGTGGTCCGCCAGGGGGCGACAGATCGAAGGAGAACGGCAGAATAGAGGGTGGGGGGATCCCCAGGGACGAGAAAATCTCGGCCAGAGAGGCAGCGAAATGCCACGTGTCAGGCCGGGGTAGCGCCTGGGAGATCGCGGAGAAGAGTAGGGACTTCGGGAGGCGGCAGATGCGAAGGTAACACTTCGCCATGAGAAGGCCCCGGCGAAGGGGCAGGGGGGGGTGTCCACAGTCCACCTGAAGACTAGCGACAGGGGACGAGCGGAAGGCACCCGACGCCAGGCGAAGGCCACGGTGGAGAAGAGGATCCAGCATACGGAGTGCCGGAGAGGAGGCGGAACTGTAGACCACAGCCGTAGTCGACACGGGATTGCACCAGGGAGGTGTACAGGCGCAGCAGAGTACGCCTGTCCGCCCCCCAGGTCGTGTGGGACAGATGACCCAAAGGGAGAGGGTGCGGCGAGATGTTTGCCGCAACCGCCTAAGGTGTGGAACCCAACCGAAAAATCCGTCGAGGGTCATACCCAGGAATCTAACGGATGGGACGAGGGGAAGAGGAGTGCCGGCAAGGGTAAGAGCGAAGGTATGCGACAGACGGAGGCGCCGAGGACGGAAAAGCATACTGGAAGACTTAGAGGGTGAGAAAGCATAGCCAACCGAGGACGCCCAGCGAACCACCGCATTGATGGCTAGCTGGAGCCGACGTTCAGCCAAAGACGGGAGGCGGCCAGAGCAATAGATAGCCAGGTCATCGGCATAGAGGGAGCTACGAACGGATGTAGGCAGGACCGTAGCGACTGTGTTCATCACGAGTGAGAAACACAAGACGCTAAGGACACTACCCTGAGGGACACCCTCCTCCAACGGAAAGCGGTCAGAGAGGCAGAACCGATGCGGACGCGGAAAGAACGGGCGGACAAGAAGTTATAAATAAAGGAAGGGAGAAAGCCTACGAAACCCAGGGAGCGTAAGCAGTCGAAGACCGCGTTCCGCCGGGTAGTATCGTAGGCCTTCTGGAGGTCGAAAAAGACGGCGAGTACAAATTGACGCCGGGAGAAAGCCTCCTGCACGTCATGGCTAAGGAGAAGGAGGGGGTCGGGGTAGACCGGAAGCGCCGGAAACCAGCCTGGGTAGCAGGGTACTGGTCACTCGCCTCCAAGGTAAAGGACAGCCGCGAGGCGACCATCGCCTCCATCACCTTGCAGGCACAGCATGTTAGGGAAATGGGGCGATAGTTCGACGGGAGTGAGGGGTCTTTATCGGGCTTCGGGATGGGGACGACGATGGACTCACGCCATCGGTCCGGAAATGAACCCTCCAACCAAATCCGGTTATAGAGGTCCAGTAGAAAGCTGAGAGCAGAGGGGTGGAGATGCCGTAAAAGGTCATAGGGGATATTATCGGGGCCGGGGGCGGAGGGCCTCCCGAAGCTCTGTCATGTGGAAGAGGTGATTATAGGGGTCATTCCTATGAGGTGGAATTCCGGTGGGTCGCGGCGGGAGTGGGGGGAATCGGAACTGGAGATGGCTGCAAAGTGCGCCGCGAGTGCGTTCGCGACGGCCTCCGGATCGGACACGAACTCGTCGTCCCCGACCCGAAGCACCGGGGGTCGAGGGGGGACACGGGTCCCCTCAAAGCTACGCACCTTGCGCCAAACAGTCAAGGGGGCAGTCGAGGAGGAGATCCCGGACACGTAACTCCGCCAGGAGGTACGCCGGGCCAGTTTCAGGACCCGACGGGCCACTGCCTTCAGGCGCTGAAATTCTATCTTGTGCTCCAGCTGGCGGGTCCGGTAGAAGCGGCGGCCGGCACGGCGCCGCTCCTGAACGGCATGGGAGCACTCTGGGGTCCACCATGGGACGCTTCGCGGTCTGGGGGAGCCAGAGGTACGGGGGATGCAACTGGCGGCAGCCGAGAGGATCTTACTCTCGAGGAAGGCGAGGGCCTCATTGACGGAGGGAAAGGCAGGAATTGATGGCGAGATCGCCGTGCCCCTCGCGTATGAGGCCCAGTCTGCTCGGGCGAACAGCCAGCGCGGGCGGACAGAGGTGGGGGGGAGGAGACGGGTCGGGGTAAGACACACTGGGAAATGGTCACTGCCGGAAGAATCCGGCAGGACCTCCCAGGTGAACTCCGTCACGATTTCGAGGGAAACCAGGGAAAGGTCGATACAGGTGAAACTGTCATGGGCCGAGTGAAGGCAGGTTGGGGAGCCATCGTTCAGAAAGGTGAACTCGAGCTCGTCCATAAGGGAGAGAAGGGTCCCGGAGAGAAAGGTGGAGCAAACGTCCCCCCAGGCCGGGTCCCGACTGTTGAAGTCCCCGAGAATCAGAAAAGGGCGGGAAGCTGGAGAATTAGGTCACGGAGAGAATCGGGTGGAGGGTACGTTAGGGGAGAGGTAAAGAGAGCAGACCGTGAGCTGGCGCCCCAAGAAAAGGCGCACGGCCACAGCTTGCAGGACTGTACGGAGCGGGAGGGGCGGAAAGGGACGGAGCGGTGCACGAAGACCGCGGCGCCCCCCCTCCCCGCCCCATCGAGAGGCGGGGAAGGGAGCCCGCAGTAACCGGACACTCGAGGGAGGGAACGGGATCCCAGAATCGTCTCCTGAAGGCAGAAACACGCCGGACACCTGGAGGCCAGGAGAGAGGAGAGACTCTCGAGGCCTACCAGGAGCCCGCGGATGCTCCACTGCAGGAGCGAGGTATAGGGAGGGTTGGAAGGTCAGCGTAAAGGATGATTATGGTGTGGGTGGGCCGATCGGGCGGCCCGAGATTAAAGAGGGAATCGGAAAGCCCCGGAGTTGTCATGAGGGACGCCGAACGAGGGCGAAGGCGAGGGTCCCCCCGACGAGGGGGCGATGTGGAACCAGACGCCGGCAAGTCCTCCAGAGGAGGAGTCTCCCGGACGTCCGGGGGAGAGCGATGCAGAGAAGGGGATGTGAGAGGTATCCAGAATGCCCCTCCCTTCACCGGAGGTGCGGGGGAGGCAGGACTACGAGGGGGAGTGGAAAATAATACCTCACCCAGAGGCATTGGCAGGTCGAGGAGAGAGATGGGGCGGGTCAAACGCGGGGGCGTGCACGTCCCACCCACGCCGACCAGGCGGGCGAGTTCCCCCTCCAGTGGGTCCATCGACCGGGCCGGAGAGGGGTGTATCTCAGCCCCCACCACGAGGGCCGACGGGGACCCAGGGGGGCGTGCATAACGGTTGCGCAGTGGGGACGGTGAGGACACCGGGGCGGTAGGCGAAGGGGGCGTTTGTGTTTAGAGAGGAAGGTGATGCGAGGCTTATGGCGTCGAACCTTTCGGGGTCACCACTGGCGCGGCGCTTGCGGCCCCTTTCCCTCCGTCGTGCGGCCCGCGTGGGTGACGGCGGGTCACGATCCGGAATGGGGGTGGCCGAAGGCGCCGGTGGAGAGGGCGTAGAAGGGGCAGGGGGGGTTGCCGACGAAGCATCGGCGTTCGCGGAGGGAGCACGTGGGACGCGCTGGTAGTACGGGGAGCCGCGGTAGGAGTCCGCTGGGCGGCAGAGGATGGACTGGGAGTAGCGGACACGGCGGGTGGAGGCCGTTGGGAACGCCGGTGAGGACGGGGTCCGGGAACGGAGAGCCTCGGCGTACGAGGCACCACGCCGGCCTCGCCGCCACGCAACCGCTCCCGCGCCTCCCGGCGCTGAGAAACTCTGATGAACAGAGGGCCCGAACCTCCCTTTCAAAGAGGAAGGACGGGCATGAGCGGGATGAAGCAGGGTGTGGTCCATGGCAGTTGGTGCAGGAAGGCGGAGCAGTACAGGGCAAGGGGTGGGGAGGGCCGCCGAGCGGACACACAACGGGGCCGGCTGACGGCAGGAGCTGCTCACGTGGCCAAACCTATTACACTGAAAACAGCGCGTAGGATCTGGCACGTATGGTCGTACTGAGAATTCGCACGCTCGTCTCTCACCAAAGCCCCAGAATACCGAAACGGGGGCACCAGTGAGTCGAAAGTGAGGAGCAGGCGAGGGAAGGGGCAGTTGGGGACCGCGATCTGTCGGGAAAGCGGTACACCCTCACAACACCCTGGGAGGCGAGGTCAATCTGGAGGTCTTCCACCGGGATGGGTAGAAGACGAGCAGCGTAAATTGTGCCCTGGCACTGATTGAGGCGGGGGTGGGGGGTCACCGTGATCCCGCAGCCCAGGACATCGGGGATAGCGAGCAGAGAGGAGGTTTCGGCAGAGGAACGCGACCTTATCAAAATGGAGCCATCCCTCTGAGGCCGAAGGTCAAAACGCGCCGTCCCGTCTTCCCATGGATCGCTCGAAAGAGACGTTCGTGGTTAGTGGGGGGGCTTGGAGGAGGAGGGGCGGAGGACGAGGAACTTGTCCATCGTCCTAAGGCCGAGTGAAGCCGTCTGGCCAACACCACCGGAACTTCGAGGGGCGAGAAGACGAGAAAGGCGGACGGCGACGTCGGGTCCCACGTCCCCCAGGGCCGAGGGGGCCGGGGGCGATGAGGCCCGACCGGAGTGGGAGGCGACCGGGGCCGCGGGCCTCCCACCTGAGGGCGAAAAGCAGGTGGGTCCCTATCGGGACGTGGAATATGGGGGGATCCAGGGTCGGGGGGTCCACTGCAGGTCCATCCGCTACTGGCGGGGTCGGGCAGCGGCGCCACGAGCCGGGGAAGAGAGGGAGAGAGGCGTCGGCAAGAAAGCAGACGGGGTGGGCGAGGGCTGTCGACTGCCTTACCAGACCCACGGTCCAAAGAGGTAGTCAGAGGGAGGTCAGATGCACAAGCCGGGTCGTCAACGAGGTCCATTAGAGTTGTAAGTGTTTCCATAGAAAATTTTTATTGTAGTTTCGCGCCCGGGGCCGCGGGGAACCGATTACCCGGGCCCAAGGGGACCAGCGCACGCCGGCGGGGGTGGGTGCCTCGTCCCATGCAGGTACCCCGTTTCAAAAGGGGCCCTTGCAGCGTCGAGAGTTCCCCCCCGCCGGCAGCAAAGACCAAGGCCCCCAGGGTCCCAGCCTGGGCACCCTACCAACCTAGTCCGGCCCCGGCCATGGGGCGAGACCCCCAGCGACCAGCCCCGGCAGCCCACGGGGCGCGCGAAGTGAACAGAGAAAGCAGAAAAAACAGAGGGGGCAAGGAAGAGGGTAAAGAGGGGAAGACAGGAAAGAGGGGGCTGTAGGATAGCAGGGTATGCTAAAAGTCCACTTCGCAACCGGGCGGGGACCCGGCAGGGCCCCCAGCCATATATATATATATATATATATATTAATTATAGTGTGTAAAATGCATGTCTGTGTAGTGAAGAATAGGGTGAGAAGGGTGTGTTTGAGGTATGTTGAACTACTCGCAGGGTAGATGACGCACAGGAAAAAGATTGATTAACGAGAAAGCGACAGGAAAAAACGGAAGTTCCAGCACTCCCTGTCTCTTGCCTAACGTCCCCCCAAAAGAGTACTTCCCTGGTCGATTCGTGTCTACAACCTCCTATTATACTATATATATGAAGAAGGAACCACTCTTCAGAAAGATGTAAATTTTTGGTAACTTACGTATTAACGGGGCCACCACATATTGATGATTGGTTAGGTTAAGTGTAATATTTTCGTTAGTTGAAAATTCTAATACATGGGATAAATATTTGAAATATAAATCATTGTAAATATTTAAAAAAATTGCTATTTAAAAAATATGATGTATTAGAAATTTTCAACTAACGAAATATTACAACTAACCTAACCAATCATCAATATGTGGTGGCCCCCCGTTAATACGCTAGTACCAAATTTTTATTTCTTAACACCAATCCAGTTTCAGCTCCTCGCAAGCCCTTGTCAATTACCAATTGACAAGGGCTCGCGAGGAGCGAAACTGTATTGGTGTTAAGAAATAAAACTTGCGTCTTCCTGAAGAGTGGTTTCCTTCTTCATACTTCGTCACGACAGTGCATTATTTTACATATATATATACAGGGTGTACATAAAGTCAGGATCTATTTTTGGAAGCACTGGAAATTATATGGAATTCAATCATAAAATGATAAAGTGGTAACATTTATTAAATAATTAAGATAGGATTCGACGTGACACCCATCAGTATCCCTGCACAGCTAAATCGTTCCCGCATTTCTAAACCATTCTGGAGCATTTGCGGGGTTATGTTATCTGCAGCAGTTCTATACGTAAGTTTTCAAGACTCGTAATCTTCATCTGATGACGTGCGATTTGATAAAGCCCCATGCAAAGAAATCTAAAGGGTTAAATCTGGTGATCTCGCTGGCCAAGGTCTGTTGCTTCGCGTACCGATCCAGCGATTTGGAAAACGTCCATTTAGATAATCCTAAACAATTTTGGCATAGTGACAAGGAGCACCATCATGTTGATAGACGCTGGGGATAGGATTGTTAGTACCGTCGTCGTATCAACATGATGGTGCTCCTTGTCACTATGCCAAAATTGTTCAGGATTATCTAAATGGACGTTTTCCAAATCGCTGGATCGGACGCGGAGCACAGACCTTGGCCAGCGAGATCACCAGATTTACCCCTTTAGATTTCTTTGCATGGGGCTTTATCAAATCGCACGTCTATCAGACGAAGATTACGAGTCTTGAAAACTTACGTACACGTATACGAACTGCTGCAGATAACATAACCCCGCAAATGCTCCAGAATGTGTTTAGAAATGCTGCGGAACGATTTGAGCTGTGCAGGGATACTGATGGGCGTCACGTCGAATCCTACTCTTAATTATTTAATAACTGTTACCACTTTATGATTGAATTCCATATAATTTCCAAGTGCTTCACAAAAATAGATCCTGACTTTATGTACACCCTGTATAATAATTAAATAACGGGTAACCGTAACATTTCAGTAAAACAGCATGAACTCATGAACATTACCTTTACACAATACAAGCACACTTGAAGTCCTCAGACAATTTTAATTACTTAGAACGATAAAAGAAAAGCAAAACGGTATCACCTACCTTCATATCATTTCTCTTGTAGTGTCTCTGGGGGTCAAGGACAGACCTCATTTTCAAAACATTGAGATCTCTCTCCACTTCTTCCGTTATTTCTGGGGCCTTCATGTTAAACCAGCCTTCTCCTTTGGTCTGACTCTTCACTTTCTGTAATGAAACATACTCGCAAATGAGGGATCCAAATCCAACTAGTGAAAATTATAGAACTTGTTCTTTTCTTTTTTTTATAACTTTTTCAATGAATTAACAATTAAGTAACGAATAAATCCATAACCAAGTTCATCCAGGCATCCTAAAAATAAAAAAAATATCCGAGTATGACTGGCCAACGAATGCCAGCACAAGAAATGAAAGGCAAACTTGCCATAAAGTAATTGGTAGATGAGATTTGGTTACAAAATATAATATAAAGCAACAGCCTGAAAACTCATTTCCCCACTGCATAGGTGTGAGAGTACCCAAAGTCACCTGGCCGGCCCAATCCAACCCAAGAGCCAGCAGCAGGGAGCGAACGTAGAGCCTTACCATCCAGAGTCCGACACCGATACCACTAAGCCACTGGAAGCTCATATCATATAATAGCGTAAAAAATTAAAAAAAAAAAAGTTTTAGATTTCCGTGATATGTAAACATAAATAATAAAGTAAAATTCATTACCCTTCGGAATTTCTTCACGGATTTTCTGCTTAAATAATAAGGAATGATTTGTTTCTGCTTTAAAAATTCTGGCTTTAGAGTTTCAGATGCGTCCAAAATTTTCTTCGTTTCGTCAGTGACTGCAACTGAACGGTTCTGGCTCATACTCTGATGATGTAATTCGTCAGAGAGGTTTATGTTGCTGAAAAATCAAAATAAAATAAAGAAATAATAAATTGAAGCACATCAGTACTACACCCACGAAACTAACCACGGAGTATAAAATTCCCCCATATTAGGGATCCAGTGTCACCTGTAACGATAAAAATTGAGAGGCTTCCAGTGTTGTCTCGCACAACTCGTCAGACTGAAGCTAAAATGATTCATTCACTAGCACGATTACTTCGTTATTCATCAAGTTAACCACAAAATATAAACAACTTTCTGAATTTAGAATATGGCAACGTGAAGATTTTCCAGTGTGGGAAAAACTTGTTTTAAGAAATTTAAGGCAAACGAACAACTTTTACATCTAATACATCTTTTTTTTCGCACCTTCTTTTGATCCTTTCCTTGAACTTATTCTCCGTCTCTTGAACAAACTTCTGCGCTTCTTTCTCCGTTCCGACTGCCTCTAAACTCACTCGTTTCACTTCCAGAGAAATTGTTTCTCCGTGAATTACGCTCAAAATGTCTTCCCACAACTTGTTATCGAGTTTTTCACTTTTTGCTAGCAATTCATCTGTAAAAAGTTAAATTGTTATTTTATCAAAAAATGTTTTTGGCAACGGTTCCTGAAGCGAGATCTACCGTAAGCTAGTCGGGATCTAAGCCAAGTTGAAGTAATAGAAACGGGTCAGTTGCCATCATGGGACTTGCCAAACAATCACAAGAAAATGGTGAATCCAGTTCCGGAGCTCGTTTAGTCTCCGACTTCCGCCATTAAATATTTCATCTTATGATCTTTGCAATTCTGTTATAACTATCTTTAAAACCCGTGTAATAAACTTAAATTGATTATTTAAATCTTAAAGGGCAGGGGCTTTCGCAGATGTCCCCGTAGAAATCCATTCCAGAATGATGAATATAATAGCGACTCAAATGAGTATATACAAATCATTCAATTTGCTCCTCGAAACCTTGATAATTACTAGACATTTTGTTCACTTTCGAGCATTGCTTTCATTTAACGTGATTTTGGAATAATAAACAATAAAAGAGGATTCCCGAAAATTTCTCATATGCTATTAAAAGGTCTCAGCTTAAAAAAATTTGGAAACTTTCGATTTATTGTAATAACTTTTGGAATATCTTCTTTTCTGGTTACGTTAATGAGGAAAATAAGAATTTTAGCCTTTATTTAAATTTTCACTTAAAAAAAAAGTTAGCAAACTGCTAATCTCTAAAATAAAGTAGTAAATAGCATACCCATCTGAAGTTATGGAAAAAAAATCTTTGTTCTTACCTTGGACTTCCTTGCCGATATTTGCCAGTGAAGTAAAGAACTTTTTCCTTTCCTCTACAGCGGAGTACATGAGGGAAGGCTCCTCATGAAAAAGAGGAGGAAGAGAGGAACTACTCCAAAACTCATACTGGGAGAGGTCGTTTTCAGCTCCGTCCGGGAATCTACCAACACACCGTTTTCATCTTTCTGGGCCTTTCAGGGAATAATTTTCTTAGTACTGTAATTATTTGGTAATTATAATAACCTCTCAACGGAATAGACTATGCCATATAAGCTTAAGTTTACTTTTTAGTCCTGAATGACGAGGCTCAGTACAGTATACCCTCTAATAACGATTCAGGTACAAATTGCAAAACTCGATATTCTGAAGGGGAAACCACAAAATTTGAAATGTAAATGACAAGACAAAAAACAGAAAACAAAACGTTATTGCATTGAAAACCACGTTATTTGCTCTTTTTATTTTCGCAAAACCTAGTAAAGAAATACTTATAATCAACCAACTTCACGTACTTTTTTTAATAAACTACTCTCAACCGCGAATCTGTAATCGATGAAATCATTTATATTTTTAGGATCGAGTTTCTTTTCACCGTCTTCCTTAATAATGGAAACTTTCTTCTGGTCGCCGTACTTGCGCTCGAATTCCATGTAACAAAGCCATAATCCTAATAATGATTAAACAATTAACTTAGGATACAAAAACTTCGATAGTTACATAAAATACTGAACAATATGAAACTGAGAGAAATCTTTTACATATTTTCCTAAAGGAGGACAACTGGCAACATAAAAACTTTTTTTTTTTTTTTTTACCTGTCTGCGAGTGTCCAAACTGATCAAGAGCCATGTCAAACGCTTGTCGGATGTGCGGGAGAGAAACATTAGTCTCTGTTAACTCTCTCTTGATCATGGAGATGTGTAGATGAATGCAGAAGGGAGGAAGGGAGCTGTATTTCTTATAGTAATTGCGACTGTTATTCGGGCCTAATTAAAGTTAATAAGTGATATATTATTTTTTCGGGGCGACATCATGTATGAAATAATATACATTTGTCGTATATACAATACATACGTTGGTAACCGTAAAATGAAATAGTTTCGGATCCGAACAAGGAATGGCTTCAAACATTTTCATATAAATTCATGGAAAATAGCAGCTCACAAAATACCACCAACCAAAAAAAAAAATAATAATATCCAACTTTCCAAGTAGATCAATTAGCTGACCCCTTAATTTCCTCAAATTTAAATCGCTGCATCACTTATCCCCCGTTCTGTGCTGGATGAATGGCGATTAAATGGGGGCCTCTTTCACAGAACTGGTTTCATATATAAAATTCATATTTCGTTTTAAGTGAAAATCAACACTCATCTCTGAATTTAAATTCTGAGGATCCGTTTGTGGAGAAAATTTTGAAGAAAATTTAATATACTGTAGAGAGGATTGCCAAAAGTAAATAGACACCTTCAATTTTCCATAATTTTTGATTTGATAATAAAAGTCAATAAGTAATAACAGATTTATTGAATCCATATATTTAGAATCGTCTTGCTTTTCCCTTTGCATTATATAAAGCTGACACACATTCTGGCATTCCACTGATGACCTGCGCAATTTGTTCTTGAGGACAATCATCGTGATGTCTATTTACTTTTGTCAACCCTCTGTATATCTTCTCGTAAATCTACTTCGAACTTTTAAGAATTTGAGATTAATTTCTTGAATCTATTAACGACTGATTACATATTTGCTGTATCTAAACAATGATGCAAGACTCGCTTAATTGCTTCAACATGATTCGACTCGAACATTAATTGCCGCCAACTAATGAATAAGAATATAAGCTTTGGACCAACATTATCTCACACACCCGCTATTACGACAATTAAGAATAACTATTAATTAAATCGCAGAGTAATATATACACCATACTTTAGTTTCTGAGAAATTTAGGAAAGGCCAAATCCCACAAAGAATTTTGAGATGGTGAAATTATTTTCAGTTGTGACAGAATATGAAAATAAAGGACGAACTACAGAGTTAACCACTATTACTATTATTATTATTATATATTTATAAAGGAATTAGAGCAGTGTCTTCTAACAGGAATGCGCGATATTTCACGAAAAAGAAAAAAAAAAGTGAAAACTTAGTTATCGTATTTCCCGGCGTATAACACGCACTTTTTTCCCCCCAAAATACTCCAAAAATCACCCTGTGTTAAAATTAACTCGTTAAAATTGTACATGTGAAGTGAGGTAGGAGGTATATTTTTTCCTAAATTTTATTTTCCTAAATTTTCTCTTCAAAATTAGGGTGCGCGTTATACGCCGGGAAATACGGTACTAAAGATGTAGATAATCAAAGTTGCGATTTATAACGTCCATATGGAAATTATATAGGATCAGTTTTTAATCAGTTTTAATTTGTGTGTTGTTTGGAAGAAAAATCCTCTTGAGTACCGCTAGAGAACAATATATGGCATTGGGGTGTCTTGAACCCGAAAAGGTTGGAAACCAATGTTTTAGATGACGACAAAACTTTTTCCCCCCAACCTTTCAATGTTCCGTGTGATGATTCCTCATTTAAACGAAGGGAGAGGAATGTAATGATTCCTCTACTGAAAACACTGATCATACCCAAATTGGAATACTGTTCGGTCCTAACACGCCCATATAAAAAAGAAGACATTAGACAGCTGGAAGAGATTCAGAGAAGCTTCACAGCCCAGATTAAATTACTGGGAAAGGTTACGCGAATTAAACCTATATTCACTGGAAAGGAGAAGAGAAAGATACACCATTATTTACACTTGGAAAATAATGGAGAAACTAGTCCCTAATCTTACTCTGAACCCCGTAACTCCCCAAACAACAGTGGAAAGTAGAAAAAGACGACTGTCGTGTTCCCAAATTAAAGGCTACACAGGGAACATCCTTAATCCTGAAAAAAAAAAGTTTTGTTGCGAGAGGACCACCAAGACTGTTTAATCAGCTGCCCAAATACCTAACACGAGTGGTGTTGCAGCGGACATCTTCAAAAGAAGATTAGACGTCTGGCTCAGAACAATCCCCGATGAGCCGGGCGTACCTGGCTATGTGAGGTGGAGAGTACAAGAAACCAACTCAATACTTCACCAGGCCAACCCGAGAGGAGGGGCGACAAGCTTGACCTTCGTGAAATGAGGAATCATCGCACGGAACATTTGAAAGTTGAAAAGTATATACGCAACAAATATTAAATTGAATGGCGTATTACCTTTGTTTCCGTTAAAAATTTCCAGTCGTTTCACTCTCATTTCTTTAGACAAGATGGCATCATGATGGTTGCACGCTTTCTCGAATAAATCTTTTCGAAAGCCTTTTTTCGTACGATTTATTAACGCCATACATATTTCTGCTCCAATTTTTCCTGATAAACTTTCAATAATTTGTACTTTATCTGAAACATCATAGTACTTTTGAGTTAAAAAGAGGGAAGAGGGGGATTAGCATTTACGATGGCGATTGATTTATATAAATGAATTGTTAAATAATAAATATATTTTTAACTACGATTAGCGACATGATAAAACCAACACTGTTTTCAGCCAACCAACTAAAATCTTTCATTAAACTATTTCTGTAATTCAGTCCTATTATCTTATAGCGATTTAATGACTAAACAATGGATTTAAAAAAAAAAAAAAAAAAAAAAAAAAAAACTTTGCTACATGAAAATTTACAATCCTACCAAACCCAACTTCATGGGCCCTATTACAGGTACACGAGTCTCTAGATCACTTACCTTTACTTTTTCGTTTGATAATGTAAATGGAAGTAAATGGAGCTGAATACGCAAACATTTAGGATGTAAGGATGCTGCTAACTGCACAATTTTCTTTAACTCATTCATTGTTTTGTTTCAAATGCGAGGCAAGTTTAAACTAAAAAGAAAAAATTATTCAAACAAAATTTGAAAATTAGATTGAAACCTGCAACTGGCAATTAGGCTTAGGCCTCATAGCAACCAGCTGAAATGCACATACAGACTGACTTGGAGGCCTATGATTATGGAGTAAGCAAAACAAATCCATGAATTACTGTGGAAACTTGCCCGTAGGATGTTACTCAAAACTATAAAGACAAACGGTTTTAAGTTCAACCTAATGTAACATTTGTGAAACCAAGGTCTTATTGTAAGCCTAAATTTAATAATATAAAATGACTATCTACACTTAAGAGGTACTTCAGTATTTAAAAAAAAATATATATAAACTTAAAATTAATTCATACAATATACGGACAATAGAAAAGTCAATAATCAATTACGATTTGAAGATCTCTCTGGAGTTCTTACATTGAGTCCTGAATATACAAACTATTTTTCAATTTGGTTAAAAAAATAATATCCTATTACAGAACACAGAGGACCGAAACCCATTTTAATGTTTAAGTACGTAACACATTCCTTCAGTCTTCAAATCAATTTTGGGAAGAATCCAAATTTTTATTTGATCAGTAGGCCCATAATCATTACACTTTTAATATTGTACAATGAAGCTTCATTACACAATAGGACACGATTACATAAAAATATGTAATACCCAAAAGGAATAAGAACAGGCCTGAGCTACAGTTACAAATTTTTAAAATGTTGGTAAGAAGTTTAACCCCTTAAGGACGAAAGGTACAAATTGGTAACGTTTCAAATACACGCATTCATAACTTAACCCCTACAGAAAAACTCAGGACTTAAAGGGTTAAATAATTGGGGTTACCCGCTATATATTATTCTGAATTATATGTACAATTTGATATGAATGAATGAAAATACTTTTATTAATAAAAATAAGTATCACAATATCACAATTCTTTACATTATAATAATAGTTTCAACGCAGATTATACAATCGTTAATATGACTACCGTTTTTCACCAGCTTTAGGTTTCATTGGGTTCATGATGATAAACAGTTTATCAGAGAAACCTGATAGAAGAAAAATGCTTTAAGGGATTGGCCTAGTTAACGAGATGCACGCTAATATAATCATTAAAAAAATCAATAAAAGTAAATTACGACAAAAATGTGCATCCCAAAAGTCATTATAAAGATCATAAATGACCCAAGCAAAAATCATTTATTCCGCGTCCAAAATAGTGTCAACATCACCGCGTAATAAATGCTGACTTACCCAGAACAGGAAATGAGCTGCACTCAAGTTCGACGAATTTGCTTCGAAGATAGAGAGCAATTTCTGAGTGACGATATCGACATATTCCTCCACGCCCCAAACTTCATTTAAAAGATGGAAAAGGTCTTGGAAGAAGCATTCCAAGAAGGAAGGACCAATACACGCCAACGCTTCATCGTACAACTCGAATAAATTATTGACCTATCGAAGAGATTATTTTCTTATTTTTTACTGATAAAAATGTAATATCGGTTAATGCAGGGTGGTCCAACGCGAGCCACATGTGGCTCATGGGACAATTTCTGTGGCTCACAAAGGGTTCATAGATCCTTATAAAAACTAACGAATTTATACTTCTACTTATATTAATATATTTATACAGTATATTGGATATATTACCATCATTAAATTTGCGTGTGTGGCAACACAACCTTTATTAGATTAATTTTGTGGCTCACAATGGTGAAGAAGTTGGACCACCCTGGGTTGATGCATTAAATTTTAACGACGGCCATCATTAGGTATACAGATAGGATGCAGATAAAAATAGAATACGGTATATCTCTAAGATAATTCCTTTTGAATGCATTTACCTTTTCTTTGGGAGTAAGTGATCTTATGGTCTTACTCTCGTTTACTTTTTCTTTTTTCTTATCACTTTCTTCTTCCTTTTCCGTTTCTTTGCTGTCTTTCTCCTCTTCTTCCTTTTCTGTTTCTTTGCTGTCTTTCTCCTCTTCTTCCTTTGCGCACAGATGGTTCTGAATACCTTCCATCATCATTCTGCCTTTCAGTTTCCAAACATTCTTGTCATCCGGAAATTTGGTCACCAAGTCACTAAAATCAACAGGATCTAAACAGCAAGTTCATAATACAATATATATATATAGGCCTTCCCAAGAAAAAAATTCATTAGGTTCAAATACAGAAACCTATAACAACCTATCGGTTTCTGTTGTAGAACCTCTGAAAAGTTTTTCAAAGATATATATATATATATATATATTTTTACCCCTAAGCTTTTCATAATCTTAAAAATGTTGGATTGATCACCTACTCTGCTAATGTTTGAGCTCATGCCCGCCTCTGTGCGTGAGAGGAAGGGGAAGAGGTTTTGGATGTTACCCGTTACCTTGAGTGTCTGAATTTGGTTTGCTATTTAACCCTTTAACTGCTAACATATGAAAACCAATACGCGCTACTCCAAGCAAAGATTTTAGAGCTAGAATTTCAATTTGATATTAAAGTTTTGAAATAGAGCTTAACTCGACATGACGCTACAGGCAAGGATCTCTGTACACGAATATATTTGGGTTTGGTGGTTAAAGGTTTAAACTTTGAAGCTAAGGATGAAAGGATCAGGTACGTGGCCATCATAAGGAGCCCTACTACAAAAAATCTATTATTATATACTTGAAGATACTGTCCCTGAGGCGATGAGCAAAGGGAAACTGATGAGCCACCGAAAAGAACTCTAAGAAGAGTTGTGCCGAATCAAACTCCTTCAAAGCATTGTTATAAACTGCTTTAGGTAAGCCACAATCCAACACCTGTTGAAGAGGGAAAATTATTATTTATTGTACTTTAATTCTTCCATTCCAACCTGTTTCTTATCCATAAATATCAAGTTTGAATACATATTTCTTCTCTACCTTTCCTCTGTTCTCTGCTGCAATTTCTTCCAAACCTTCAACATTCGTGGCTACTGATTTTTTGTTCAGGAACTCGATGTAAAGAAGCTCGAGCCTGAAGTACTGACAAAAAACAAAATAAAAATTTATCTTATCGTAGTGAATGCCTTACTTTTCCCTAATCTTTAACATAATTACACAAATATTTTATTCACCTCAGATTAGTACTAAACTTAGTCAATTTACAAGCTTTTATATTCGGTTTCTTCTTAACTTATTGTTGTGGCAGTTTCTTTAGATTTACTCGATTCAGTGGAATACGATGAGAAAGGCATACGTAGATTTTCAATTAACCAGATTAATTGGTTAATAGAGAAATCTGGTTACCCGTTAAAGATCTCCTGAATGGATGAAAGCCTCCCCAACCAGATATAGTACATTTAGTACATGACCAGGGGTTTTACATCTTATCTGAAGGCTCTGAAAAGAATCTGATCTGTGCCCTTTAAGTGAGGATCACAGTTTTCTGACTGTCCCCTAATACCTGATTTTACAATCATTTTCAATTGGTAACTCTGAATGTACTTTACTATCTGGTTATACTTCCATGAAGTAGGTGTAATAATATGTCTAACTTTTTTATTACAGATACAATTTGAAATGGAGTCTTAAGCCTACACTAGAAAAAATATTCACTTTATAAATACATACAAACTTGCGTAACGTTAACAGCTTACTTTTCAATATGAATAACAAATAATAGCAAATCAATGTTAAAATAAAACTACCTTTGGGAGGATGAGGAAAAGAGTTATCTAAAGCTTACCATTAACTCGTCTGCATACTCTGTGCGTGTATAATTTAGTTTTCCAACAGGAGGCGAAGGTCCGGCCGTTGATTCTTTTAAAGAAAACTTTAACTCACCTCTTTGGTGATTATGAGTGAATGTGGGTGGTACAAAGGAGCCCTTGACAAAAGGATGCTTCGAGCCTTATGAAAGTTCCTTCTTCCTTCCATCTCCCATTGTGCCCATGAAACCCAAACGTTTTCGTCATTGCCATGATACCGAATCTGCTCTGCAAAAGCTGTTGAAACCTTCATAAAACGCAAAAAGAATTATCTAGAAATCTGTCCACTTTCAGCTTGAACCTTTATATATACTGGTCAAAAAAAGAAACGCAATTAGCTTGCATATGGTGTAAAATTTAAGTTGTTAGTGGTATTATCACAGTTTCAAGATTATGGTTAAATGTTTGTTCAAATCTTTTAAAGCCACTCAGTGCATGTTTTTAAACCTGACTAATCCCGGCTAAGACGCCATTTTGTTACAAACAATAAAACAGAGATTAAATTGAATGTATTCTTTATGAAGGCATGCATTTTTTCTTTGACTTCACAGAATACACACTGCCCGTTGAGAAAACCAAACTTTTCCCGCGATTGAGGCATGCCACGACTCTCAGAGGTCAACAGAGGTCGTCTTGGGCATGTTGGATGCAGGCATGTCTGCTGTCCAAGTTGCACAACGAATGCATGTGCATCCCAGCACAATCTCTAGGCTTGTTAGACGGTACAATGCCACAGGAAGTGTTCAGGACCTGCCAAGACGTGGGCGACCTCGTGTGACGACCCAACGCCAGGATCGCCACATTGTACTGCAGCACCTGCGTCATCGGCAGCGGAATGCTCGTCAGACAGCCAGAGAGACACCTGGTATCCACAACAACAGAATTAGTGACCAGACCGTCAGAAACCGACTCCGTAATGCAGGACTCCGATCCCGCAGGCCCTACAGAGGTCCTTTTCTCACTGATGCAAGAAGGCAACGACGCCTGCAATGGGCCTATCAGCACCGTGACCTATCGTGGGCCTATCAGCTCTGACTGCCCAGCGCTACAGGGATGAGATTCTTCACCCACATGTTCTTCCATTCATGAGGCAACATCCAGAATTGGTGCTCCTGCAACAGGACAATGCCAGACCTCATGCAGCCAGGATAGTGCAGGCGTACCTGCAGGGACAACAGGTGCAGACCTTACCATGGCCAGCCTTCAGCCCAGACATGTCACCGATAGAGCACGCATGGGATGAACTTGAACGGCGAGTTCGCAGACGTCAGCATCAGCCGCAGAACATCAGGGAACTGACCAATGCAATTATTGAAGAGTGGAGGGCCATCCCTGTTGCTTTCCTGCAGAGACTGTTGAGGTCGATGAGGGCCAGACTCCAAGCCTGCATTGTGGCTAGGGGTGGCCATACGCGTTATTGACTTTGTTATGTTAAAGAATCATTTACTATATACTGAGTCCTCATGTTTATTAATAAATCTCAAAAATTGCGTTTCTTTTTTTGACCAGTATATCAGGTCATCCCATAAGTAATGTCGTTTTTTAGATCGGAATTTGAAGGACAAAAAAAAACTCAACTGAAACTTTTTAATTACTATATATTTTCCATTGGAATCGATGACACTCTGCCAACGTACACTCTGCCAACGTCCTACAAGCTTTTCAATGCCATGTTTATAAAATTCAGGCGGTTTTGAGGCAAAAAATGTACAAAGACTGGTGCGCAGGTCATCTAAAAAAGTATACTGTTTCTCGTCAAGATAGTTTTGCAGACTCCTGAAGAGATGATAATCTGAAGGCGCAAGGTCTGGAGAATATGGAGGATGTGGAAGTTTTTCCCACCCAAGCTCCTCAATTTTCGCAGAAGTGATCCGAGCGGTATGAGGACGTGCGTTGTCGCGGTGGAACACGATTCCTTTCCGATTAACCAAAGAAAGTCTCTTTTCTTTTAGTGCAGTGTTCAATCGATCCAGTTTTTGACAGTAGACTTGAGCGGTGATTGTTTGGTTGTGTGGTAAGGTTTCAAAGTGTATTACACCACCTTTATCCCACCAAACACTAAGCAACACCTTCCGAGGGTGAAGATTTGGTTTTGGCTGTGGTGTCGCTGGTTCTCTGGCACAAACCCACTGTCGATGGCGCTTAACATTCTGGTACAGTATCCACTTTTCATCACCAGTCACTAAACAGTGCAAAAACGGATCCTGGAGTTCACGGGAATGAAGAGCTGTGCTAATGTTTACCCACACCCTCAGATTGTTGACCAACAATTCATGTGGCACCCATTTTCCTAACTTAGGCCCTTTCCCGAGTTGTTGCAATTGTCGATGGATGGTGGACAGGGGTGAATTGAGTTTCTGGGCCAATTCTTCGACAGTTCTTGAACAGTCTTCTTCAAGTGCGGCTAACAGCAGGTCATCATCAAACTCAGCAGGGCGTTCAGAGCGTGCTGCATCTGTCAAACAGCAGTCACCATTCCTAAACTTTTGAAACCATCTTTGACATTTCCTCACACGCAGAATATCGTTGCCATAAACGTCCTGAATGTTTCGCGTTGCTTCAGTAGCACTATTCCCTTTTTTGAACTTGTAAAGCATTATATGCCTGATATGCTCTTCTGATACGGCCATGTTTATGAAGGGTTCACATAAAGCAAAAACACGTCTTCGCTGGTCAAGGTCTGTAAAGTATGTAGCGAAACACGATAGATCTCCTCTTAGATATAACCTTCGGAAAATTTATGCTTAAACCGAGTAGAACTAGTTTAAATTTAATCTATCATAAAAAACGACATTACTTATGGGATGACCTGATATATTTCTTGAACTCATATAGGACCTAATTGGGTCATTCTCTGTCAGATCAACCAGTGCCTAACACCCTCATCTCTCAGATTTTGCTGAAATTTGGTTTATAGGGAGTTTGTGGGCCCTGAATCCATTTCTGAAATTATAAGGTCAATCCAACCAACGGTTCAAGAGATATGACCTCGGGAAATTTGAGGTCACTTGCGAGGTCACTAACATTTGGCGACCCATAACTTGGGTAATAATGGTCACAATTATATAAAAGTATATTATTTAGAATCAGAAAACGACAAGGAATCCAAATATGCAAGTTTTAGAACTCTAGGTTGAAAAATAAAAAAGTTACACTGTAACCAAAATTTGAGGTCACGATTTGACCTCTGGGGTATCAAATGAGAATTTTTTTTTTAAATGTAAAAAATGAAGGCATAGGCATTGGCTATTAGAATCAGCAAAAAAAAGTTTGTTTATGTTAGTATTTTTCATGTAACTAACATATAAGTGAACACCATATTCATAAGTTGTGCGTCAATTCTACCTATTTTTTCACACTTAAGCTCATAATTTGACCTATAGAAATTAAAATTACATTTTTTTATAGATATAAAAACAAAGGCAAAAAATGTAAAATTGTATTTCACTGCTAATCTACACTGGCAATAATAGTTATAATAGTGAAAGGGGAAGACCTACTTAGAGGATTCATGTGCTAGCCTAATACAATTTTTGCATGCTCGATGCTCTCATCAATTTCTTTTTGTGGAAAAATGTATTGAATTCTGCTGCCTCCTCTTAGGGTAGGACAACTCATTACAGTTAATATATGATGTCCTGGCACTGCACATGAATCCTTGTTTGATGGATAATAATATGCACTTGATCCTGATGACCCAGAGGGATGTAGAAAGTTCACAGTGAAATCATCAAACTCTTCACAATATTCCTCCACAATTCCATACCAAACTTGCATGTCATAAATGCAGCCAACATACTCTCCTGGTTTGACACATTTTAGGTTACCAAGCATTGCAGGTTCATTAGTAAAATGACTTTTCCTTATTCTTTTCTTTTCTCCAATGCCACTTGAAATGGGATACACCATCAGTTCTTCCTTGTTTAGGGGAACAAATCTATGATATTTCTGAGTTCCAGGAATAGCCCTACTATCCTTGAATCGATGTTCCAACCGTTCTTCTGCATCTTTCAAATCAGCTGTAGTTACAAAGAAAAAATTTATCTTCTTGCTCAAGTTTTCTTCACAAAACTGAAACATGTGTTCTGGTGTAAGAATTTGCCTCTCTGTAGTTCTCTGCAAACTGGCACGAGCAGTAGCTCTTTTCACTGTTCCTCCAATCCCATCACATGCATTTTTGCCATGGGATGTAGCAAAAAGTGCCATTCACAGACAGACCAAAATCCTCTTCATGGTAACAGAGATTTGTGAAGTTGTATCTGTTCTTATATTGGCCAGCACATCCATCTGAGAAATAGTGCACCTTCTTCAATTGTGGGCATCTGAATTTAACATATGTCATAAGCTTCAATATGAATGAGTAAACCATTATAGTGTTGTGTTTTAGTGATGCAGATAAGAAACAGACACTAAAATGGCTAAGTTCCTGGTCTGCAGATGATCTATAATAGATGACAAAAGGGTGAACTGTACACTGTGAATTGTCCCAGTGAAACCCTTGGGCAGCATCCTGGACAATGAAAGAATAATTCTCAGAGAAATCACCTACTATAACTACCTCGCTCTGAGGTGGTAGTGTTTCTTTCAACTGCTTGAAGTACTGTGATTGTTGCTGAGCAACAAAGTGATGACGAACCATGCGGGATATTTTCATGCTTAGGGATGATAAGTATTCATGAAGTGGCTCCACCTTATCAACCATTGTACAACGTCAACAGTCACCCATTGCTTGTAAGATATTTCATTTGGAGCTGATTTCACACTGTCAAGTAACTCAAGAAAATCCAGGACACCCTCTTCTCTTGGGCAATCATTGCAAAGTTGCATCATGCAAGTCTCTCTTTCTGTACTGCAGACACTGTAATCCATAAGATCCTTGTATGAAAGACCTCTTTCTCCCAATGCAGCCAGCTGCAATTTTGGATTTTGATGGTATGTGCAGACACAGACAGAATGAGTCCCACCACTACCGGCAAGCACACAATATGATGGCCGTAATTTTGCAAATGTGGAAAATCCTATTTTGGGATTCTTTTCATCATTTTTATATAGTTCAAACATCTCTCTTAAATTCCCGAGGACCAATCGTTTTTGCACCTTCATTGCACCTTCAGCACTGATAACTTTCACGCAATCCTTTTGGCCAGGACACATACGACTAACCTCTTCTGACTCATAGAATCTTCTAACTATATCTTTGTGTTCTTCAGATATCACTTTTCCTTTGCTCATTAGTGGAATCTTCGGAAGGATTCCATGTTCTGATTTAAGTGAACGGCTTCTTTTCACCATGTATGTTGTAGTTTGAAAGAAACTAGCTGTTTTTTCAATTGTGTATGGTGAGAGTGTCAATATTTGTAGTTTGTGATGGTGACATTTGCTCTCCAGGAATGACTGTTTCAATTCATTCATTAATTTGTCTAGATGTTTTTCAGATTTAGTTTCAGGTTTTGAAGTATCACTTACCTCCTCGGTAATTTGAACACCATAACTGAGTTCTAGCCTCTCCTTCAGGTGTTTCTGAGCAGATGATAGCTTACCACGAGCCTTGCGCTTTTTCTGGCTTAATGACAGCCCTTCTGAAAAGAACAGAAAAAAAGGTTTCACACACCTGAATATTAGTAATTAAATATTAATTATAGTACCTTAAATGCTATATAATTGGCTATATAGTAGATCAAACAGACCTTGTAGTAAAGTATAAGTTATTATATTAATTTATTACTTACTTTTTTTAACTGGTGTTTGGTCCAGAAATGCTAGAACTGGTTCAACTGAAGTTGAAGGATTTTCCTTTATCAAGCAATCACTGTCATTGTCCAGATCTTGAATTGAAGAGATGTTACTCAAGCCACTGATAGTAGATGATTCATTTGAATCCTGCTCAGACTCGTTGTTTTCAGTGGTACTAAGTATAGTGGGGTTTTTCATTATCAGTGTCCAGCAGTTCACACACAACAATGAGTCTTTTTTCACTCTTCCAGCACATTTTTCAACAAGTACATCAGTCACTTTTCTAAGATTGATTGTTATGCGTTTCTTGTGTTTTTGAATAGGGTCCTGGCAGTATTTCAAGTGCCGAACCATTGTATTTTGATCTGTAAAGATATTTTACAATTAGGTAATATATATTTTTTAGAAAATATATAGCTATACACACTTAATATTTTAGGCCTTGATAGTCTCTGAGGCTCATTAAAACACCATACCCACCAGCCACCCACAGTGCTGGCTGGAACTGTACTAACCTGTAGACAAGGAATTTTGCAACTATCTGTGTTGATTCTGCACTTAGACAAGTAGCAACATGTTTCAACAGGTTTGTTTAGGCTACATGTGAGCTTAGTCTTCCCCTTTCACTATTATAACTATTATTGCCAGTGTAGATTAGCAGTGAAATACAATTTTTATTAAATTCTTGGAGCTTGAGGTCAAATTGATAGCTAAGATATAAAAATTCCTTGAAATGACAAGCAATTTATAAATATGGTGTTCACTTATAAGTTAGTTACATGAAAAGTACCAACATAAACAAACTTTTTATGATTGTTTCTATTAGTCAAGAACTCTGACTTTGTTTTTTATATCTATAAAAAATGTAATTTTAATTTCTATAGGTCAAATTATGAGCTTAAGTGTGAAAAAATAGGTAGAATTGACGCACAACTTATGAATATGGTGTTCACTTATATGTTAGTTACATGAAAAATACTAACATAAACAAACTTTTTTTTGCTGATTCTAATAGCCAATGCCTATGCCTTCATTTTTTACATTTAAAAAAAAAATTCTCATTTGATACCCCAGAGGTCAAATCGTGACCTCAAATTTTGGTTACAGTGTAACTTTTTTATTTTTCAACCTAGAGTTCTAAAACTTGCATATTTGGATTCCTTGTCGTTTTCTGATTCTAAATATATATACTTTTATATAATTATGACAATTATTACCCAAGTTATGGCTCGCCAAATGTTAGTAACCTCGCGAGTGACCTCAAATTGCCCGAGGTCATATCTCTTGAACCGTTGGTCGGATTGACCTTATAATTTCAGAAATGGATTCAGGGCTCACAAACTCCCTATAAACCAAATTTCAGCAAAATATGAGAGATGAGGGTGTTAATTTCAATTTTTTTTGGTTGATCTGACAGAGAATGACCCAATTAAGGGTGGGATATGGCATATTGCTATATTTTAATCCAAATAATATGCTTAAATAGGAGAGAACACTTGAGCTGTGTGGTAGGCTGTAATGAGCTTACAATGCTTAAATCATTACCTACCTTCTACCTATAGCCTACAAAATCAACCCAGGATCTGTTCTCTTTTAGAAGCATTATAAGGGATAGCCTATACCTGGAATCTCATCTATGGTTCATCTCTAAGAAGCACAAACCAGAAACCTACTCTCTGCTGAATTTAAAAGCATAACTTTGCATTCTCTCCATATACCTCATTTTTATTGCCAAAATAAAATTAACACAATCACTTTTTAACATATATTAAACAGACCCATCTGTATTCCAAATAAGCTTATATAGTTGCTTTTACATTTATAGTCTAGCCTAATTTCCCTAATAAACCCTAGGAATTCCTTCTATTTGAATAGATCTACCATAAGTAAAATGTACACCTTATCATGACTCCAGATTTGAAAAAATTTACTGGAGCACAGCTCTGAATTTACTTTTTTTTCCCTTACACCACTAGATAGGTTAATGATAGTAAACTCTTGAATTGACGACATACTAATTACAAATTGTTTTAGCTAAACATAATAATACAATAATGTACAGTTTATAACTCGCCTTAAGTTTATTTATTCATTGCAGCAGCAACAGTGGACGATGTTAGACCTTGCATGTAGGCATGTTGTTGTGAATTTACCGCCATGTATGCTTGGCCACTGATCAATGGCTTTCTGTGTGATCATTACAGCAGATCTAGTGCCTGGAGCTGGACCCTCCTTCACAATTCTGCACAGCTTAGTCAAATGAGATGGCTTAATGGATCCTTTGTGTTCAACAATGTAACCAAGAATGGAGAATGTCCCTTCAGCTGGTGCTTCACTCCAGGCAGTTGATCCATCTTTATCAAAATGCTTTAATCTCTCTCTGATTCCTTTCCACAGCTGTTCTATATATTCTGTCAGCCAATTTATCACTGAGTCTTTTGTAAAACTACTTTCAGATCTGGTTTTGGATGGTCTAGCAACTTCAGCAACCTGGTAGTAATCAGAACGTTTCTTGATGTATTTGTAAACTTCATTTAGGATGTAATCCTCAGCTGTTAGTTCCTTTTGCTGCCCTGTGGTATCGTGCTTAAATTCAGAAACTACATCATTTGCATTTCCTCCATTAGCTAATTTGGAAATTGTTTCCATCACTCTTAACATAACAGTTTTCCCTCCTTCTTTATAAAATATATTTTCTACAAATTCTGCACTAACTGTGGTTTTTTGAGCTACTTGCAACATAATCTTTGTTACATAGGAAATCAATACATAGAACTTGGCACTAATTTCTTTCTCTTGTGGATGATCAAAAAACACACAATTTTCCACAAATCTGTCAAATTGATCAAATTCGTAATTAACCATGCGAGTATCAGATTTGAGTTTTGGTCTCTTAAAACCAATGATATTGTCAAGAACCATATTGGTATAGTCAAGGTCTGATCTCAGATTTGAAGTGTGATTCTGAATAAAGTCTAAAAGCTCACTTAGTTTACAAATTTTCTTCAATGCATCAACGTGGGCTCTGTTCACAAGATGCATTAAGTCCCATCGAAATTTGAAATTTTCTCCAAACAACTTTTTCATTTCGTTTTTAAATGGCTTGTTGTCCTTACAAAAAGCCCCATCTCCAACCATTCCAGATACCTTGGATTTAATTGCTTCTTCAGATAGTTTCAAGTGATTAGGAGACCAACACATCAAAAATTTCATTGGCCAAATAAACTCCTGATTTGCTGCGTACTAAATTTATCCCAGCAAGTTTTACAGTCTTATCTTCTTCACTCATAACTAATACAACTAGCATGCTTAATCCCAAAATTGTTCCAATGTCAGCTGTTATTGTTACTGAAGTTTGTTCTAAGAACCACTTTACAGTTTGTTCTTTAAGTTGATTATCTAATAGCTCACAAATTGTCTCACACGCATGTGTGCTATGATTCAAATTTCCAACCTCACAACCTGACCTATGTAATACAGCTAGAAGTACTGGATATAGAGCCCATGCAGTGTTTGTTTTCATTATGTAGTATAAGATGTTGCCACATAAGTCTTCTATGCGTTTAGTAGTGTTCCGAGAAGATGTTTTCATCACTTCATAAACAGCAGCTCTTTGATGATGCTGAAGTTTAATTAAATGTCTCTTCAGGTGGGTTTTCAGATTTCTAAACCATCTCTCTTGATTTTCTCCTTGTTTGCCTACATAGGTTAAATCTTTAACATTGAAGTAACCTTTTATGTTAGAATGTTTGTCTGAAGCACATGCTTTGAGGTCTGTGCAAGCTAAGCTATGCAATATAATGTAAACATTTTATCATCAGAAGCATCATCAATATCTTCTTGATTATCATCATCTTCATCCTCAACAGCTATATCTACATCAGGCATATTAGTGTCACTATTTGCAATGTTTTCCATTATATCACTTGGTACTGAAAATTAATCATCAGCATGCCCTAGATCCTTCTTTTCCACCAATTTGAATGTAGATTTGATCAAATCATTGTTCAGGATTTCTTGTATTGATTTACACTTGCTTAAATGGGCTATGGAAATGTCAAATTTGTTGCTTTTTGCTTTATTAGATTTGGATGCAACACTTGAACTTGAAGGCATATTTGACTCTTCTCTTTATTAACCACAACAGCTTGGTGAGTTTCTTTTGTTAGGCGCAAAATTGCATTCAATGTCTTCTGGATTTGGGAATTTTCAAATTCCTCTAAAGCAGTTTTGTTAGTCTGATGCGCAGATTCCTCACTTACCTTTTGTTTCTTAGGTGGAGGAGAAGCACTTTCTTCAGTCTGTGAAACATCTAGTGAAAAAGTTTCATTTTCTAGATTAGCAGTTGATGAAGTTGGTTCATTTTTCTGAGGTCTAGCACTAGCACATTTTGTGAACAAACTAAATGACTGCTTTGCCGTATCTCTTTGCTGCACTTCATCCTGGTATTTCTTTACTGCAATATCTAAGCTGTGGGCCCAAACTCTGGGACCTCTTGTATTGTAACAAATATTTTTTTGGAATTAAAATGTTCCTCCCAGTTTTGCTTCTTTGAATATTTGTTCTTGCATTGACCACAAAAGTAACCCCTTTTAACACCCTCACTTTTCTCTCCAACTTCATCAATATTAGGATCCATTATTGATTATTGACTACCTGAAAAAATACAAAATAAGTAAAAGTTAGTAAATATAGTATGGTAAAAGTGAGTAAAAGTAAGTAAATATAGTACAATGAAAGTAAGTAAAAGTAAGTGCTTTAAACTTAGTAAAAGTAAGGAAGAGTAAGTAAAAGTAGGTAAGTTAAAGTAAGTAAAAGTAAGTTTAAACTTAACTAAACTTTTCAATTCTAGAGTCATGGTGGATTACTTAAAACCGCACAAGTAATTATCTGGCCAATTTATCAAACCTGGCCGAGATCAATGGAACATAGTCCAATCCTGATAATTTTATATTAAAAAAATATACATTTTAATAAAATTTTAATTATCAAAACATTGAAGCTTAACAAAAAATAAAAATAATTGTTAAATATGGAATTACCAACTAAACTTAAAATAACTAAATTTGTAATTTAAAAAAATTGGTTTGTACAAGAACGTATACGCAAAAAAATTGCATAACATCTAGCGGATGAACAAAACCCAAACCCAAATTTACTTTTCTCATGGTCAAATTTACTGGAGCAATGCTCCCAAGATCCCAGGAATCTGGAGTCATGCACCTTATATGGTATACTTCAACATGTGAAAGTATGAGAGAGATAAAATTAAATACCTCATCATAAAACAACCTCGACTTTGAAAATGATATTCTTAACCTCCAAATGTCAGAATGAGCTGGCCATAATCTGGACATTAGCCTTAACCTCCTCAAAACTCTCTGGCTAATTGCGAGACCTATTTTTTATTCTTTTGAAGATCAGCATTTTCTGAAAAGAAGAACAATAAAGCTTTTCTCTTCTATAAATTTTATCTGCTTCATGATTATTTTCAGTTGTTGAAGTAGATAGGTAAGTCTACTATTTGAATCACAAAAAGGATTATTTAATTTACTTTTAATTCACTACAGTCTTAGTAAATTGTATATTAAAAATATCTTTTCTTCATATTGTTGATAATAAATGCACATCATTGCAGCTTGTCCAGCAAATATCATTAAGTACAGGTAATGATATTTGCTGGACAAGCTGCAATGATTTGTACATTTATCAACAACAACATGAAGAAACCTTTTTAAGTACAACATACTTTCCATTAAAACATTATGCAACAAAGTAGTACTAACCTGACTTCTTAGGGTAATGAGCTCAATTAACTTTATATCAAACATAACATAATTGACATAATTTTGCTTCTCCCTCTTGGACTTGGAAATCTGGTACTCAAAATCTCTTCTCTTTTGAATAAGTTTTCTGTATATAGAAATTTTCTTATAAATGTCAATGGCAAATATTATATACTTGGGTAAGCACCTAACTTCCAACTTCATATCCACTGATCACAAAAGTAAAGGCACATTTATTAAGAATTTATAGTTTCATAGTTTTTGATATCTGATCTAATATAAAACAAATCTAATACAGAGTTTAGGAACTACCAGGTTTTGGTGGTGATCCACCTATTTCATCCATTAAACCAATCAGGGTGAACCTTATACCTGGGTTAGTTACACTACGTTAGGTGGTGGTTTCAGGTTGGCTAGTTATTTCACACATGAATAACTTTCAGCCAATCAGGAATAAATAAAAAAATAGGCAACCTCAAAACTCAATATTTACTTAAAACAAATTACAAATAATTTTTGTAAGGAACAAAGTTTCATTACACAACATTTTTAACTGACTATACACCATTATTATTATTATAAACATTATATAATGGTTAGCTAAATCATTTTAACTTACTTAATTTCATCCAGTGTCAGAAGTCCAACTCTTTCCAACTGCTCAACTTCAGGCACCATTTCTTGTATTTTTTGTTCAACAAACTCAGCCATTTTGTTTGGCTTTTACAAACTAACATTTACCTGGAAAATACCATATTAAAAAATATGGAGTTTTAGAATTAAGATTTTTAAGCCATTTTTAAACAAATTTGGTAGGCAGAACCTACCCAATTCCAGAAGAAACTACTAAGTGAGAAAGCCTTATACAAATAGCTAGAAAACCATCAACAAAGGTAAACCAACTGAGTTTGAGCATAAGTTTTACATTACAAAGTGCTTTCATCACCCCCCCCCCCACACACACACACACACACATGGTGGGGGAAGCCGGGTTAAATCCTCAGGGCCTGGAAAGAGGGGAGGATAAAATCTAAAACTATTAATAAAGCAATTGATTAAATAACAGAGGAAATATAATTAATAAACATACATTTTATAGAGATCATACTGTATATTTTGAATAGTGACTTGGACATATAATCAGTTTGCTTGTTATGTACACAAAAACATTCATAATAAAATACTGAGTAAACAGGGGGACCCATATACCAATCCTTCCTTGGGGCCTGTGGCAGCCGTGCATACATACAAAAAATGTTCCATAATTTTGTATGCCAATAGTTCCAGTAACTAAAAATGAAAATGGTACCAGTATGTTTTAAAATACCAGCTAAACAAAAAAATTCAAAGTTAAAATATGGAAACCATATCCATAATCAAGGCAAAAAATCTAAACTGCAAAACACCAAAAAAAAAAAACCATTGAAATGGGGTCATGATGCTGGCAAGTGAATATTTGAAGACAAGTTTATTCACCTACCAGATACTCTGTTAGTAAAGTTACAGCAGCTGCTTCTAGTTCCTGGGAAGGGAGATTGAACTGCTAGTGATGACCACTGGAGTACCTCAATTGTCTAAAAATCCTTTAACTGCAGCACTACCCACACTGCCAAGAATGAAAAAATCAGGATGAGCAAATTCACAATTTTGGTTTGGTCAGGATTATGCAAGTTGGTTTGCTCCTAATAATTTAAAATTAGGTTCTCACTTTTATGATCTCTGGGGCATACCCTGTCTGCCTCTTTTTATGACTTAGCTACTCACTCCTCTGCTTATGGTGGGAGGATTTAAGAGAAGTACGGTACAGCCTCCTTTGTCCAATTTATTCAGAAAAACAAAAATGACCCTTGCAATGTTAATTACATTAGCAAGCAAGTTTTTACGGGTAACAAAAGAAAACATGAACCATTTTATTAATCATACACCAATGTGCATCCACAACCAACTAAGCATTTGGACAAAACAAAACAAAGTTGCTACAAACCAAACAGAAAACATTAGGCCCATACTACACACAAAAACATGAACATCATAAAAACTTCACAGAATTAGTAGCCATCACCAGCCCATTACCAGACAAAGGAAACAAGACTTATAAAATATGATACAAAGAACTTACATAAACTAATGCAAAACAAAGATTATTATTACAGGGGCAATGTCAATGAGTGGTTACCCAAATTATGTAAACCTGTTAAGTCCAAGATATGTCATTTTATACTCCAAATGCAATATCATTCATATCACAATCATTAAAGGTATTCTTGGCTCAATTAGTGCAAAAGTAATGTTTAAAACAAAAATATGTGTTAGCTCTGGCTTCAGCATTTGTACAGGTGTTGGGGAAGAAAAAGGTTTGTCCAAATTTACTTCAATAAGCAAATGTCCTGGCCAACATACATTTAGGGATTATTTCCCATGCTGGCACCAGTGGACCCACAGGAATCCACGAGTGCAATGATCTCAGAAAGGGGAGAGAAATTAACAAAAAATAATAATTTAAGGTTATACAATTTTGGATGTGTGTTTGCATTAATATGTTCTTCATAAGGCACTTAAAAATACAATTTAGTTCATAGCCTGAGAATATTCAAAATTCATTGTGATACATACTGATAAATGAAATTAGGCCTTTCAATAAGGTCTTTATAAAGGAAATCAGGCATTAAAAAATGGTTAGGATATTTACATGATAATACAAGACAGTCAGAACCAGAAAGGCAAACTCGTCAAAAGTACTTTTGGCAAGTTTGCCCATCTGGTTCCAACCACATCATATTATGTGACCCAAACAAGTCAGATGTGCCCTTATTAATGGTTAAACAACAGTCAAAACAAGTCTACAGGATCACCTACCATGGTTTCTTTTCTCAAGTAATGGGCATAATATTGCCTCAGAACTCTGATTATTTTCTATACTAAGAGAATTTAAAATCCATTATAATCACTTAAAAAAAGAAGAAAAATATTTTTAGAAATTCTGAAGGCCTGACTTTCCAAGAAGGCTCTGGCCCAATGGGATTACTGAGACCTCCCAAGCAGGACTGGATTAATCATTAGGTACTGTAGCCTTAGGCCCTCATATTTTTTAGGCCCCAATTTTTACATCATAAACCCTAAATCTTTGTCACAAGGTTGGTTAAGTCTTATCATATATAGGTATATAACTGCATAATTATATCTTCAGAGATTGAAAATAAGAGTTTTTAGTTTTAGTTGAGAATTTTTATATACAGGGTGTACATAAAGTCAGGATCTATTTTTGTGAAAATAATTATTTTTTTCTATTTTTCTTTTCAGAAGCCCTTAGAATGAATACAGAAGAGCGTGTGGCAATAGTAATTTGGCGAATCGAGGGAAAGAAATACAATGACATCAGAGAGAAGTTTAGAAGGAGATTTCATAAGCTGGGGCCAATAGACAAGACAATA
This sequence comes from Bathynomus jamesi, assembly GCA_023014485.1. Lineage (NCBI taxonomy): Eukaryota > Metazoa > Arthropoda > Malacostraca > Isopoda > Cirolanidae > Bathynomus > Bathynomus jamesi. The sequence goes on from JAJOZX010000401.1 coordinate 1,105,082, forward strand.
CAAAAATTGGTGAACAAATTTAAATGAACAGGATCTGTAAATGATGAAGCAAGATCAGGACGACCGTGTATGTCAGATCTTACTGTGAATGCAGTACGCAGAATTATCACTGAGGAGCCACGTACGTCCATTCATGCTGCATCACACAGACTCGGCTCCTGATGTCATCTGTGCACAAAATTCTGAAAGTTAATTTGCAGAAGAAAAGCTATCATTTGCAGGTTTTACACGAGGAAGATTTCCCTCGATGAAGTGCTGTGTGTGCTGATCTCATAGAACAAATCTGGAGTGATAATTTAATGGACAACATTCTCTTTAGTGATGAAGCCACTTTCCATACATGTGGAAAAGTAAATCACCATAACTGTCAAATTTGGGCAGATGAAAGACCGAATGATTTCGTCCAAAATTGGGAAAGAGACTCACCTAAAGTTAATGTCTGGATGGGTTTAACAAAATTTAAGGTTTATGGTCCTTTTTTCTTTGCTGAAGCTACAGTTACAGGGCTTATTTATCTGGACATGTTGCAGCAATTCCTTGAACCTCAGCTGATTGGGGATAGGATTGTTAGTACCGTCGTCTATCAACATGATGGTGCTCCTTGTCACTATGCCAAAATTGTTCAGGATTATCTAAATGGACGTTTTCCAAATCGCTGGATCAGACGCGAAAGCAACAGACCTTGGCCAGCGAGATCACCAGATTTAACCCCTTTAGATTTCTTTGCATGGGGCTTTATCAAATCGCACGTCTATCAGACGGAAGATTACGAGTCTTGAAAACTTACGTACACGTATATGAACTGCTGCAGATAACATAACCCCGCAAATGCTCAAGAATGTGTTTAGAAATGCTGCGGAACGATTTGAGCTGTGCAGGGATACTGATGGGTGTCACGTCGAATCCTACTCTTAATTATTTAATAAATGTTACCACTTTATCATTTTATGATTGAATTCCATATAATTTCCAAGTGCTTCACAAAAATAGATCCTGACTCCATGTACACCCTGTATAGTATATCATTATATTTGATGGTGTATTATTGTTAGTATGTATGCATGATTTTTATCCATTTTTTTTTGGTGATTGGCTTTAAAGGGTTTATCCATTTCAAAATTATTTTTCAGACATTGGGAATTTGGGCCTAGTGTAATAATCATTCAGCATGTTGAAGAAAGGGAGATGTTTTGTTTGATATAGTTTAAAGTCAGGAAGGAAGAAATCTCTCTTTGAATTGTATGCTGTGTTTGCTTTTTTTTTTTTTTTTTTTTTTTTAATGTAGGGCCTACTGCACATAGCTTTGATTTTTGTTAGCTTGAAAAAATTGTTAGGAACTTTATTGTTATGTAGATTATGGCCATATATTTATTTTTTCAAAATTCAGGTGATGACATCTTAAGATTATCCAAATTGTTAGCTACTACAATCTTTTAATAATTAGTAAAATAAAAAACTTGAACCTAGCCTAATACACTGGGCTATTTAGCCAGTGCTGGTCAAATGGCCTGGAAGAGTATCTACCAGTAATGGCTAAATAGTCTCCCAGGCTATTTAGCAGCATTCCCATGCACATATACACTGTTTTTGTGGCATTCAGTTATTAGTTATTACAGCACTTCAAAACCTAAAACATTATTAACAAATTTAAAATTAAGAAATTTTATTTATTTTATTTTTAACATAAATGTAGATGAAAATTATGGCAAATTTTTAAAAACAATATAAAGATCACAAAAACAATCTATATATGCACAGGACTACTGGCTAAATAGCCACCATGAACCTAATAACATAATGTAATATATTTACACAAAAAAATAGTACTCTTGAAAAAAGTGTTATATTGTAATGTAGATTATGGCTAGAGTTTCTCAATCAGGATCCTGGTGGAAAATGAATCTTAAATCCCCTGAAAGCAAGCAAATCCTGGGATTTCCTAGGTTTCACAAAATATTCTAAAAATATTATTTCAAATAGTTTTACATTACGGTAATTTACTGATATACAGTAATCCCTTGATTAGTGCAGTTTTGATAAATGCAGTTTTGATTACTGCGCAAAAATTTATTGTGACCATCCCTTGATATTTACGGTATAAAATTTGAATAGTGCGGTTCAAAAATGTTTGAAAATGGCGGGCAAATAACCAGCTGGGCCAAACTGTCTCCCGCCTTCCCTACTGCGCTTCAGTTTATCGGCAGACACAAGTGTGCACAGACGTCTTACACGTAGATGCAATCACTCTACATGAATTTTGGAAACAATTTAACATTAAACAAGCAGTTGCAAACATTCACGAGTCGTGGGAAGAATTGACAGCCAGCTGCATGAGAGCGGTCTGGCAGAATTTTTGCCTGAATGCGCAAATGATTTTGGTGGTTTTATTAATCCTGTCAACGAAGTCATTAATGATATTGCTACGATTGGAAGAGACCTTGGCTTCGAGGATGTCGATTCGGGAAATGTTCGGGAATTATTGGCTTCACATTCAAAAGACTTAAGTGACGAAGATCTTCTTGGAATCGAGCATCAACAGGCATATGAAGAAGAAGAAAAGGAAACTGAAGAAACGGAAAATATTTCTAAGGAAATCACGGTGAAAGAACTTGAAGAATTGTTTCGGACAATTGAGAAGGCCAAACATCTTTTACTCGAGATGGATCCCCCTTTGGGGGGAGGTCATTCTCCCTCTCCCCCCTTTATGCAACTTGGGGGGCTAACCACTCTCCCCATTACCCCCCAGGGAGGAAGGGGGGCTGGCACCTTGCAATAATTACAACTGATCAACATTGCAATTGCATATGTGTATTTTCCGGACAATGTGCAACTTTTTTTTTTTCACTTTTTCATGTATTTTTTTTATTGGTATAGGATATAAGACATGGGTATTACTATTACTTCTGATTTCTTCTATTATTATTACTTCATTTTTCATCTATTACTATTACTTTTGTATGTTGGGTACTTCAGTCATTTGTAAAGGATCTTTATGTCTATTTAAATGCAATTAGAAGCAGTGTGTTAACAAATATTTGTTTCAACCAAATCATTACAATTTCAGAGACTGTAGGTCTTGATAAATTTTACTTTATTGAAGGAAAAATTTGCCACAATTTTAGTTCACATACATGTTTATTTTAGTTTAGGGTAGATTCAGTTTATTGTTCACACAATATGTCCATTGCCAGTGTAATAGAAAAGTAATAGACTATTATCTATTATGGTAAAGCATTATATTCGTGGCTCCATCTGTAAAATTTGCAGAAAAAAATCAAGAATTATCACCAAATAATGCAGAAAAAAAACAATAATTATCACCACTTAAATAACTAAGGTTAATTGAATGGCTGGTTAGGTCAACTGTATGGCCTAGGGTGCATCAAAAATGGCAACTTTCAAAAATTGATTTGGCCCTACGTTATTATGGTTACATTCCCTAAAAAAAATTCACATGCAAAATTTCAGGTCAATTGATTAATATCTACTGGGTCCACCTAGCTCCTAAACTTTTACAAAAATGACAATTTTTGGGATAAATTGCCTTAAATTATTTTTTCACATATACCTTTATTTTATTGAATTGAATGATCCTTAAGGTACTATAGGCCTAGTATGTTTAGTTTGCTTGTGTTTAAGCCATAGCTACTATTAATAAACATCATTTACCATCATGAAATACCTATAGCTATTTTTTCTTATTTTCAGGCATGTAGACTACTTTAATATTAATCTATGTTTCTATTAGGTCAATTTTTTATATATGATGGTGATAATAGTTGATATATGATATAATGGATAATAGTGGTAAAGCCAGTGAAGCCACTTCTAGTGGTAAAACTTGTTCAAGTGGTGCAGATAAAGTTGATGTAAAAACACAAAAAAAAACCTGTATATTTGGATTAGGTCCTGGCATCACAAATAATGATGCAAAGATTGTAGGATGTCGCTTGCCAACAAGTGAACAAGTTCTTAGATGTTTCCTATTTCACCAGCAACAGGGTCTAAAAGAGAGAAGAACTAAGCGAGATATAGCTAAAATTGTTTTAACAGAAATTCAACCATTCTACAATAAAGCCAACATACCAATGATTACTGAGAAAAAAGCATGCGAGAAAATAATTTCGTTGTCAGAAAAGAATGCGAAACAGAGAAATTCCATTGAAAAGAAGAGAGCTACAAAGTACAAAGACAAGACTAGAAGATATGGAAATGCAACTTAAAATGACTTTTCCAATGTGGATTAAAAATGCCAAAAAAATTATGAGTAATCCAGAAGATATACAATTTCTTCAATCTATGCAAGGGGATAGAATTGCTTCTTTTGGAGTTCATGATCAAACTTTAGCATCCAAAATGAAGCGCATTAATTTTCGAAAATGTAAGAAAATGCGAGAAAAGAAAAGGAATTGAGAGACACTGAAGCTTCTTGCAGTTATGTTGAATTAGAAAGCAGTAGCACAAGCGATACAACTACCATTGAGAGTGAGTCAGAAGCTAATGATGGAGCTGAAAAAGATGGAAAATCCACACAGTCAACAGTCTGTTTAGGTACTCAAGCTATCATTCCTCATGACATTCTGAAAAGACCGAAACTTGTTTCTTTGGTATCAAGAATGAAAATGACTCTGGCACAACAGGCTGCATTCACAAAAGCTTTTTGAAGAATGTGGTGGTAACACTAAGGCAGTGGCAACTTCATATGCTACAGCTGATAGAGCAAGACGCGAAGTAGCCCAAAAAATTTCAAGTTCCATTAAAAAATCCTGGAATCCTCCTAATTGGCCTCTCTTCATTGGGATTCGAAAATAATTTCTACTCTGCAGGATAAATATGTTACAGAAGAACGATTAGCCGTATCAGTTGGAAATTCAATGGATCTCAAACTACTTGGTATTCATCATATCATCCTAGTGCTGGTGGCAGTGGCCAATCTGGGAAAAACTTGACTGAAGAAGTTATGAAGCTACTGAAATTGTGGAACTGCTCCGATTCAATAGTGAACTTGGTTTTGACACTACAGCAACCAACACGGGACATGTGAGCACTGCATGCATAACTATCCAACAAGAGATTGGACAGCCTTTATTATGGTCTGCATGCAGGCATCATGTTGGTGAAGTTATTATGAGTCATGTGTTTCAGGACATGAAAGTAGAAACTTCGAGTGGACCAGAAATTAATGTCTAACAGATTTCAAGAAAAGTTTCAGTGGATTTCCAAGGATGAAAAATTGAAAAAAATTGACTTCAATCAGTACCAAAGCTGTCCAGGAGATTCTTCAGGAATGGACTGATTATGCAATTCAAATAAGTAATATAGAAAAGCAACATACACGATATGACTACAAACAATTTTCTGACTTAGTTGTGTATACTTAATTGCAGGACCTAGTGATAAGGATATAACCCTTCAGCGACCTGGTGCTATACATAGAGCCAGATGGATGAGTAAAGCAATATATGCTCTAAAAATTGCATTACTAGAAGATAATATCTCGAAACTACCTTCAGTAACAATCACAAACAAGCAACAAATTCTGAAACTAAGAGACTTTGCAACCTTCATTTCACTGATTTACTACCCATGGTGGATGACCTGCTCTTCAGTTTTTGATGCACCATGGCACGATTTGCAGCTTTACAAAAAGCTTCTTAGATACGAGGAAGTAAACAAGCAAATAGCAAAAAGTGCTCTAACATCTTTGAAATGTCATCTCTGATACCTTTCATCAGAGATGATTCCTCTTGTATTATTCAGTGATTTGGTTCCAAAAAATGAACTTCGTGCTATAACAAACCATCTACTTTCCTATAAACCACACAAGATTGAGACAGTGGTTCCAGAAGGTAGACATGGATCTAGTTTTGGAAAGCCTAATTTCCCTACCAATCTACGATCGGAAACCACACTAGCTGACTTGGTTGACAAAAACTCATGGTTCATATTCTCTTCACTACAGTTAGACTATGATTTTTTAATGATTGAGATTGTTGAATGGAAAATAACAGCATCATTTATATCTTCCAAAGAAAAACTTTTGGCTATAAATGTCATAAATGATGGCTCTGAGAGGGCAGTAAAACTATGCAGTGACTTTTATGAGGCTGCAAGGACTGAAGAACATCTTCAAAATGTTCTCCAAGTTGTAGAAGCTGACAGAAAAGCCACTCCTAATCTGAGAAAGAGACAAGCTTCTTTATCATCTGTTTTAAAAGAAAAAAGGACAAAGAAGAATTAAGATATCAATAAGCAATAAATCAATTTTTACAAGTATTTTATCATGAAATACCATTTTTAATAGGTGGAGGTGGTTGGGGGATGCTTGGCAAGTTGGGTCCTCATCCCGCATCCTGGTAACTCATTTCATGATTCTCAGAATAATACAAAAAAGTCTAAAAAGACAGATAATTTCATGAACTGAGGCTAAAACTTGCCTAAACCTAACTATATTTACAATTTTTTTTCCAAACAAAATCTACAACGCTTACACAAGATTTTCTAGTAAAACCATAAAATTCTACAATTGTCAAATTTTCATCTTCGAGGTGGACCCACTAAATATTGTCAGAACAGCTTGAAACGTGGACACTGAAGGTTTGTTGAGGATTGTAACCATAATATCATAGGGCCGAATCAATATCCGAAGTTCGAAATTTCACCCCTTATAGGCTGATGCACCCTAAATTGTACACACCTTTTCCATGATATTAAAAATGAAAAAAAGAAATTCTTCAAAAAAGTTAGTTTTTCGATCCACCCTAATGTTCACACTAGAATAATTATTGAAAATAATAATGAACTTCAATATAATTAAGATTGCAAGTTTCACATACCATGTTGGAATCTCAACTAAGAAATTGCATGGAAGAATAACTACCCTAACATAACACTGATGGAACATCTAATCCAATACACACATCCATCAACAACAACGTTACACTCCAAACTGATGCATTTCCACCTCATTGCCACATTTCATAGGCAATCATGCAGCGGAATGGCACAAAGTAGTTCTCATTAAAAATATTAATTAAAAATTTTTGGAGAAATTTTTAAAAAAAATTAGAGATAGCAGGGTTTTTACTTATTCTATATCTATAATAAATACATGACTTTTATAACTAAAAAGTTGATTTTCATGGAGCCATGAAAGTAATACTTAACCTCTATTACTATTATAGGCAAAAAACTATGATCTATTACTTGAAAAATCCTGTAATCGTCTATTACTATTACCCCATGTCTGATATGTATAAATTTTTCATAGAAAATTTAACTTCTTGCTTTTTTTTTTTCTTTTTAATAAAAAAATGTTTTATATATTTATATGTGGAAGTATTTTTTCAATGAAATTCTACTGAAACTGTTTTATTTCTATACGGTACCTAAGTAACACTAGTATAGCTAACATCGCATGGTTAATGTTTTAAATGACATGGGCTGGACCTGTAAATCAAAATAACTTTTTATGAGGTAGTTTTAGTAGCTTTATTCAAATTCATCACTCATTTTTTGTGCAAACTATTATAGAAAATAATGGTAAATATTTACATTAGGGTTTCCACCCAATTTTGATGCCAAAATATATTTTCCTAGTAGTGTATGATGTGCTTTATTCAAATCTGGCCTTCATTTTATGCAGAAATGAACCAATCAAAAGTTATGAGACTTCAAAGTTTTAACATATTTTGGTTCATTTCCCCATAAAATGAAGGCCAGATTTTAACATTGCACATCAAATACTACTAGAAAAATGCATTCCAGTATCCAAATTGCTAGAGAACCTAGCCTAACCTGCCTAACCTAACCCTAATATCAATGGATTCATCGTAGGAACACTCAGATCCACACACACTACATTTAAAAGACAATTGTAACACACAATATTTGACAAAAATCTCTACAGCAGAATTATCAATATTATTAATATCTATAATCACATCTTCGAAATATATTTCACATCCTTCACATGCCATATTGGAAAACCAACTAATGAAGAAAATAGAAAATACTATAGCTGCATACCTCATTTTTTGTAGCCAAATGTGATTTTTCCACCCAAGTAGATACACTTATGATGATGTCATTCAAAAAATTATGACCAAAATGGAGTTAAGAAAATAATTTCTTTAAAAGCCTATAACATTATAAATACGCAATTGTGCAAATAACAACATATACCATTAGACTCTTAAAGTTATGCTGAAACATTTGATAACAGCCAGTATTGTCAACTTGAAGACGACCTTAATATAAATAATTTCCAAAATAATAATATAAATATATATATATTTTGTGTATTTGTAGTCAGGGTGGTATGACATCATGTTACTCTGCGACTTAATTAGTTTATTGGTTTCTGTTCTAGCTATTTTTTTTTCTAATTAGATTCAGTTTGGTGGTGTTTATGATAGAATTATGACATGCCATTCGTGTGGTTTTGACTTTGAGAACTTGATTCATTATGTGCTCTAGATCAGGGATTCCCAAAGTGGTCTGTACAGACCTTCAGGGGTCTGTAGGAAGCTTCCAGGGGGGGGGGGTCTCTAAGCTTTTGGAAAAATAGTAATATTAACTATATTAAAATAAATTTCCATTTTACACTAGACATTCGGTAAATATTTATTAAACTGGTTTAATGAGCGTAGAATGTTTAATTTTACATTAATTTAAAAGCTATCTATATTTATGAAATATACTATAGTTTATAACTGAATTCATAATTTTTTTGTGGGGGGTCTATGTCCGTACGTTATTAATATTTAGGGGTCCTTGGTGGTAAAAGTTTAGGAACCCCTGCTCTAGATGATTAACTGAATGCCCAGTTAGGTCAACTGAATGCATGGTTAGGTTAATTGAATGCCCAGTTAGGTCAACTGTATGCCTTTGACGATTGGTTAGGTTATCATGATATTTTTGTTAGTTTAAATAAAAATGAAGAGCAAACTTTTCTAGTTAATTTTGAGGGGTTATGCACATTTCCTATGGTAATGCATCATTTATGAGATCTCGTAACATGAACATGTTAGGCTATGCTTTATTGTATAAAATGTATAAAATATAGTATAAAATACATTAAGTATATTTTGATGTGCTTTGTTCAAATATGACCTTCATTTCTTGTGCAAATAAACAGAAATACAGTTGTCATTGCATGGCCCAAACACACATTTCTGTTCATTTGCACAAGAAATGAAGGTTATATTTGAACAAAGCATACCAAAATACACTAGAAAAATATATTTTTATTTCAACTTCAGGCCATGTCATCTGTGCATAATTACCCATCACATATTACAATTTATTATTTGTTCATATATATTACAATAAACTGCTAAATCCCAGGATGATGGCCAATTTTCTCCTGGAAAACCATAGTAGTGAAAACCCCTGAAAGTGAGAAACCCTAATTATAGCCATATAGTTATTTTCTCAAAATTCAGGTGATGACATCTTAAGATTAACCCAAAATTCTTTCCCAAACTGTGCCTCGAGCAATATGAAAAATTTTTGTGTGCAATATTTTAATACTGTACTAATGTGCTTTAAAAAAGAAATTCATGCATTAATTCCAGTCAGAGTTAAAACGTTTGCCCAACAGGTGAGACAGGAGTTAAGGAAAAATTCTGTAGTCTGAATCACAGGTTAACTGATAAGTTAAGCTTTTCATGTAGTTAAACAAATGATGGCAATATCCTATATTGGCATCCCAAATTATTCAACCACCCAAAAATAAACGGCACTCCAACACTTTCAAATTACTTGTTTATGTTAACTGACTGCCCAGTTTGGTCAACTCTACGCCTTTGACGATTGGTTAGGTTAAGTCTTGATATTTTTGTTAGTTTAAACGAAAATATAACGACTTAACCTAACCAATCGTCAAGTGCATACAAAAAAAAAAACCATTTGACCTAACTGGTTGGTTGAATAATTTGGGACGCCAAAATATGGTATCGCCCAAACGATATTAATTAAATTAAGGCTAATTATACACATAAGCTGAGATAGTCCTTAGGTCTAAGATTCCGGCATAAAAAAATGGCTGGCTAGGGGATAAGTTGGCCGCATAACCAAAACCTTTCACAAATTTAATACGTCACAGCCTACCACAATATAAACCCATGTGACTTTATTATTCTTCTTTATAAAATTTTGAGTCGAGGAGCAAATCAACCATCTATATATCTGCTGATTATGATCATGGTCTGAATGAAAATCTTTTATTTATAATTTATAAAATTTATAAAATAAAATTTTATAATTTTGTTGTTACAGTATTTTTAACCTTAAATAAGTAATTGTGAAATTGGACTATTTATTTTATTTAATTTGGTCACTAAGCTTTAGGCTTTAATGAGCTCTTAATTAAAGATAAAACATCGTTTCATAGATAGTTATGTTTAATAAGATAGAAATCCTGAATAAAAAATATCAGTTAATTTCAAACACATAAATGAACTAATAGTTGAAAATTAGACAAGAAATTAAATCATTGGGAAGACGTTTATTTTTTATTTATTTACATATTATATTTATTTTCTAAATAAATTTCTATATTACAATTTTTGTTGTTATAATAACACATATAATGCTGTCAACTGAACTATTTATTTTATATAATTTAATCCTTAATAGGGCTACGTCCTGGTCCTAGCCAATGACGTAACACCGCTTCCTGTTGGTCAGCAAAGTTAAGCAACATATTGGGTCGGAGAGTAGTTGGATAAGAGACTGTCCTCTGTATCCAGACTATGCAGCGATCCGTGGTTCGGATCCACGTAAAGCTGTAGATCCCCTCTGTCATGTGATCTTAGATGTTGCAAGTGAGGTTAAACAATTCCATCATTACATTTAACCCTTAATACATATATGGAAAGAAGGGGAAGTGAAAGACTCTGTTGTGCTTCAAGTTTTTTTTTACAAATTATTAAGGGATTATAGTACTATTTCTGTAGATTTTACTTTATTGGAATTATTAAGGTATAAATAGCTCTATTTCTAAGTTTTAAACTTAATTTAAGTTAGTATTTAATAGTTAGTATTTAGTGCAAGCCGTTTTTTTTTTTTGGTTTGATTAGCCTAGGCCCCTATCAGTAAATTTCGTACAAGGGATAGCCTGACTTAGAAATATAAACAGTGTGAGAGTCAGGAGTTGGATGGCAAGGGTACCTTCTGAAAGCCTCCTTAGTTTATTATATTTATTTATATCTTATAGATAATTATCCTACGTTTATGTATGCTTTTGTACTGTATGCATTAACTTTCTGTATCAAAGATGCCGAAAATGGTCTCAGTTTGAGCAGAAACAAGTCAAAGAACGAACAAACGAAAGTATAATGAAAATACAAATAGGCAAATAAAACTGAAGAAAATATAATTTTTCGAGTACAGTATATACAGGGTGTTTCATAACATGTGGGACGCACTTTGATGGATTCAGGACCTGAAAACAATGAAAAAAGTTTATATAAAACATATGCCCGAAATCGCTTGTTTCCGAGTTACAGGTTTTATGTTCCAGCAATTCTTTCTGCAAACTGTTTACAAACACTGCTTGCCGACAATGTTTGTGAGTGTGTACGAGACTATTTTATGTATGGCCTTGCATATAAACGCCCCCCTGTGGCCCCCATAGAGGAAGAGAGCCAAAATCAAGGTCCAGGGTTTTCGAGATGCCTGAACACTGCGTTTGAAAAATTGGAGGTCATAAGGGGAAAGATGGATTGAGGAAGATTGTTCCAGAGTTGACAGGTTGAGTAGATGAAAGATTTATTTTCATAATTTCTCTGATTTCTTCATTAAGCTACAGTTATTTTCTCCTACGTATACAAATGATCTTTTTCAGTTAATGATGTCTCGTGTAATAACAATATACATAAATTTTTATTAAAAAGATACAAAGGGTAGAAATTTGTTCTGAACATACTTTTCAGAAATTCAATTTCGTTGTAAGTTCAATTTAAAGTTGAAAAGCGTGGAGCGCTAAAGAAGTTGGTTGTTAGAGCTGTAAAAGTAGTTTTCCTGAACAGTTAATTACGTTTCGAATTTACGAACTACTATCGTACTACCCTGTCTTGTAATTTTTATACCGAGAAATGATAGACATTATCTTTTTTTTTCGTAAGTATATCTAATACAAAATTGTTTACAATTTAAATAACTTAAAAACTCATCCGCATGGTTAAATAAAATTAACGTATCATCTACATATGAAACGTATAGAATAGAAAGGGCGTACGCCCGAAAATCAAGTTATTACTCGTTAACATTATTATGCTATGCGTTAGTATGCTTTATTACTCGTTAACGACTGAACCGAGTTTAATGGTTTTGGTCTCAAGCCCGTGTGGAAGCGCGTCACACCCACGGAATACAGCGTGCTGATTGGTTACTGCGCAAAACGGGATATCGGGAAACCGGGGTATACGCCTGTGCTATTCTAATGACCTCATATCTGCTCTAAAATTGATGTAGATTAAATTGATAATCCCGTACCCAAATTCTCTCATAATGTCACAAAAACAGATTTGACAGTGTGGGAGCCAAGGGCAGACCCATCGCGATACCATCCACTTGCTTGTATGAAGGAATGAAATTGGGTTTTGTTAAGACCAGCAGCTAAAGACGAAGAATGTTCAAAAAAGTTTTTACAAATTTCAATTGTTTCTTTCAGAGGCATATTTGTAAACAAAGATTTAGCATAAAAAGTGCTTAGGAATTTACCCTCGACATTAGTGATTTCTGAAATTTCTTTAGCAAACAAAGTAATTTTTAATTGTATATTCATTAACTGTGGGGTCACTCAAGTAAAGGAACGAAAATTTTTGCTAAATTGTAGTTAGATGTGTTACAAGCAGATAAGATGGGTCGCACAAGAACACTGGGATTACGAGTTTTGGGTAAATCTACGTGATCATTCTTGAAACCATGATCATCCGTTTAAGTTTACATTTTAGTATACTCGGATGCTATTTTCATAGCATATGGTGTTGTAGACTTGAGGCTACTAGAAGCTACTTACCAATGTAAATTAAGACCAAGACTGAATTATAACTGGGCTACAGAATTGCATATTAATATTAAGGTAAACTATGCTTTAATAGTTTTTAACACATTTAAATTTTAACCATTTTAATTTTGACTAATTTTAATCCAATATTGAGTGGGATTTTAAGCAGTGGTGACATTCAGCCGGTTCGCACCGGTTCGTGCGAACCGGTTCCTAAAATTTCCCGAGTTCGCCGAACCGGTCCTTAATCCTTTCAGTCCGTGCATGATTTTTCTTTATACCATACGCATTTCGATAAAAACATTTTTTTAGTTTTCATTTCTGACATGGAAGGGGGAGGAGAAGGGGAGGGGAGGGCGAACCGGTTCTTAAAATTTTTGAATGCCACCACTGATTTTAAGTTATGTTCTTGTACCTCTGCTTGCGCCTTTTATACTTTTGACTATATATATTAGAATTCAAGTTTCTTATTTGTGCTTTTAATGGTTTCTTAGAACCTCTGATGATGGAAGATGGACTTCCGAAACTTTAGGAACTAAAATTACGTATGTTGTGGTCTTGATGCTTTTTTCATCCTGAAGATGAAACAAACTAATATATATACATATATACACACACCTTTGGTTAGCTTCCGCCTGAATTGTTCATTCTGACGAAGGTCAAGCTTTTCACTTCACCTTAGACCTACAGTTTAACGTGGAATCCGAACCACGCCCCACCAGCCACCCAGCGTCTTAATCACTAGGCCACCCAGAGTACCCATTTATCTACCAACCACTTTCTTTATTGTGTGGAAGGATGAACAGCTGGGTTTTGCTGCGCGCCGGCTGCCGTCACCGGGTCTCGAACCTGGGGCCGATGGATTCGTAGTCAGCGACGCTAACCACTACACCACCGAGGTATATATATATTATATATATATATATATATATAGGGTGTTCAAGAAGTCTTACTACAATTTGAAAATAACTATGTACTGATGTAACTAATATGTATGTGCGACTTTTTGAACACCCTGTGTGTGTAATATATATATATTATATATATATATATGAGGAAATTTCAGGAAAGGCGGAGGCCTTTTCCTCAAGAGTGTAACTCGCTTCCATATTAGTCATTGCGTGTTATTCTACCTGCAACAAAAAATGTCCCAAAACAAGACATCAATTTGAATATTTGTGTTAGTTCTAATGTCTTACTTTGGTAAATTTAATTTAAAACAAATTTCCCTAAAAATGAGACCGGACTTATGGGACACCGTAACAAACGCTTTTCAATAACCGAAATATTGAAACTTTTACTGTGAATATTAATGAACTCATGCAAAAAACTTCATTTTTCTACGTGAAGGTCAAAATATGAAAATAAAAACCCACTCTGATAGACAGAGTTTATTTCCACAACAGTTTCGACGCCCACTGGCATCCTCCTCAGAGGAGGATGCCAGTGGGCGTCGAAACTGTTGTGGAAATAAACTCTGTCTATTAGAGTGGGTTTTTATTTTCATATTAATGAACTGTTCTCTCGTACAGTGCTTTTACTTTTATTTAATTTGTGAAACGTGTTTACAGTATTACATTAACTAACTACAGTAACTATATGCAGAGATGGACAGTATTGATGATATTGCGTCTTATAAATACAAGATACAATTTATATCTATCTTGAACAAAAATTTACATTTACATCATTGATACAAATTTATCTGTATCTTGTATTTTAAAAATGGTATATTTCATACAAGATACATTTCAGGAATGTCAGTCCTCATCGTCGTGACTTTTGAAATAAAAATTATGTATCTCTCAACTAATGGGAATGCCAAATGTATGATAGCTAATCTCGAGGCGTAAGTTATTGCATAAACGCAATTGTTATTGTGTGAGTCGCTGTGGCGTAGGAAGGATTGCCGAAAGTCTCGCTGTGGTCAAAACGTTCCAGATTTCTGCGTACATTTTTTACTCCAAATGACTGGAGAAAGGTATTTGGTTGTAATACCGCCTCGACCTGTTCTCGATGTTAAACTAAAAATGAAATAATTGTAAAAATAAGATACTTTTAAAACTAGGACTCAGTGGTTCCTAACCTTTTTGAAGCGATGGCCAACTAGAGCTCATTCGAATAATTCGTGGAAAAATAATGTAAATATGTATAGTTATAGGCCAATAATTTTATAAAATTACTAAAATTATACTGCTTCTAAATGTGAATTTTATTTTTAACCAAATAACTATGACCAACCTCCATGGCCCACCGAGGAAATTAATCATGGTCCACTGGTTGGAAACCAGTGAACTAGGTATTACAGTGATGTCGTCGAGACCACGATGGCCGAGGCCGAGACCGAGACCTAAGCACCCGATATCGAGACCTAGACCAGAAAAAATGTCTCGAGACCGAGACCGAAACCATATGCAGTTTTTGCACGTATTCATTATTGGGTAATGCCTAATTCCTAAGTTCTGTATTTCACATTCAGGAATAAAGATTCGAAAAGAGGTTATCAAGTGACAATTGCAAAATTTACTCATAATTTATTCACAAATTCATAGTTTGTGACATTTTTCAGCAGTTAACTGCCTACTTGAAACAAAATAAGTGTTCATTGCATATGAGGAACATCACAGTGATGTAGTCGAGACCACCATGGACGAGACCTAGACCAAAACCAAGACTGAAACCAGGAAAAAAGGTCTCGAGACAGGTCTCGAGCACTACATCACTGAGGTGTAATAAATTATAATATACAGAATTTTGAGTTAATTACATTTACAATATTCATACTACAAGGTCAGTATTGCCTTCCCCAACGATAATTTTCTTGACCTTCC
Source organism: Bathynomus jamesi (assembly GCA_023014485.1). Classification (NCBI taxonomy): domain Eukaryota; kingdom Metazoa; phylum Arthropoda; class Malacostraca; order Isopoda; family Cirolanidae; genus Bathynomus; species Bathynomus jamesi. The sequence continues at coordinate 1,120,928 of JAJOZX010000401.1, forward strand.
AAATTTAGAAGTCTAGCTACGCACCTAAAATTAAAAATAAAGAACGAGCGTCTGAAAGTGGCTCAGTGCGCGGCTTTGAATAAATCTTTCCCCATTACAATATTAGTTCTGGGCCATATTCACTTATTCGAATATGTCGTTAGATTTAGGGCAGTCACGAAGAAAGTTAAGAAGTGAAGAAACTTTTTCTATCCTAAAACAGTCTAGTGCAGCGGTTCTCAACCTTTTTATTTACTGAAATCACCCTAAACTCGTTTATCATATTTCGCGGCACCCTTAAGACATTTTTTTTAGTAAAACGTTGCAAATATCTCTTAAACATTAAAACCTGCCTAATTTTAAACACTGAGTTATGAATTGTCATATTTTAATAGTTGTTGGTAATTACTTTGAAATGAAAATATAAAGAAAACCAATAAAAATTAACTACACAAGTTTTAAAACACCAATGAATGTTGGTAAATAATCATAAGTCTTTAGATTTCTGCGGCACACCAGAGATATCCGTGGCACCCGGTTGAGAATCACTGGACTCCAGTGCTTTATTAAATGGAACATTTACGATATAAGAGCAAAACCTGCGAAAATGCCCCGTGATTTCAAAATTAAATCAGTAAGGATTAAGTTATCAGAACCTTTGTTTACATACAAAAACTAATGTTAAGTATGTCATTTAAAATATGATTTAAACGTCTTCAAAGCTCTTTTTACTAATTATTTCTAGTCTCCAAACTTAAATTGGTTAGAGAAGTATCGTGTATCGAGAAAAGTAGGGCCCTATCTTAGATATGTATCTTGTATCTCTGTATTTTGCCAGCTTCTTAAAAAATATCTTGCATCTTGTATCTTTGATACAAAATAAATATATATATATTATATAAGTTCCCCTATAATTTTCCTGTTCTTCCATTGACTTTCATGGAGAACGTTTAATAGTGTAATCTAGCTACAAATACTTTTATATAATTACAGTGCATCTTTATGAAATTTTCCTACGAAAACAACTTATATCAAAAGAAATTTTTAAATTTTAATCATCATAATTAATTTCAGGGGTTGACATCGTCTTCTTCAGTGGTGGGCACTGTTAACCAAAAAGTTAACTTCGATAACGATAATCCGTTAACCCCAATTTTTAACTCCGATAACGATAATCCGATAATTTTACTACAAAGTTAACGGAAGTTAACGATAATCCGTTAACGATAACTATTTCTTTATTAACATTTAAAAAAATCAAGGAGAAAAGCTTTAAAACCCATAGAAAATGTTATTTATGCAAAATCCAACAATAAATAGGTATTTAACTGTATTTTTATCAAGTTTTGCAACTTTTTTGCTTAATAACTTTTTTTTTTATTTTTAATAAAAAATGTACTGATTACATGTTTTGAAACCCTTGTAACCACTAACCATTAACTAAATTTTAATTTACCAGAGAATTATTATGGCGGGAACTGAAAGGTAAAATTAAATTTTAGGCACATTTATTAAAGACTATGACACAATGTGCTGGTTGCCCTTCAGAAAGACCAACTTCTCAAAGTTAGGCCCAACTGCCAGTCTTGACCTCTTGGGCCTCAGGATGTCCTTGCCGAGAGAGAAGAGCCGTTCCACTGCGGCAGAGGACGGAATTGGCAGACTGAAGTTATGGCGGTTTGAATTCATTCGCGGAGCGGTGATCTTCCGTGAATGACTCCTCGCAGTTAACGTGTTAACGGACTTTAACAGACTAAATATCGAGTTATCGGGAGTTAACTGGTCCGATAGCGATAAATGGAAATTAACTTCCGTTAATAGTCCGTTAAAAAAAGTTAACTTCGTTAATTAACTGTTATCGGATTAACGCTTTAGTGCCCAACACTGGTCTTCTTTATGTTTCATATTTCCACTCATTTCACTAGGCTGACCTTTGCACTTCTTCATTTCTTTCCAGAATAACTTTTTATTCTCCATATACTGTATACACCTTGTATACTCATTCATCTTCCTTCCCAAGTCTTCATCTACTCACTTTTTAATATTTTTCTTGCATTATTGTAACTCGTTACATATTCCTTCATCAATGCCAGGCTGCGTTTGTAACATTTTTTTCCAGGCACTCTTCTTTCACTGCATTCTTCACCTCATCGTTGTACCAGCACCATGTAGAAGTCTTTCTCTTCTCCATTTCGTACACACTCGCATATATCAGATACTATCGTCACTAAAAATTCCTTACACACACACACATTCCACACATTCTGTACAGCCATTTGGTCAACATCTATCTCTCCAAGAACTTGTTCTATACTTTGTTGACATCGCATTCGAATTCAGCCTTTCAACTTTTATTCTCCGTGTCTATCGACTGTCTCTTTTTTTTCCTTTTATACCAAACACCAACCATTTTAACTTTACACGATACAGTTATATTGTCTGACAAGCTTTCAATCAAATCCTGCGTCCCTCAACATATCTACTCATTAATATAGTTTGTCATACTTTTCCTCTCTCATCTCTCTCTTTACCATGTATCTTATGGGTGTCTTTGGGCTGGAAGTGTGTATTTGTAATTCAGAAATTGCCTTCCACAAACATTTATTTTGTTTATCGCCATTGTCATTTATTCCTGACACATCGTGCTTCCCATTCACTCCAAGCTCAGGGCTAACTCTCACTTTCCCATTCAGATCACCCGTTACAATCACTCTATACGCATTTCCCATGCTCTCAAGCACATCATCCGTACTATAGCATAGGGGTTCCCAACCCTTTTAGGTCACCGTACCACTTTTGTAACCATCCCTTTCTAAGTTCCACATTAAGGAAGGAAGGCGTACATACCAGCTAATCAAAACCGTATGGAGGGGACTGGGGTATTCAATTTTGAATTTTCAGCCTTATCTAAAAAATTATATTTATTCTAAATAACATTCAGCGACATTTGTAATGAATCAAAATCTTGATTTTGACCTTTTGCGTTGTCATTAAATAAATATGAAATCCATTTGGACGGCAAATTGTACAGCATGCAAACCCTCAGTCGGAATGGTTGCCGGTTATTCATCTACGACTAATATTACCTTTACAAACATTATCATGAAAGTAACCGTCAATTAGAAAGTTGTTTGTTTATAATCTTCTTACGTATCACCTGAAAGAAGTCCGCGTACGTCGAATTCACCGGGAGTGAAATTACCGATCACCTACCACACGTTGGGAATCACTGCTGTAGCATATTCCAAAAGTCATCCTTCTCTTCTACACATTTATCGTCACATAGCTCATACGCTTAATCACTTCTGCTTTTACCCTCTTAAACTTAAACTTATCATACAGACATCTATCATTAACACATTTATACTTTCTCACTATGCTAATGTCACTCATCTTTCATTTGTATCTTTCTTACCTCATCTTTCCTCCATACACGATTTCACAGCTTCTATTCCTTTCCATTCTACATTACTATTCCCTCCCTTTCAGCTTCGTTTCTCGCAGATTAAATTAATCAAATCTTGGCCACTCGCTCCCTCTTTGCATCTTCATTTATACATCTAACATTCCACAATACCATACGAGTCGACAAAAACTTCCGAGGGCACCGTTGGCGGGTACGCTGTCCAAATCAGAAATTTCTTTTGTTGCTCGTGGGAAAGTATTTTTCCAGAGACGGGACCGCAGTCCAATCTCTAACCCTGTTACGCACAGGGAGATGGAAAATATAAACCCCATCCCAAGGAGTTCTCGTACAGTGGTTTTTCACGACAAGCACGCGGAAGGTAGGGGATGAATTCTCAATTCCCGTACCCAAAAGGAAGCCTACAGCGTCATTGTGAAAAGTCAAACACCTAGAATTAGAATTTTCCACATCTTTGTATGACCATGAATGGGAATTGATTAATATTAGATTTTAAAATCCTGTACGACCAACATTCCAAGTTTCCGATGATCTAGCGTACGTATACATTTCATATTCAGTTCGAATCACTAATTTGTATTCGTATGTCAGTGGTTATTTTAGAGAACAAAATGTTAAATTTTTTCAGGAAATAATAATAATTCAAATTTATTGTTGAGAGAGAGAGAGAGAGAGTTACAAGGAAAAGAAGTACCTCAAAAGGCCTTGCGGCTCATACCGAGGACGAGGAGGTACCAATGGCAACGGGTGCCACGGAAAATTTTCTACACACTCAAATAGTGTGCAAGATTTGGTCTAACCTTTTCTTGAAATGATCCACAGAGGAACTGTTCACAACTTCTGAAGGTAAATTGTTCCACGTGTCACAGATCTTATACGTAAAGTAATTCCCACACACTAGTCCTAAACCGTTTCAAATCCAACTTCCAACCATTGTTGCGAGTTGGGTTATCATTTAAACTAAACATGCTTCTAAAATCGACATCGTTGAACCCGCGTAAGAGCTTGAAAACCTCGGTCAGTTGACCGCGCAGCCTTCGAGTTTCCAGCGAAAACAAGTTCAGGACGCGTAAGCGTCGATTGTAGCCCATATGCTAACGGAAGGGATTAACTTTGTGGCCCTCGCCTGCACTCGCTCCAGCCTCTCAATATCTTTCCTGAGGGTGGGCGACGAGAACTGCACAGCATACTCCAGGTGCGGCTGAACCAGGGAATTGTACAGAGAAAGCACAATCTCCTTGTTCCGAAACTGAAATTGCCTCCTGATATAACCCAACAGCTTCTGGGCTTTCTTTTCCACCTCTACGCACTGTTTCGTAAACTTAAGGTCGCTGCTCATTAGCACACCCAAGTTACCACACCCAAGAGAGAGGAGAGAGAGAGAGAGAGAGAGAGAGAGAGAGAATTTTTATATTTTATTTTCTCTAAAAAGTACAGAATTGCAAGTACTATATCTTAAGAAAGGCTTGATCAATGAGAAATTTAATGTCATTACTTATATTAAAAATAGTTCAAATACGTCATAACATTTACGGTAATTTGGATTCATTATTGAAATAATTCAGTAACGTACATTGTTTAATACTGATTTACATTAACTTAATGGGGTAAACTTTAATTTAAAGAAATAAATGAAAATTCATTCGCATGAAATTCATTTTAAAGGTTTTAATTGGAAAACAAAAGAATAGGATAGAGGAGCAAAGAGAATTGGGGAGAAGCTAAAACCCATCCAAAATGTTCCCTTTTTAATTCAATATGAAAATATCAACTACTTCGTATGAGAGGAATCTCCTTCATATTTCACTTGTGAAATTAGGTTTTTGAAAGTGTTATCATGTCTTAGGTTCATTGAGTAGTTTACCTGGTTGTTTAGTATGATTTCCCTACTAAACACGGAAGCTTCTTTACAGAATATTTTATGAATATGCGAGTAGATATTTAGCTTGTCCAGCTGTCATTAAACTTAAGAAGTTTTAGGGATTTGATTATAGGGTTTGTGTGTTTTCGACTGGTTTGGCACCTGACCTGATTCTGACAATTTTTTTATGCAATACGTTTCTTAGATAAATAATATAATGGCTTGTGTTTCTCCAAATACGAGGGTGTGCAAGGGTGTAAATGTACTTGTACTATAATATAGGTTAATTAGTAGGCTATATATTTTGAAATGTAGTGTTTTAATTTATGTAAAATATAAGAACTTTGAGAGTTAATTCAACGTGTTCGACGTGCCCGTTGAAAGTTAATTTAACGTCTCATAATGTTTGAGGCTATATATGTCACAGTAAGATTGCGAAACTAGTGATTTCATGAAATCTCTGAAATTTTCAGTAAAATTGTGAAACTACTGTTTCTCTCAGGAACAGCAGGCAGTTACTGGGATCTTTTCAGTTTCATGTACTGTTTCCGATTTTGTTGAAAATAAGGTAATGTAGATTTTTACGCTGATTTAAAAAATGTCTTTTTTTAGAAATGAGCGGTTCAAAGTTAGGTTAGGTTAGGTCAACTGAATGCCCGGTTAGGTTAATTGAATACTTGGTTAGGTCAACTGTATGCCCTTGACGATTGGTTAGGTTAAGTTGATATTTTCGTTAAAACTAACGAAAATATCACGACTTAACCTAACCAATAATCAAGGGCGTACAGTTGACCTAACCTAACCTGGCATTCAATTAATTTAACCGGACAGAAAAATAACGGTCGAAATCTATTCACACAAATACTTAGTGAATTAAGCCAATTTTACTAAAGAATACAATAACTCTTGTATTAGTTTTCAGTTGTATTTTTATAGTTTTTGACCTAATACAAAATTACAATAATAAAACTTCTTACTGAAAATTTCAGGGATTTCATGAACTTACTAGTTTCACAATCTTACTGTAAAATACTGTATATAAACATACCCTTCAGTGACCAGTTTTATCTAGATTGATTCTTATAAAAACATTTTACACACACACACACACACACATTCATATATATATATAAACTGTAATTTGTACGTGAAATGACAGCCACACCTCAAAATGAATGGTTTAAAGCTGCGCTTATTATTATTAGTTAACGCATAAACTGTTAGCAGTATTAAATTAAAGTCAACCGGAAATAGGAAGTTCACTTTCGAAATAACATTTGAAGAAAACTAAAAAAACAACAAAAACTTTATTATTTGTGCATATCTCATCCATTCGATAAAATGTCGACATTACATGAATAATATTTTAAGTTTTAGAATTTATATTTAATTTCTTAAAACACTTCATCTGAAGAAGCAGTCTGAATATAAATGGTTTATGTGTAAGTAATTTGGAGTAGGGATGTCAGTCGTAACCTTATTGCTCGCCTTAAGGCGCAACTTGCTCCGCATCTCTCGCAATACAGGAAGGGAAGGACTGGGCTGGGGACTCATCCTTCATTCTTTCTCCCCGCGAAGAACGGATTGTCTCAGGGTTGTTTCTGCCTTCTCGCCCTAAATTTGTTGGGACACGAAAATTTTGATAGTGTATGTACGTATTTGTGAATAATTAATTCAAAGTTTATTATTATGATTACTCGTATTACTAGCAAAAAAATATGGCGGAATATTTTGCTAGTTCTTGCTGAAGGTTGTTATTTACCCTTCAGGCAATATATATTTACTGTACAGTCATGGTACTAATATGTGTTGGTGATATAATCCAGAATATTGTTTAGGAAACATACGTTTTATTCTTGACAAAGAAGCATATGACGTTGATTGTAAAATTTCCCAATGGTCTACTTTGTATCCAATTTGTTGCAGACAAACATTATTAAAAATGATAAAATTTCAAAGTATTTTTTTTTTTATTGAAGATATTTTGTGAAACACTACATTGTTGGTAAAAGTTCCTCATTTCCCAAATTTTTCTTTCGACACAACATTCAAGCGATAAACTGCAATGAAAATTATTTGAGTTAAAATTTAACACTTACAATTAGCTCACGAATCACTTAAATTTTAAATGCAGCTTCACAGATGTTACTTGAAGCAAATTTCAAATTCAATGCAACTTGTCACTTTTTTTTTCCTTTCATGACTTCCGATGCGTAGCTAAAAATGTTGATGGCTACATTCTTTTCTAAATTTATTGACCAACTTTTTCTTCATTACATGAAAATGTATGGAACTTTGTATAAGCGTGTTAAGACTTGGTTTACTTGTAGCCTTTAATGATGGGAAAGACCACCAGTCCACGCTTTTATAAATTTTATATTTTTCTAATAGCCACAAAAGCGAGCAGATCAACAAATTCACGAAAGAAAGCAACCATTGAAATTTTGCGTTTCACATCCGAAGACCAATGGGCCAAAATCTTGAAATTTAAGTGCTTCGTATTTTAGGACAAATTTTTAAAAAAAATTGGGGGGGGGGGGGGATAAACTGGGATAAATTTTTTGGGGAGATACTTGATCTGAAAAAAAAAAGTTGCTAAAAACATTTCCGGGATCCCAGAAAGTGTTCATCAAAATCGGTCCAACCGTTTGTACCTGAAAAGGAGACTGACAGGCGGTGAATTATGGCGTGATTATGATTATGTTTAGAGCTAGGAATTATTTATAGTAAGTCCCAATTCGGTTTAGTTTTGGAATTTATTAGGCTATATTGAAATAATGACTTTACATAAATTTAAACACGCATTTGTAGTGTTTATCTCATAAAAATTCATACTTTACCCTTAAATTTAGATCAAAATCTTCAAACTATAAGATTCTACTGTACAACACAATGAAATATTTTCCTGATATCTACTAAAACATATTGAATAACCTTGTCCTTTGACTTAAATAAAAAAAAATAGGCCTATTTAAAAGTTTATATTGAATAAACTGAAGCCTTGCCTTGTTCTCTCGACTTTAATCGATAAAATTTTTGAAGCCAATACGTAAAAAAATGTCCTTTGCAGGCACGCAAGAGGCCTCAATCTGTTCTAAAAAAAATATCATGCTATGGATGCAAATATATTTTAAGTGGCCAAGGAAAACGCCAACTAAAGGAAGACATTAGTTCAAGGTTTTATCATTTAGAAGCAATCTGTAACGAGAAATTTAACCTTGGCTTTCTTTGACACAATATATCCGGAAAAGGTGCTTGGACTGTTTCACACAAGTAAATTAATATAGTACTTGACCATTGTATTTCTCGTATGGAACACCGCTTCGTGTTATTAAATCCGACACTTTATAAATATTTAGCTTCAAAATTATTGCATAGTGAATTCTGTGTAATTTGTATAGATTATAGAACACTCGATCTGTTTTTTTTAGATTTTGTATAATTTACATTATTTACTTGTTATACATATAAATTCTCATATATATATATATATATATAGGGCTACGTAGTGGCCGATGTCGTAACACCGCTTCTAGAAGATCAGCGAAGTTAAGCGACATTGTGTCTGGGTAGTAGTTGGATGGGAGACCGTCCTCTGCGCCCAGATTATGTAGCGGCCCGTGGTTCGGATCCCACGTAAAGCTGTAGGTCCCCTCCGTCATATGACCTCGGATGTTGCGAAGGAGGTTAAACAACCCAATTAAAAAAAAATATATATATATATATATTATTGGTACCGTATGCAAGTTGCGAATTATATATCAAGTCCAGTCACATCTCGCAAGGTTAGAATTTCGACCACTGTAAACCCTTGGACTCAAAGGCGCAGGGCTTCGCTGTGGCCACGTCACACAAACAATTCCCTTTAATATCAGTGAAGTTAAACACGACATTGAAGCGCTTCTGCATCTACCGTAGATGATGTAGCGACTTGTGGTTCAGATTCCACGTTTGGCTGTAGTTTCTGACGTCTAACCTCCCTGGTTGATATATTAATACAAAGTAAAAATCATGCAATTGCAATATATATATATATATACACACACATAAGAGTAAAAGTTAAAAAAATAATTCTGCATTCCTTTCAGATATTTAGAACAGAAAAAGGACCCCATAATCCAATTCTTACTAGGATTAAATTAGTTTTCATCTTCCTTTCTCCCTTTCATGAGAGAGAGAGAGAGAGAGAATGGTGATGGAGGAAGCAACAAAATGATAAAAAGTTCGAGAGGGGTTGACCTTCTACTCATGTAAGACCTAAACTGGAAACGACAATAATGAATGAACGAATTTCATAAAGTTATAATTTATTACTCCCAATTACTGTTTTGTTATTGTTAAATCTTGATAATGAAGCGAACCTCTCTCTGCCTTTAAACTGCGAATATAAATCGTTGTACTTTTTTAGTGCACTGTATTTAAATATTTTTCTTTACGCTAAAAACTCCTGAATTTATTGGACCCCAGCGTTGCACCAGATAATCTGAATGAAATGCTGAACATTACCTCCAGTGCTCGAGGGTCAACACGTAAAATGCCTCTGGATGTGAAAGCGTTACGCGTTTTCTTGGTTGTTTAAATGCATGACAGGTTGTACTAGCTTGTATTTTGTCGTAGAGTTGTGGCTATCATCCTCGCTTTATATTCAAGAGGTAGTGGGTTCGAACCGTGGAGAAAATTTTTCATCATGAAAAATTGTGCGTGTTCATGCATGATATCCATATATATATATATATATATATGTGTGTGTGTGTGTGTGATGAAAATAATCACAAAGGAAAAAGAAACACAGAATGGTGCTCAAGCGCTTTCGTCTAATGTAGTGGTACTCGTTGGGTGGCTCGCGAGCCAAATATATATAGCGCATTTGGCTCGCGAGCCGCGCAATGAATACCACTGGTCTAATGACATCCTCCTGAGGATGTCATTAAACGAAAGCGCTTGAACACCATTCTGTGTTTCCTTTTTCCTTCGTGGTAATTTTCATCATATATATATATATATATATATATATATGTGTGTGTGTGTGTGTATATAGTGCCCAAGTTACAGGAACCAACTGGATGAGTTACTAAATGCAAAATAGTAGGGCCTATTTGTGTAGGCTACCAATATGAAGATAGGCTGCGGTAATTAATTAAAGTAGGTTGTTAATGTAATTAAATAGTTAATTAATATTCGGGGTCACCAGTTGATTTATTAGTCAACAAGAAAAAAACAGACTGTATGGTTTTTGTCCTTTAATTAAAAAACTTAATACAGTACATACAACACAATATACAATGGTTATAAATCAAGGTTACAAAAGGCTTGATATGTTATGAATTAATTATTAGTATGAATACACAATGTTAAATAAACAACAGATTATACATTACATTAAATTATACAGTAATGACTACTAGCTCCATAAATGACACGCAATGCGAATTTTTGAACGGTATTCTTAGCTCGGGCAGATGTAGGCCGAGAAAGAGGGTCTACAATACCCGAGTTAAATATACGAGGGACGTATGTGGAACCCATACACAAAAGATTCTTTCTGCAGCACGATTGATGGAAGACGGACTTGAAACTTTAACTATTAAATCTTGAGGAACATGAGACTTGGTTGATTTCGTTATTTATGGTTGCATTTCGTTATTTATGGTTGCCTTTCCTCTGATTGGGTTGCTTCAAAATTCCTCGGTGATGGTCTTCGTTAATCTTTAGTGGTCGCCCTTGGTTCATTTTCTTGAAGTCTGCTTGCCATATCGTGAGAGTATTTTCTGACACTGGTACCTAGAAAACTTTCTTCAGTATATATTTCTGCTGGAAACAAGAATTTGTGGTGTCTACAATAAAATGTGGCGAAACTGCTTCTGTTCTGTTTACTGAGGAATTTCTTTAGACATCTGGATCTCATTAAGAAAAGTAACAAATCACCAATCTTAGAAATAAATTAGTTACCCATAAAAAAGTATTCTCAGAGAAAATTGAACTCCTCTCGAGTGTCTGGAAAGGTTTATCTCAGTCATTGATGTGCGCTTTGAATCATTAAGCTGAATTGAAATAACATTGGTGTGAATATCACATAATATGATACTCAGACGTCTCGGCAAATCATACTGAATATCATATATGATACTCAGACAGTGAAAGGGTTAAGAATACTGTACTGGTCGGTAAACCTTTCGTAAGGATGTTCTTTTCACAATGTCATTTGATACGCATTTGAGAAATGTATTAAAACTGTAGGCCTAAAAGAAAATGTTTGAGCACCATTATACTATATATAATATATATATATATATATATATATATATATATATATTATATGCACACACACACACACACCTTGGTTAACCTTGGTTTTGCTTCCGCCCGAATTGTTTATTCTAACGAAGGTCAAGCTTGTCACTCCACCTTAGACATACAATTTAACGTGGAATCCGAACCACGCCCCACCAGCAGCACAGTGTTTTACCCACTAGACTACCTAGGGTACCCATATATATCTACCAACCAATTTCTTTATTGTGTGGAACAACTGGGTTTCGCTGCGTGCCGCCTGCCGCCACCGGGTCTCGATCTCGGGGCCGATGGATTCGTAGTCAGCAATGCTAACCACTACACCCAATATATATATATATATATATCATTCCATTACCGTACCTATTAAATTTGTCATACTCGAAAACATAAATCGACACCGGATTCAGTTCTAATTCCACGTTCAAATATGATTAAATCAATAAACTTCCTTGTTTCATTTCGTAATTACGTACCTTATAAAGGTTAGAAATGGCGTCTAGATACCCAAATATCAAAATACCCAAATGCCCATGCATTAAAATTAATGAAAGAAAAATACATCAAATTTTACAACCATTGATGTACGTGCCCAATCCGTATATTTATTTATGGTATTGAACACCCATTCTCTGACTTTAATTCACTTCACGGGCACCCTTTAAGTTGGGCGTACCCGGTGATTTTATCTCTTATTTTCGTCCAGGATTATTCGGCCTACCCAAGACGGATGGCCCTTTAAATTGATAGGCTAGGTTCCTTCGGCTTTCCACAAGCCTACTTTGAACGTTAATTTTCCCCAGCTAACAAGAGGGGTCTATCACAAGGTATTTAAAACAACACACACCCTCTTATAAATTTTATTAAATGTCACTCGACACAGTACATGTATTTAATAGTTTATTCTGAATTACATATATAAAATTTCAGTCAATACAATAATCTTAACGTCAAAGACAAAGTTCACCGTTAGATGAATTTAAATCGATAAATTGATCAACAATGATAAATCTAAAGAAAAGATTAACAGTTACTTGAATGAAATAATTTATAGATCGAGGGGTTTTATATTTTAGTGCAACAAAAATAAATAACAAGAAATGAAGTGGTCGCAATTCGACCCAGATATTCAAAGAATTAGTTTACTTACTACGGGCAGGAGAAAAAATCACTCCCACTTGTGCTGCGTACGGACCGTAGATTTACGGTCCACCCAAAGCTTTCAAAACTACAATCTATCAAATAACGGGACTTACTTCCGAACCCAAATTGACGGATTCAGGAAATTAGGGCCCAGACGTACCTATTTCTTATTTAAGTGGAGCCAAATTAATTAATGGAAAGTTCACAAAACTCTTGGTCCGTTGGTTAACCTAAATTAAGATACAATCAAGTTCTCGGTTACGGTCGCTAACAATTAAATGATTATGCTCAAATTTCCGCGTAAACGAATTTCATGAACTATAAGTTCTTAATTTTTAATTTAGTGACAATTGATTCTTTCAGTTTTAAGTTTTCTTACACCACAAGTCTACAGGAGGTTTGTTTAGCCAAAGTTAACTTCAAGGAGGAACGACTACAACTAACTTAACAATTTTCGAATTTACTTTACAATTTTGAAGGACCCCGCCTTCCAATGTTCTGAAAGCCTATCAAACCCTTTGTTTTCTAAGACCGTCCCCCCCAGAAGGCTATTACCCATACAAGAGGGAAAGAAGGCGTCTTTACTACGTTTCCCAGGATCCTGGGCCCCCTGATTGGAGCGGGACCTGATTTCCGAGTATAAACCCCTCCTTCTTCCCAAGAAATACATTTAAATACCGTTAACAGATTCGAAGCCCTAAGTTTATGACCCCCTCGTGGTTCAACTTTGTCGGCGTCTTCGAGTCTGCCTTATAAAAGTCACAACCTCATGTGAAAGCGAAACTAACCATTTGTACATCTGGAACCTTTAGTTGTAAATCTCCGCGGCCAAGCGGTTTTGGGTTTCCTCTTCCCCTGAGAACAACACGAAATAGAACGACCGTTCTATTTTCGAAAACATCTTTAACTTATGCCTTTATGAATATTCATAACCCAAAACGCTTGGCTTTTTGCGAACAAAATAAAAATCTTAAAACTAACATTTCTGCATGCCAATTGCATGGTTACGACATCCCTCCCCTCCTTTAATTTTGCACTCCGATGCAAACTTTCTTAACTAGGGTCGGGTATTATCACTTTACTCACAAAAACTTTCCATTTACTTGTCCCCTTTATTGGGACACTATCACTGATAGATTTTATTTGTCCCCTTTATTGGGACACCAACACTGACACATTAATTTTAGTCATCCTCGGGTTCCTCGTAGTGTACTCGAGGTCGGGGCCTAAGAGCATACTGACGCTCAAACGGTGGCCCTGGGAAAGCAGCCTGTCTGCTTTCTCCGGGGGACCCTATTCCCATAAGGTCCCCGCGAGGAGGTAGTTCGGAAGCACCTGGCGGCTCCTGCTCGCCACTCGGTCCTGCCAGGGGGCAGGAGGTGCACTCCGGTTCACCTCCACGGGTCGATGTTCCTCCGTTCCCTGGGCGAAGCTCTCGGGGAGGAAGTAGCTCGGAGGCGCCCGGCGGATCCCATTCCGCCACTCGGTCCTGCCTGCGGGCAAGAAGCGCCCTCCGGTTCACCTCCCCTAGTCGATGTTTCTCCCTGTCCTGGGCGAAGCTCTCCGTGAGGAAGTAGTTCGGAAGCGCCCGGCGGTCCTCGTTCCGCCGCTCGGTCCTGCCAGGGGGCGGGAGGCGCCTTCCGGTTCACTTCCCCGTGTTGATGTTTCTCCGGTGTCGAGGGCGAAGCTCCCGAGAGGAGGGGCGGTGGCCCTTCCCCCATCTCATCCCCTGCGTCGTCCGCCCCGCCTTGTCGCTCAACGTCCCATGGGCATCGATGCTGCGGCGGATGCGGTCTCGATGGATCACTATCTGATGTCCAGTGATCATGTGACGCAGGAGATAAGTGACTGGAGTCTTCTGTTCGATGATGATGTAGGGACCCTCGTACCGGGGCTCCAACTTGCCTCTGCCCGGTCGCGGGTAATCAATGTACACCAAGCCATGGGGCGCCTTCTCTTTGAACGGCTTCAATTCCTTGATTCCGTTAGCTTTCGTATCTCCGCATGAACTCTTCCACTCGGCGGTATATTTCGCTCAGACTCCTCTTTCGGTCTTCGGCGTATTCCTCTGGGTTGTACGGGCTCACGCATGCCTCCTGTGGCATGCGAAATAGCTTTGAAGGTACGTTGGGGGTTCGCCCGTACATCAAGAAGAATGGAGAATGTCCCGTGGCTCGGTGCACTCGGATGTTCAAGGACAATTCCACGGTGTCGAGGATTTTATCCCAGTCTCGTCCCGTTTCTTCACAAAGTATGCGGAGTTTGATGCATAACTCTTTATTCAGACGTTCGACCTTCCCGTTGCTTTGGGGCTGGTATGCGGCGGTCCGTTGGTGTCGTACTTCCCAAACCCTGAAGAGCTCCTGCAAGGTAGAGTTCCAGAACTCCTTGCCTTGGTCGGATACTACTGCTGAAGGGCGCCCAGTTTGCACCGTATCAAACGATGGCACTTGTCCGCCACCTCCCGGGCCGTCTTGTCCTTTATTGCTGCCAGTATGGTGAATTTGCTGAAACTATCCACACACGTGAGGATATAATGGCTGCCTTCCCGGTCGGAGGAAGGGGACCAACTAAGTCCACGTGCAGAAGTTCCCAAGGACTGTGGCCTCGCACACAAGGCATTGTTTCCACAGTCACTTTCCGCGTCCGTTTGTTCCGCGCGCACGTGTCGCACGCTTGGACTACCTGCCGTACCTGTTGAACCATACCTGGCCAAAATAAAGGTCCCGTAGGATTTCTGTAGTCCCGGCAGCTCCCGGATGAATGCTCCCGACGTCAGTGTGGGCTTTCCAAATGAGCTGCTCTCTCAACTTTTTAGGAACTACGATGACCTCTCTTCCGTTCGCATCGATGTAAACCAGCAGGTTCCTCACTAGTTTGACTCTCGACGGCTGGATGGGCTTGGTTACGGACCAGCTGAAAGCCTTTCCTTCTTCGATGGCTGCTCGAATTGCCGCTATTTCAACGTCCTTCTGCTGTTGTTTGCCGATTACCTTGCGATCAATGATCGCTTTGTTCGGATATTGCGTTCACAAACTCCTTCGTCACTCCAGGCGGGCGGGACAACCAATCGGCCACTCTGTTGAGTTTGCCTTTCACGTACTCGATGAGAACGTCGCAGTCTTGCAATGTCATAACCGAACGCTCTAGTCTTCCATTGGGCTCTCGGTGTCCTTCCCTCAGAAGCCACTTCAACGGCTTATGGTCCGAACGGACGATGACTCTCTGCCCAAATATAACATTGCTTCAATTCCTTTCTGTTGGTTGGCCTCTGGGAGTTTTGATGGCCTCTTCTTTGGATTGGGGCTTCACCCCGTTCCTGGTGACCACATGGCCTAATTACCCCACCTGGGACTGTAATAACTGACATTTTTCCAACTTTACCTTTAAGTTGGAGGTGCGTAGGCTATCCAAGGCTCGTCGTACCCTCTCGTCATGTCCTTCTAAAGACCTTCCAAGGACAATGAGGTCATCTAAGTAAATCTGTACTTCCTTGTCCAGTTGCTTCGGCAAAATAAAATTCATTACTCTTTGGAACACTGGTGGACTATTGGACAATCCAAACGGGACCACCCTGAACTCGAAATGACCGCTTCCCGTGGGGAAGGCAGTTTTCGAGATGCTATCGTCGTGAATGGCCAACTGCCAATATCCCGAGCGTAAATCCCTGCTCGAGAAGTAATGAGTCCCGTGCAACTTGGCCAAGGTTTCCTCAATGATGGGTACTTAATATTTGTCCTTGCTGCCATTGACGTCCCAAGGTCTATAGTCTACACAAAGCCTCAGGGCCCTACGCTTCTTTTCTTCAATCGCTTCCCCTTTGGACTCCTGTGGTCACTCTTCGTTCCTAGTGATCACGTGGTCCTGGTACTCTACCGTGACGGTAGTAGTTAATCTTTTCTTTCCCTCGTCGGTCTTCTTCCCTTTGAGAGCGACGGACATCGGTGAACATGCGTCTTGAGGTGTTTTCAATCTCTTCTTAGTCACTTGTGGAAATTTGACTCTTTCTCACCGTGACACTTGTTCCATTTTTTCGTTTCGGGCGAGGAATCAAACGGCTGTTCCGACGAACCTCCCCGTTCTCGTTGCCTCAACCACCATGCCGATGTCATCTTATCTTCAAGGTATACTCTTTAGTCGTCACTTTTATTTCTCAAGAGTAACTTTACCGCCTCCTTGGAAAGGGTTAACTTCCCGTTGAGATTTCCCGCTCTGTGATACTTGCAAACCACGCTGAGCCTCACTGCACATTCATTGCAGCGTAGAGTAGACGTCCAGGGGAAACCATACCCCAAATTTTCTTCTTCGTCTATTCCCTTTTCCTTTAACTTCCCTTTGGGGATTCTGCTCGACAACTTCTCCAAGTATCCTCGAGCCTCACCGCATATCCCATGCAGCGGAGAATAAACGTCCAGGGGAACTCATATCCCCAAATTTTCCACGATTACCAATGGAAATGACCAGGTGGAACGGCTATGCTGTATCACTCCTTGATCCA
The DNA here is from genome assembly GCA_023014485.1 of Bathynomus jamesi. Lineage (NCBI taxonomy): Eukaryota > Metazoa > Arthropoda > Malacostraca > Isopoda > Cirolanidae > Bathynomus > Bathynomus jamesi. The sequence continues at coordinate 1,138,124 of JAJOZX010000401.1, forward strand.
GCATTTCTGCTATTTGTCGCTTTACCTCCTCCTCGTGTGTAATAGGTATCCTGTAGGGTCGCCTAAAGATGGGAGGATGGTCCTGGGTTTCCAACTTCATTGGCATCAGGTTATTATAACCCAATGGCTCGCCACCCAGTAAGACATCTGAATAATCCCTTAGCCACTCTTCGACGATTTTCCTTTCTTTGTCGGAAAAGGATTTCCAACCAAGGACATGGGACTTGAGGCGTGTCACTCGTTCTTCGAAGTCCTTCTTCGATGCTTGACTTCCTTTCACCGTGACATTCGTTCCAATTTGGGGTGAGCGTCGACTACCCTCCCAATTAGCTCTGCCTCCGTCACTATGCCCACGACGTCTCTTTTTTCGCCAAGGTATTCTTCGTCATCCTGATTGATCATCAGTAACCTCATCTTCCTCTGTGGGATCCTGCTCGGTAACATTTTTAAGTTTCCCCGAGCTTCACTGCACATCCCGTGCAGCGGAGAATAGACGTCCCAGGGAACTACGTCCCCGGGTCTCTGACTTCCCTCGTCAGAATCACGGCGGCCACCTTTAGTGTTTCGTGCGGGATTGCCTCTACCAGAGTCACCCTCGCACTTTACTGTCTACTCCCTTTACTTGGATGGTTACTGTTTCATTCAGTGACTGTCCTCTTCCGGTGGTCTACCTGGGCTTCGTACCTTTGTTTCGTCTTCATATCCTCCGAAACAATACGCCTATAGTCAAGTCTTGCTGAGCCTCTGGAATTATACAACACAAAAGAATTCTTCAACCCCCCTTCCCATAGTCAAACTTACTTCTACTCCTCTTACATGAATGGGCGGGGGCCGGTGCAACTGTGTACTGAGAAGTTGGCCACTGTCCAATGAAGGCTCCCGATGTTCTTGTGCATAGCTTATGTCAATGTGACGGAAGCTCCACCATCGTCAGCGCGGTGGAAGCTTGTTGAGCGACGAGTACTGGTAGGGTGATCAGTCCTAGCCGACGGACTCGCCGCTACTTCCTCTGAAGCTATTCGGGAGGCTTCTCCTTCCAATCCTGTCGAAGGTTTGCTCGAGGGCACGCCTCTTCCCAATTTCGCATTTGCTGACAAATCTTGCACTGGCTCCGGCCACTTTCTTCCATTGTTTCCTCTTTGGAGTCTCTGTCTTCATTTGACTTGGTTTGTTTTCTCTTCTGGTTTCTCATGGGGTTGTAGTCACATTCTTGAGTTGTGTTATTCCTCCTGTGACCAGTGTCACAGTTCTTCCTTCTGGGCTCTCCTCTCTTGCTGGACTTGTCTCCTCGTTCACCTCCACATCCTTGATGTTGTCCTCCTTTGTGGCTGTTCTTTCTTTGAATGTTGTGAGTTGTAGTCCCAGGATGTGGGAGGATTTTGCAGTTTCTGCAGTCTTCGGCTTCTGTCATGTGGCGTTTCTTCTCTTAGGACCTCTTCATCTCTTAGTCCTAAGCTTGGGTTGTTTACCGAAAACTGGGTTGATTCCATCCAATAGTCCCGAAAGGATGTTCCTTTGATGCAATTACAAGCATACTCCGGCATAACGGTCTTCAACGCGTCCTTAGGTATGCCCACTTTAATATGTCTCCTTGTGGGATTAGCCTGAACCAAGGCATTACCTGCACTTAATGTTCCTGTGGCAATTGGGTTGACTGTCTCACCTTGTTCCTTCCTGACGGCGTTTGGGCTGGTTCCTGGGTTCTCTTGTGCCCTTCGCCCATAAACTTCGGCGAACTTCCTTCCAAGGTGTCCAAAAGTCGTTTGCTCAGGACCCCTTACTGCCTGTTCACGTTGCAAAGGTAAGCTAGTACTCTTTAATACCTGTACGACGGTTTTTATATTCTGCTGCCGGTCTTCGTCGGTGCGGTGTTTCTCGTCTCTTGTGGTGTGTGCACTTCTGCAAGGATTCTTTGGGATGTCTTCTGGGTTCTCTGGTCTCCACCCAATCCTTTCTTGCCTCGAAAGTTCTTCTGTAACGGGAGGAACTAGAGAGATTCTTCGGGGACGAACCCCCGATCTTCGGTTGTCCAAATACTCCATCGCGGAATAATCATTACAAGGTCTTCCAGTTTCGACCTTCTTCGATTTATTTCTTCCCCTAATTCCTTGCATTCCTTTACTAACCGATAATTTTGGCCAAATTTATCTTTTTAAATTTTCCAAACTTTCTGTACTTATTTCGTTTAAGTTCGTTGGTTCGGAATCACTCATGTCACTTACGCTTTCCTCATTCGTTATTTCCCACTCTTTACCGACATTGCGAAAGTTATTTGTTTGTTTATCTTTTTTCAAAACCTTTAAAACTGTAATCACTGTTAGCGACACTTTTTACTGTTCTCAATTATTACCGAATTATTGTTGCAAATACTTTCGTAGAATTACTGTTACAATTACTTTCTACGTTCGTGCTTTATGTTACGCAAATTTATTTTAACAAAAGTTACACTCTTGCGATAAATACCTTGCAATAGAATCCCACTTCTGACACCATATGATGTACGTGCCCAACCCGTATATTTATTTATGGTACTGGACACCCATTCTCTACTTAATTCACTTCACGGGCACCCTTTAAGTTGGGCGTACCCGGTGATTTTATCTCTTATTTTCGTCCAGGATGATTCGGCCTACCCAAACGGATGGCCCTTTAAATTGATAGGCTAGGTTCCTTCGGCTTTCCACAAGCCTACTTTGAACGTTAATTTTCCCCAGCTAACAAGAGGGGTCTATCACAAGGTATTTAAAACAACACACACCCTCTTATAAATTTTATTAAATGTTACTCGACACAGTACATGCATTTAATAGTTTATTCTGAATTACATATATAAAATTTCAGTCAATACAATAATCTTAACGTCAAAGACAAAGTTCACAGTTAGATGAATTTAAATCGATAAATTGATCAACAATGATAAATCTAAAGAAAAGATTAACAGTTATCTGAATGAAATAATTTATAGATCGAGGGGTTTTATATTTTAGTGCAACAAAAATAAATAACAAGAAATGAAGTGGTCGCAATTCGACCCAGATATTCAAAGAATTAGTTTACTTACTACGGCAGGAGAAAAAATCACTCCCACTTGTGCTGCGTACGGACCGTAGATTTACGGCCCCAAAGCTTTCAAAACTACAATCTATCAAATAACGGGACTTACTTCCGAACCCAAATTGACGGATTCAGGAAATTAGGGCCCAGACGTACCCTATTTCTTTTAAGTGGAGCCAAATTAAATTAATGGAAAGTTCACAAAACTCTTGGTCCGTTGGTTAACCTAAATTAAGATACAATCAAGTTCTCGGTTACGGTCGCTAACAATTAAATGATTATGCTCAAATTTCCGCGTAAACGAATTTCATGAACTATAAGTTCTTAATTTTAATTTAGTGACAATTGATTCTTTCAGTTTTAAGTTTTCTTACACCACAAGTCTACAGGGGGTTTGTTTAGCCACAGTTAACTTCAAGGAGGAACGACTACAACTAACTTAACAATTTTCGAATTTACTTTACAATTTTGAAGGACCCCGCCTTCCAATGTTCTGAAAGCCTATCAAACCCTTTGTTTTCTAAGACCGTCCCCCCAGAAGGCTATTACCCATACAAGAGGGAAAGAAGGCGTCTTTACTACGTTTCCCAGGATCCTGGGCCCCCTGATTGGAGCGGGACCTGATTTCCGAGTATAAACCCCTCCTTCTTCCCAGAAATACATTTAAATACCGTTAACAGATTCGAAGCCCTAAGTTTATGACCCCTCGTGGTTCAACTTTGTCGGTCTTCGAGTCTGCCTTATAAAAGTCACAACCTCATGTGAAAGCGAAACTAACCATTTGTACATCTGGAACCTTTAGTTGTAAATCTCCGCGGCCAAGCGGTTTTGGGTTTCCTCTTCCCCTGAGAACAACACGAAATAGAACGACCGTTCTATTTTCGAAAACATCTTTAACTTATGCCTTTATGAATATTCATAACCCAAAACGCTTGGCTTTTTGCGAACAAAATAAAAATCTTAAAACTAACATTTCTGCATGCCAATTGCATGGTTACGACACCATACCATTCAATATGGTAGACAAGTTTATAAGTTAAATTTTAAAATGGAGCATTTTAACATTTAAGACATCATTGAGTTACAACCCCCTACCCGCTGGGCACGGTTCATAAGACTCAGGGGTAGAAGCAATGGAGTGAAATTGTATTACCGGTAATTTGATTTCTATCCACTTCATAAATACTTCGTTGTGGAGTGTTTATGGTATCAAAACGAAAGTATTATCGAGAGAAAGAAAAGTGGTTTTATATATATATATATATATGTGTGTGTGTATTATATATATTACAGCAATATATATGCGTCTTGAATGGCGACCATCTACACCAGTGTTTGGGGTTCAAGGGTTTCCTTTAATTAAAGGGAGTGGCAAACTTTTGGTATATTGTCAATCTTTGCTAAATGGTTTGTACGAGTAACGAATAAAGTTCGATACGAGAAAATTGTATGACGTAAGTTTCTTAAGAAAACGGTTGCTCTCTTTTATCTACAAATATTATAATAATTTGATGAAGTATTATTACTTTCGGTGGTGACAAAAACTGCTTAGGAAAATGTAATAAAGGTTGGCAATCAAATGAAGATTCATTTTCACTTAAAATCCTTTGAAAACAAGGAAGAAGTGTCGTATGATTGAACTTTTTGGAATGAAAAGGTCAGCGTAAATGTAAATTTAATTAACGGTATCGTGGTCTTCACTCCGTATTCTTTAAATTACATAAACCATATACAGTATTAAATACAATTTTCAAATTATTTATTGTACATTATAATGAATAAAGAAATCTAAATGTACTAATCAGTAGGCTCAAGGATCATTAGGTTATTAAGTACTGTACAATATTTTCGAGATGAGTCCCTAGCCTACCCCATCCAACCTTTTATGTTACGGAAATGGCGCCTGGAAAGGTCACTTGTCTAATACAAAAGTCACGACCATTGGTACTATAACATTACAAAGACATTTTTAGACAAATTTCGGTAAATATCGTTCCATTAATTAGAGAAAAAATAATTAAGAGGATGAAAAATGTAAATAAATATTTGAACGATTAACATTTTTATCTACAAAGTATCTGATTAAAATGTTAAAGATAACTTTTGCCATAAGGAGTGGAAAATATTAGTTATTCTGTTATTATATGACCTATATTGTCGAATTATATATATATATATATATATATATACACGGTGAACCAAAAGTAGGTGGACAGTAGGTTGAATACGGTTTGTGTTATATTATATTATAACTATGGTGTTCATTATAACTATGGTGTTTTTGTTTTATTATATTAAATATTATAACTAAATTTATTTAAATTTTATTTTGTATTATAGTATACAAAAAAATTAAATATGTATTCTCAAAATAAACGTTATCATTTACTGTCCACCTACATTTGGTTCACCCTATATATATATATATATATATACACCTAAATCCACAAGCAGCGCCAATGGTAAGACACTTTACCAATTAGGTCGAACTTTGTAAACATGTCAAATTTTCTTGTACGACCTACTTTTTGAAGTTAGGTTAGGTTACCTTAGGTTACCTTAGGTTAACCTAACCTAGCGTAACCTAAAATAAAACAAATGAGAGGGGTGTGTAAAGTCTGAGAAAGCATACAGGACACAACTTATTTAACTTCGCGTATTTTGAATTAAAATCTTAGCGGGGGTGAAATTCCAAAAACAATATGTACGGTAAAAAAAATTGCTTTTTCACCTTTCTTTAAGACCCCCCCCCCTCCTTCCTCCGATATTTTAACATAAGCGAAATTGATTAAAAATTAAAAAATAAAATATATATACCTGTTCGACCTACCAGGTAAAAAATGTCACGGACGAAAATTCACATAAATGTTCGACTAACTTGGGCATTTATGAATGTAATGATGGGGTTGTTTAACCTCTTTCGCAACAACTTAGGTCATATGACGGAATGGACCTACAGCTTTAGTGGAATCCGAACCACAGTTCGCTACATAGTCGGAACGCAGAGAACAGTTTCCCATCCATCTATTGTCCGATCCACTGTCGCTTAACTTCACTCTTCAACGGGAGGCAGTGTTACGACATTGGCTACAACGTAAGATTGGGCATTTATGACTATATAATATATATATATATATAGGGGCATAGCCAAATTTCTTTTCGGGAGGGGCTGATATACACACACACACACACATATATATATATATACACACATATATATATATACAAACACACACACACGAGAGGGAGAGCTTGTTTTAATGTATGGAATTCCAGGTACAACAAATCGAATCGGTACAGAATTTAAATTCTGTACCGATTCATCGATTTGCTGTACCTGGTATTCCATACATTAAAACAAAGCTCACTCTCTCGTCTATTGTTAATTTCGCAGCCATCCCCTACCTAAAAGAAAAAATATATATTGTAGTCAACAGTGGAAATTCTTATGATGCGCGACTTTTGTGCCACCCTGTATATTAAAAGTGTGTAAATGAATAAAACACATTCATAAATGTATTACAGTAATTAAACTTGTGCTGAAGGTACTTGGCATGGTCTACTTACTTAAAATTTACTTATAATTTCAAAAAATGCATAAAAATATCATACCTATGATTTTATTTCGGGGTAGGCTGAAGCCCCCGTAGCCTCTCTCTCTCTCTCTCTCTCTCTCTCTATATATATATATATATATATATATATATCCCTAGGCCAGTGATTCGCGACCCAAACTTGGTCATTAAATTGTCATTTATCATTTATTTATGTTATCCCTAATCATTTTAACATTATTATTTATTTTATTATCTATTATGAACGAACTGTTTGAAGGCATTGGTCGCCGAGCTATCCCCGAGACCAGAATTTGGATCGCAGCCTAAAAAGGTTAAGAACCACTGCTCTAGGCTAACTTAATTATTACTACTATACTACTTCAATTAGAAGTTTCAGGAAGTAGGCTTATGCCTATATCAGGTGCTGCATCAGTTTTTAATTTTTTTCGAAAAATGAAAACTACATAACTGATAACTTTTGTGAAGCTGATCAAATGATTTATTATGAAAGATTTGTCCTTCCACATCTTAACTAATTACAAATGGCAGAGAGTTTTGTCGCGTGAAAAGTAATAAAATTTAATGTTGTCCTTGTAGTTGAGACTCTGAATATAAATACATCCGTAATAAACACAGTATCTAACCATTCCTGGTCTCCAACCTAGGTTCAATTTTAGGTTTGAACAGTATTTTTTAATCACCGTAAGTAATTATTCTTTTATTTTTGCTAATTAAACAAAAAACTACAAAGTCTATTAATCTCCTTTATTATTGACATTATTTATTTGGTCGAAATATCATCAGATTGGTGACCCATAAATAACCTTTAATTAACTAATTACATTTATTATAGGGCATACCGCCAATTGACCACTATGAATATTTTATCTATATATGTAGATGATGATGACGTCTATCTGTTCTACGTTCGTTTATACATGCCTAAACGGCTAGGGTAATCTGCAACAAATTTAGTATACACCAGGGAAGGTTTTAGTTACACACCTGTCCCTCCCAGTCCCTCTTCCTCGGTTGTGTTTCGGGAGCTTTTGCTGCACAAGGCGCAGCGGGTGTTCTAATATATATATATATATATATATATACAGGGTGGCCCGTAAGTTTCCATACATAGGAAAAATAAACATTTTTTTATGGACAACCATTTTTATTTATATAATATGCTCTACATGGTTGCCATTGTTTTGAAAACACATTTCAATACGTGTTCCCCACTGTTGATGAACACGCATTAGCACAGTTGACGTTATGCTTGTAATGGCGTTGGTGATACGTTCCTTTAGATGATTTATGTCTCGTATCTTTTCCTGATACACCATGGCCTTCAAGTGCCCCCAAAGATAGAAATCAAGGGGGGAGATCTGGGGATCTGGGAGGCCACTCCACAGGACCACGCCGACCAATTCAAGCATCCGGAAACTGCTGATCCAAATACCGACGCACGTGAAGACCATAATTTAAATTTTCCTATGTATGGAAACTTACGGCCCACCCTGTATATATATATATATATATATATATATATATATATATAATATATATATATATATGTGTGTGTGTGTGTGTGTGTACGTACGTGTGCGTGCACGCGCGCGGAATATCACATGAATGCGTACGATTTTTGCATTATGCAAACTTATTTGACCAATATTCGAACCAACCTCCTCTTTGACCTTACGTTATCTGATCGATTCGACATTTTATCGACAAGTTGTTAAGTTAGTTTAGGTTAAGTTTAGTTTTTTAGAGTGTCGATGTTTTGTTCTTGTCGACGAAATGAGTATGGGCAGTGGTCGATTTGTAAAATTTTAACAAGGGGGATGGTGGTGAGGGTGGGTACTGGGTAGGGTAGAGGGGGTCCATACCCCCGTGAAAATTAAAAAAAAATGTAATTTTAAAAATGTAACTAGGTGAAGCTCTGAAACTCGAGTAAAATAGTCCTTTTCTATATCATAATTCCGGTAAATTTTCAGGAAAAAATAAGCAGCAAAAATTATGACACGTGACTCGAAACTTATATTTTTGAAATACCATAATAAAATTCATTTTAATCACAGTCAACCAGGGCTGCCACTTTTGTTACTTTCGTAACAAAATTGTTACTTTTTAACATTTTTGTACTTTTGTTACGACGTTCGGAAATTTTGTTACGTTTTTAGACTTTTAACTCTAATTCCAAGAAAACGGTAAATTTCTAAGTTTTAATTATTGCTGTTAGTGTCACCACTGAAGTTGGCACATTAGAAAGAGTTGCCAATTAACGTTATAATATAGCGTTGATTGGCAACCCTTTCCAGTTGCTCTCGTTACTTTGTTCCGTGATTTCACGTGTGTTTTTAGTGTTTTAGTTTATTTAGTCTTATCTTTAATTTTATATTAAACCTGTTTAGTGAGTGAAATTTTGTGTTACTATATTTTGATAAAAAAATATATATATCCTTTAATATGGAGGGAAATCAAGATGATGAAACTTATGATAGTGATTATAAAACACCGGAGAAAAAGCCTAAAATGACTAGAAAATCCAGAAAGATTTTGGTATAATAATAATTCAAAAGAACAGTGTGGGGACAAGCAGCGCTTCCCTTTACTATCTAAATTCATGATGGATCTCCTTTCACTTCGTCATTCTTCGGCTAGTGCCGAAAGAATATTTTCAACACTAACTAATGTTAAAGTTAAAAATAGATCTTCATTGAAAACATCCACAATAAATGCGCTTTTATATACAAAAGAATTACTTCGAAGCGAGGATTGTACAAAATGGGAACCATCAAAAGAAATGATAAATATGGTGAAGGAATCCAAATGGCAAGAAAGTAAAACTATGGATGAAGAAAACGTAGCATTTTAAGTAAGGTAAGACTTAATAAATAGTTTAATTTTAACAATTTAATTTTTTTTCGCGATTTGTTACCTTTGGCTTATTCATTTTGTTACTTTCCCTAAAATTCTTGTGGCACCCCTGCAGTCAACCCCTTGTTCCTTTCCTTTAATCACAACACATTATATAACCACAGAATATTTATTTTAAATCATTTAAATCAAATAATGATTTATTTTCTATTTGTATAATATATATTTTTGGCAAGTACACTCTACAGTTTTACAATCTCGTATAACAACACATCCTCTCCACAATTTTATTTTGAATAACACGATCCATTCATGCAATTCTCTCTCTTATTTTCTCGGAATTTTTTTTTCCATCATTTTTAGGTTGTTCTTAAAGAGTATTTTATTTAGATAACAAAGGGGATCATGCCATCCCCCCCTCATCTCCCCTCGGTTCGAACACTGGGTATAGGTCCATCCTTTTGAGTAGAAGGCGAAGGGGTTAGACACAACGATTCAACGGGATAAAAGTTAATAAAACCTGGCGGATATTTCACCGTCCGAGGAAACGCATGACGCTTTCGCGCCCAGAGGCGTTTTACGTATTAACCCTCCAGCACTCGAGCAAATGACCAACAGTTATTCAAATTATCCGATACAACGCTGGGGTTCCACATATGAAATATCATGTACACAAGAACGGGCACGATTTTGCATACCGTAATGCATAATACACCTACGGACCAGTTAGGTTGTATTAATATTTTATCCCGTCTTGTACCCTCACCTTCTACTCGAGAGAGAGTGGATTCGAATCCTGGTCGAGTAATTCTGCATATAAATTTTAAATAAACTCATTGGTTGCTATATTAAAATAAAAACAAAAAAAATTACTAATTTCGAAATTTGATGAACGGTTTATACGATGACAAGAAAGGTCTAGATCACAGTGGCTATAAAACACGTTTTAGGCAAAACACCTGAGGTTCTACGAAAATCAAGACTCAGAAATTAGTTTAGAGGGAGCGAGGTTAAAGAGAGTAAGTAAGTTTACGTACTTGGGATCGACAGTGGCTGGGGACGGTGAACTGGACACAGAAATAACACACAGAGTGCAATCTGGTTGGAAAAATTGGAAGAAAGTTTCAGGGGTGTTGTGTGACCGAAGAATAGGCGCAAGGGTTAAGGGAAAGGTGTATAAGACTGTGGTAAGACCGGCTATGATGTACGGGGCTGAGTCTTGGGCTATAAAGAAAGATCATGAGAAAAGACTAGATGTAACGGAGATGAGAATGCTGAGATGGATGTGCGGAGTGACAAGGTTGGATAGAGTAAGGAATGAAAGGATAAGGGGCACAACAAAGGTTGGAGAAATCTCGAGGAAAATACAAGAAAGTAGACTGAAATGGTATGGACATGTGATGAGAGGGGACGAAGATTATGTGGGTAAGAGAACGATGAATATGGAGGTGCATGGCAGGAGAAAGAGAGGCAGACCGAAGCGAAGGTGGATGGAGAAGGTGAGGGACGATTTGAAGGAGAAGGGTTTGTCGGAGGAAGAAGCCCAGGACCGGGCTGTGTGGAGGAGGCTGGTCAGAAACGCCGACCTCGCATAGAGGCGGGAACGGGCGAAGAGAAAGAAGAAGACGTTTCGTCCAAAACAAGTCGAAAAACTTTAAAATCAGTAGAGGGGAGCGATACTTCATTGTCTCAGCATTAAATAGATCTCTATAGGAGTCAATATATTTGGTATAATTCTTGTAAATAAGGAAATAATAGTGAATAATAGGCCACACAAATACTTTTTTCATTAGGTAAAGCTCTGAAACTCGAGTAAGATAGTTCTTTTCTATATCGCAAGTCCTTTCACCAAACTATCAATATATATATATATATATATATATACTCGTATATTCCTAAATCGCCAAATTTCTCCTACATATTTGTCCGTGGTCATTGAAGTAACATTAGCTCCTACATGTGATGTTTTTAATTTTTTCAGTTTTTTAACCGCTTACGCTTAGGCAGAGAAGGGTTCCATTAAAAAGTTTAGAGGATGCACTTTTTAGCGTATATAATTATTTTTTCGAATTTTACTCACTAAGATTTTAATTAAAAAAAAATATAAAAATCAGATTACTATACTTCATGCTACCTCAGGATTTTACATACAGTTTTTGTTTTAGGTTAGGTTAGATTTGGTTAGCCTAACCAAACCTAACAAACTGAGCCCCCAAAACATCGCCTACAACAAAGTAGTAGCTATTTTCCGTGTAAGAGGAAGTACTACAAAAGACAGCTCTGAATACGAGCGAACGTAACTTCTAGCGGTATATATATACAGTATATATATATATATACAGTATATATATATATATATATATATATATACAGTATATATATATATATATATATATATATATATATATATATATATATATATATATATATATATATAGGGTGTCCGAGAATTATCTGTACAATTTTTGGCTGTTATTAAAAGTCAACCATGAAGTGTAGAAATTCCAGTGTTGTCCCATTTTACAGAGAATCTCATTAAGTTTTTTCTGATACCAAGTTTTGACAAGTTTTTCAGAAATTCCAGTGTGTCCGAACATTATCTGTACAATTTCATCTTTTAATGAAATACTTGATAACACACGTAAAATTCTTAAACAAGATTATTTAGAATCTGTATTTTCAAAAGTTTCTTTTATTAAAGTAACGTTGTTACAAACATTCAATATGTGCACCATTAGTGATTCGCAAAACATCCAATCGATACTCCAAATGTTGCCATGTACGCTGCAGCATATCCGCATCAATTCGCTCAATAGCAGCTGTGATTCTTGCTTTTAAATCATCAATGTCTGTCACCCGCGTACATTTCTAAAAAACTTGTCAAAACGTGATATCAGAAAAAACTTAATGAGATTCTCTGTAAAATGGGACAACACTGGAATTTCTACACTTCATGGTTGACTTTTAATAACAGCCAAAATTGTACAGATAATTCTCGGACACCCTGTGTATATATATATATATATATATATATATATGTATATATGCTAGAATGCCCGCTGCGCCCACCTTGCGCAGCAAAAGCCCCGAACACAACCAGGGGGACTGGGAGGGTGGGTGTGTTCTAAAACCTTCCCTGGTTCTCCCTTAATGTGTATACTAAATTTGGTGCAGATTACCCTAACGAACACAGAACGACAAACATTATCATTATCATTCCCTACACACACACAGACAGAAATTATATATATATAATATATATATATATATATATATATATATATATATATATATATGTAGTGTGTGTGTGTGTGTGTGTGTGTGTGTGTGTGTGTGTGTGTGTGTGTGTGTGCCCATATTTCGTACTGTTGCAATGCGGTACTACAAATATTCGAACCAACCAAGAATATGAGATTAGAACACTTTGGAATGACCTTATTAAAATTCTGAACTAAACATACTTAATACATTAACGGAAACGTGTCATTCATTCGTGTCTTGACAGAAATGAAGCTTAACTCGGTGAAAACTCTATATATATATATATATATATATATATATATATATATATATACACGCGCCTCGGTGGTGTAGTGGTTAGCATCGCTGACTACGATCCATCAGTCCCCGGTTCGATTCCCGGTGACAGCAGTTGGCACGCAGCAAACCCAACTGTTCATCCTTCCATACAAGCCAGACAATAAATTGGTTAATAGATAAGTGTGTATCCTGAATAGCCTAGTGGTTAAGACGCTGGACTGCTGATCGGGAAGGCGTGAGATCGAGTCCTGGCGAAGACTTGTAATTTCTGACCACCCGTGTCGGAATGAACAATACAGGCGGAAGCAAAATCAAGGTTATATATCTATATATATAAATATAAATATTTTGATTGTTAACTTTTTCTTAAATAAGACAAACTATATATATACAGGGTGGCCCGTAAGTCTCAATCGGTTATAATTAAAGCGAAAATCGATTACCAACTTAATCGATTACTAAGGAATGAATATTTGTCCAGATGGTTATATTTTGTACTTTGAATAATCAATAACTATTTCTAAACTTATAAACTTTTTACCTTGTTTGATTTTTTGTATTTTCGCTTTACTAATAACCGATTGGGACTTGTGGGCCACCCTGTATATAGGACAAATGAAGTCAAATTCAGCTGCAGGCCTGGACAACTGGAATGCCTTGTTCATCAAAAACTAAGAACAAAATAGTTACACCCTTTTATTGGATATGGAGAAGATCCCTGGACACGGGAAATACTGAGCATACTAAAACGAGCGAACATTGTTCCTATACGTAAAGGGGGGGATAGGTCTCAAGCAAAGAACTACAGACCGGCATCACTGACATTACATTTCACCAAAATATTTGAAAAAAGTCAGGGAAAAAATATATGACGTTGAGACACAGGAAAGATTCAGCGAGAACCAGCACGAATTCCGATCAGGAAGATCGTGCCTACCACAACTAATATACCACTATATGACTATAACAATATCACAAACGCACTTCAGAGCAATGATAACTACGATGTAATATATATATACGGATTTTGCTAAAGCATTCCATAAGTGTGGTCATGATATAATAGCACATGAAATTAAACACGTGGGAATAACAGGCAAAGTGGGCAAATGGATCTACAACTTCCTCAGGGAAGGGCAGCAAGCCGTAAAAATCCAAGGTGTATATATATATATCACCATCAGAATCAGAAGTACGCAGCTCAATTCCACTAGGAATTAGCCCCACTTCTATTCATTACACTGGTATGCATATGAAATTTTTTTTGTCTGCTGTGAGGGTTTTTTCAACTCATATTATATAATTCGACCATGCTGAATTCGAAAATGACATTGGTTTTCCTCAATCAGTCAGGTTTTTTCTCTATTGGCCATTTATTATAAGTCCAATTTTATCCCCAAATTTATTGATTTTTTAGCTTAAACACTGTAGATACGAGTAATATTATAAGAACACTCGTGAAAAATGAAAACATTGTGTGAATAAATACTTTTATTCATACAATGAATATGGAAAAAAGTTTATTGAGGAAGGAATGAAGTTTTTTTGGCTTTCCGTCTGTGTTTTCCTTCGGGCACGTCTCGCTTCAAACACCAGCAATAGTCCGCCAGCATATTGATATCCCAGTTTCCCTGGTACCTCTCTTCCATTATTTTGATATCTTGGTGAAATCGTTCACCCTGTTCCTCAATATAATCCCGCAATTTTCAGGAAATAGTCCAAGTGGGACCACAAAAAGTGCATTTTTATGGACATGCGCGACCCATGAGCTTTGAAAGCTTCCATCAAGTTTTCGACAACGGACTCGTATTCTGGACTTCTACGCTTGCCAAGAAAATCAGTGACAACTGATTTGAATGACTGCCAGGCATTCTTCTCAGTTGGAGTCATTGCGTTTTCGAACTGAGTATCCTTGATCAAAGTTCGAATTTGAGGACCATCAAAAACCCAGTATTTAGTTTAGCATCAGATACAGTATATGAGGAAATTTACTCTCGAGATATCGAATGCTGAACCCTCCTTATTCATTGATTTGATGAAATTTTTCATCAAGCCCAGCTTAATATGAATGGTGGGAGCAAAATTTTTGTTGGTGTACAAGGGGCACTGAAACGACATTATGCGACCCAGGTTCAAAATTATCTCTGGATGCCCATTCACGCTGTGCATAGTGCTTTCTCATCCGCTCGGCTATCCCATTTGCAGAGGAACATGGGTATTTCGGTATCCCCTTGCATTCCCAATACAAATGCCACAATCTGAAAAAAATTAAAATATTTAAAGAATTTAGAGAATTTGTTCTATCAGATAAAAAATCTATGCATTGGACTGTATCACTTCTGTGGGGAAGTTAAGTGTTCTTACACGCTCTCAAATAACCTTTGGAAAAACAACATAGTCAATAGCAATAGTTTACTTATGATATTAGTATTACCTTCAAATCTCCACAGATCCTCCAGTTATGTTGGTCGTATACGAGAGCATCCAGTAAAATTTTCATGTTATCGTAGCTCTCAGTAAATTGTACGGAATGTGCTACAGGACTGATGCAACCCTATTCCCAATGTTGAGAAGTACTGCTTTCAAACTTCGTTTAGACGAGTCTATAAATAGCCTCCATTCTGATGCGTTATATGGCAGGCCCAAGGATTCGATTAGCCCCACAACATTGCAGCAGTACACTAAGGAAGAGGTATTTTCGTGCACTGCAAAAAACTTGCGGAATTCTTCCTCTCGTTTCCTATACCAGGAGAATGTTGTTCCCGGAGCCAGCAAGTTGTCCTCTCGAAGTCGTGAGCCCAAGATCTCGGCAGCTAATTTGGAAAGTCCTAAATCCCTGGTAAGATCATTAAGTTTGGCCTGGTTGAGAGGCCTCGGCTCATTTGAAGCGGTATTTTGAGGTATATACGACTGGGACTGGTCATTGGCATTGGTCATTGATTCATCATCAGAATCATCGAAGTCCAGGGTTTGAGGTGGTCGGGTATTGGAATTCCAGGACCATGGGGTACAGGTCTCATAGCAGAAGGAATGTCAGGGTATACAACAATGTGTTTATTCTTCTTGTTAACTTCTGAAAATAGAAACACAGAAACATGGATATAAAACTTGCATATGAAATAGAAGAAGCATTCAGACAGTGGCGGCTCGTGAGGGAAGGCTGCGGTCTGTAAGATATGAAATAGGTCGATGGAGTCTGTATATTTTCTTTCTTTTTCATTCATATTGTCCCTTCGGGGACAATATGAATGAAAAAAGAAGAAAATACAATCATTGTATATGTAAATGTAACTTGTATAACAATATGTATGTGTAAATGTATTTTCTATAACAATATGTATATGTAAATGTATGATTACCATTATGGTGAATATTATGCTATATCTGGTGAATATTACATTATGGTGAATATTATGTCAAGTTTCATACGAGGATTTCAAAATATTTAAGAAAAATAAATTTATAAGCCCACCTTGGAGGTTTGTCATGCAGAAATAGCAATCTGTCACGTGATCCTTTCCTTCTCTCCAAATCATGGGAATTCCAAAAGGCAAAGATTTCGCTCTGCCTTTGCTCCATCTTCTCAAATTTTCAATGCACGTCTTGCAGCACATATGAGGGGCGAAATTTTTGTCCTGGTCCCCTAGCTTAATTCCAAAGTATGCTCTATACATTGTCTTCACAAATTTAGTGATTTGGGACTGGTTATTTGGCATGGTAACCGTCCCACATATGTAGCGGAATCTATTGGGATCATTTTTACACGCTCTATTCATTATGGAATATTTTATCTATATGCCTGAAAAGTAAAAAAAGATATTATACAAGTGAAACAAGTGATGATAGATGTTACTGTTCCAATTCCGCTTTGACAAAATCACGAAAAATTCTATTTTACTTATGAGGCCATAGCCGGATAACCTGAGCTGATTGAGAAAAACGGATTGCAGATTCGAAATCAGCAGGAAAAACTCTATAAGAATCACTTACAAAACCCTTGACAGCAAAACATAGACCATGACGTAGTTGACAACAGTATAGTAACATTCTTTGCTGACGATACAAAACAGCAGAAAAATCGGTAATGCAGAACAGCAGAAGAGGTGAAAGCCCTACAGAGGGACACAAACAGAATATACAAATGGTCAGAAGATAGTGGCATTAATTTTAACACCGAGAAATTTCAGCTCTTGAGATATGGAAGAAATGAAGAACTTAAAGAGACGGCATACTATGCCCCGGATAGACAGGAAATTCAGAGAAGCCCAAAAGCAAAAGATTTAGGGGTAATAATGACCGACAACGAAAAAATCTGAAACACAGAATCAGATAATGATTTACAAAGCATAAAGAGTTACGGGACAGCCATGGACAGATCAAGAGGGAGGGGGGCTGTCGGCGACATTTGAACCCCCGCCTCACTTTCTTGCAAGTGTCGTTTTTTCAAGTGCAAATGCCCTATTTAAATGATGTGTATACCTCTGAAAACAAATTTTGTTTTTGTAAATAGATCATGGTTATTTTATTTTATTCAAATTCTATTTTGAGTCTTTATCCATATACATTGTAGGCATGGGGTAATTGTAATTGATTGTAATTAAGTACATTTTTTCCATGTAATTGACACGTAATTGTAATTAACTATCCAAAATGTAATTGTAATTAATTACATTAAGAAACCAACGTAATTGATACAATTACAGTCAACTGCTTTCAATTACATGAATATTAAAATTAATGGGTCATACTTGTAGTTTAAACTACTTGCTCATCATGTTTCAGGGAGCTTACTTTTGAAATAAATTTTTTTTTTTTTAAATAAAATGTTCCATTTATTTCAAATGTTCGTAACTAAAGTGCCAGTATTTTCCCCTTATTATTTTGATAAAATAAATGCCATTTTTTTGTCATATATTAGTGTTTTTTGAGTGCCTTTATCTTTGGTTTCATTACACATATCACATACATATGTCCAATGTCCAATTGTCCATAGCAAGAACTGCTTGATGAAAAGACAGTTCCGTGCAATGTTAAAAAAAAAAAAAAAAAAAAAGTACATTTTATTGACCTAATATAACTTATTATCTAGTTTTCATTCAAAGATGATGTCCAAACTGAAATGAAGTTGAAATACGTTGGTAGAAAAGCATGACATAAATCAAATGTGTATTTATGAAAAAAAAATGCAATTCTTTGTAATTGCAATTAATTTACTTTAATTATTTACTACTAAATTAATTGTAATTAAGTATTTCACCATCTATGGTAATTGTAAGTGTAATTAATAATATGTCAAGTAATTATAATTGTAATTTATTACATTGACCAAGTAATTGTCCCATGCCTGATACATTGTACGTCCAAATTTGTAGGTATAATGGTTTTCATAGGTGCCCTTGCCCCTTAGTACTGGTGCAGTCACACTATTTTTTTTTATCTTTATCTTATTCTGATAGTTCTTTTAATTGTCAAGACATTTGTAATTGTTTGAAAAATTTACTGTGATAACTGTAGTACCCAAATCAGATTTTTATTTTGTATCATATTTGAATGAGACTGATCTACACTGCGTTCGCACTTATTAAGCAGATTACATTTTCTCCAATGTTTTCAAAGTTTTTTCCCCGATTTCAATGAAATTTGTAGCAAATAATCACTATATATAGCAGCATTGATGGTATTCATTTCGATAAAATATTTTGATAATTAAAATAATTATCTCATTTTATTGAAAAATATGTAAAATATTGTGTTCCGAATTATTAAGCAAGTATTCTATTTACGGATCTAAATGGTGAAAATGGGTAAGAAGAAGGATTTAACATTAACTGAGAAAAGAAAAATAGTCAAGTTACTCGCTGAAAATATAAAATCTATTGAAATTGCGAAGCAGTTTGGCAGAGCTTATCGAACTCTAAACAAGTTTGTAGCGGAGGGTACCAAACTGAGGCAGCGAAGTGATAAAGGAGCTATAAGAAAAGTGACAAGGCGGCAGATATCTGTAATCAAGCGCAAATTTCAAAGCATCCATTGTCCTCGAGTAGAGAGGTTTTTGAGCAGGCTGGCATACATAATGTACCAAGAACATCTCGATGTGGAATCCTCCAAACAATTGGCAAGACGTGTAAACCTACGATTCAGTCACCATTAACACCCAGGTACAAGAAACAGCGTGTTGAATGGGCGCGTCAGTACGTGAAAACAGATTTTAATACTGTATTGTTAACCGATGAATGAATAGCAACCCTTGAGGGATCTGATGGTTTGGTCAAGAAGATGGATTGCTATGGGTCAATCTCTACCATGGAATGAGGTTTTCTTTTAGAAAGTTTGTGTAAGACTGGGCATTCATTTTTACACCATCAGGCACTCTGTATGGGACAGCTACTTCATTGCCTATCAATCCTGCCCAAAACATGACTCTACCTCCACCTTGTTGGCGTCTTAATCTCGATGGTAGAAATTGGCTCTCAGCAATCCATCTTCTTGACCAAACATCAAGTCCCTCAAGGGTTGCTTTTCATTCATCGGTTAACAATACAGTATTAAAATCTGTTTTCACGTACTGACGCGCCCATTCAACACGCTGCTTCTTGTACCTGGGTGTTAATGGTGACTGAATCGTAGGTTTACACGTCTTGCCAATTGTTTGGAGGATTCCACATCGAGATGTTCTTGGTACATTATGTATGCCAGCCTGCTCAAAAACCTCTTTACTCGAGGACAATGGATGCTTTGCAATTTGCGCTTGATTACAGATATCTGCCGCCTTGTCACTTTTCTTATAGCTCCTTTATCACTTCGCTGCCTCAGTTTGGTACCCTCCGCTACAAACTTGTTTAGAGTTCGATAAGCTCTGCCAAACTGCTTCGCAATTTCAATAGATTTTATATTTTCAGCGAGTAACTTGACTATTTTTCTTTTCTCAGTTAGTGTTAAATCCTTCTTCTTACCCATTTTCACCATTTAGATCCGTAAATAGAATACTTGCTTAATAATTCGGAACACAATATTTTACATATTTTTCAATAAAATGAGATAATTATTTTAATTATCAAAATATTTTATCGAAATGAATACCATCAATGCTGCTATATATAGTGATTATTTGCTACAAATTTCATTGAAATCGGGGAAAAACTTTTGAAAACATTGGAGAAAATGTAATCTGCTTAATAAGTGCGAACACAGTGTAATAAAAGAATACAATTAATTTTACACTCGCTCTTTGGTGGTCTGTTTTAAGAAAAAATTTCTCTTACTGTGCCCTTTTTATTGTAGGGGGGTGCCCTTTTTTCTTTGGATCCCCCACCTCCTTACTGAAATACCTAGATCCGCCCTTGACAGCTACTGAGAATCTTCAAAAGAAGGGATGAGAAGGTAATGAATGATTCGCCTACTGAAAACACTGATCATACCAAAACTTGAATACTGCTTAGTCTTGACGTCCCCATATAAAAAGAAATTAATAAACTAGAAGAAATCCAAAGAAATTTCACAATCAAGATTAATGGCTGCAAAGAACTCAACTACTGGGAAAGATTATGTAAATTAAGTCTGTGTTAGCTGGAAAGAAGAGAGAAATATATTATAATTTACATATGAAAAATGATCGAAAAACTGGTACCCAACCTCAAACTAAACCCACTAACTCCAAACAACACTCTGGAAAATAGGAAAGGTAGAATGTGTTGCCAAGCTAAAGGTTCAACAAGAACGAGAGACACCCTCAACATTGAAGGAAAATAGCTTGGTTGTCAGAGGGCCAAGACTTTTTAACCAGCTTCCAAAGGACCTCGGAAATATCACCGGTGCCGAAGTTGAAGTCTTCAAAAGAAGACTAAATGCCTGGCTGAAGACGGTACCGGATGAGGCGGGGGTTCCTGGCTTAGAGATCGCAAGAAAGCAATTCGTTCCTCCATCAGGCCAGGTTTAGAGGTGCGGTCACCAGCTTGACCTTTGTGTCCGGAGAGAGTGACGCAGGGAACTTTTACCAGGTGTGTGTATATATATATATATATATATATATATATATATATATATATATATATATATATATATATATTTGTCTAATTTAAAACAAAAATAACCACTAATAAAACTTAAAATCCAGACAACAAAATGTTTTTCCCTCAAAGAGAAAAAATAAATTCTAACAACATTGCAACACACTCTCGCATTTAACTTTTTTTTTTAACCAAAATTTAGCTTATCCTTTAACTCCAATTTTTAATTTTTTAATGTCAAATTCACTTTTTTAAAACTTGTAATAACCAGTTTTCTCTGTCAGTAAAACCTAGTATAAACAAAACTAGTTTTTAAATGCGTAGGCATTTGACTTCAATACATCCACAGCATTGCAACACCGAAATCAACCAACCTACCCGGTTGTCTCAACTTGGGGTAAAAGTGATTTGGGAAAAGATTTGACCTTGGTGATATTCTGGGCATGTATGTGGGGAATGTTTGTCACATTTATTAGTTATCATAATAATTACGACATTACATTAAGACAACTTTAATTATGTACTTTTATTACATTTGTACGTCTTTTTTTCCATTATCTGTAGGTACTAATTTACTTTGTGTGTTTAAGTAATTAAACATAAGGCTTTATAGGCATTTTTAATTTGAAAGTGTCACCCAAGAATGAAGAGAAAGTGGGACCAAAAAAGGGTATAAGAAATGAGTGAAATTTGCATTAAAGTTACTGCCACAGTGATTAGTTCAATTGCACAAATTTATACGTTATAGTTGTCATTATTTGTGGGTAACTAATTTATTTCGCTATTTTATAATTTTATATTTTTTTTAAAACCAGAGTTTCTACTTTCAACAGGATGTTTTAGGACCTACATATTCTTAATTACAAATAAATGTTTTCGACCTTATAAGAGAAAACAAAGCACTAACTCTACTGTAATTCTGAAATGCACATTTTCAGTTAGGTCCCAATGAAAGCTGTAGATCGCCCTTTATCATATAATCCAAAAATTACTTACAGTATGGTATATAATAATGTCTCCGTTTTAGGCTATCTTTTTCCAGTGGTCAAAGCGTGTAGTAAATGCGAGGATATTTTTTTTGTTTTTTAGAAATTCGCTTTTCGAACATTAAAAATATTAAAATTAATTTCTGTTGAGTTTTTTTTAACCTTAATTATTTTTCTTAAATGATTTGAAAAAAAAATTACTTTCTCGAGCAGAAAACCCCCCCTTATTTTTAAGTAAATAAATGTAAATTTATTTACGTTAAGGAGACCATATATATATATATATATATATATATATATATATATATATGCAAATTCATTAATTAATTAAAGAATATAAAAACATTAATTAAATCAACCGAGGGTTTTAAAAATATTAAATTTTTGTAACTTTTTTTTTTTAATAAGAATTAATTCATTACATTATTTTTCATAACTAAAAAAAAAATATCTGGTAATAAACCTAAATACAATATTTTCATGGCTAAAACGAAGAAGGAACTTAGTAAAATGTTAATAACTGTTATTAAATGAAAGTGGAGCTGACAATAGAGTACCAGATTTGTGTATATTACTACCTGTTTGCTCATAAAATGCCTTAGAAATAGTATATATATATATATATATATATATATACACACAGTCATTTAAATATTTTGAAGGTTTTGTACAAATATTTTTTCCGGAATTAAACCTTACTTGCTTATATTTAAACAGCCTCAATTTACATAGCAATTTTTTATTTTTTTAATAAAACGAATAACAAAGATTTTATTAACATTTATGATTTGAAAGGCTAAAGTTAACTAAAGCAAGTCGAGAACTTTCAGAACTGATAAAATATCAGTAACATTTAAACTATTGGAAAAAATTCATTCCTTTTGATAATAATTAACGAAAATGCTTTTGGGGGGGCTTTAATTAAAATTTGGAGTACTTTATTGATTAATGTCGAAATATATGAAATTAATTGAAAAACAGAGAGAGCAATTATTTTATTTTACGTTTTTACTCGTGTATATAAACGAGGTTGTATGCAAATTTAAAATCTGATATGAAATACAGTGTGTGTGTGTGTAAACCTCGTAACCTCGTAGCAGTTCCGTGCGTTGGTTTCTCTTCACACCTGTAGGCCTAGCTTGGTGGAGAAGCGAGTTGCTTTCTTGCACTCTCCACCGCACATAGCCAGGTACACCCGGCTCGTCTGGTACCATCCTGAGCCAGGCATCTAGTCTTCTTTTTGAAGACTTCAACTTTGATCCCTGTCACGTTTCTGAGGTGCTTTGGAAGCTGGTTAAAAAGTCTTGGCCCCTTGACAACCAAGCTGTTTTCCTTTAGTGTTGAGGAGGTCCCTTGTCAGGCCTTTAATTTGGGAACACTACACATTCTGCCTTTCCTATTTTCCAGCGTTGGTTGGATGGTAATTGGGTTTAGTTTGAGGTTTGGTACCAGTTTTTCGATCACCTGAAGATCAGGCCCCCCCAGCCTTCGTTAGTTAGCCTTGTAAGGTTAACTAACGAAAATATCACGATTTAACTTAACCAATCGTTAGGTCAACTGTACGCCCTTGACGATTGGTTAGGTTAAGTCGTGATATGTTCGTTAGTTAGTCTTATAAGGCTAACTAAAGAAGGTTGGGGCCCTGATCTTCAGGTGATCCCAGTTTTTTTACCCTCTCCTTCTTTCCAGGGAGTACACTGTGTGTATATATATATATATATATATACACACACAGTGTTCTTTTCTTCCCAACGGAATCGCGATAATCTTCAGGATACACACAGAGCCCGTCGCGACTCGAATGTGGTTATCATGAAATTAGCAGAGTTGCTAAATTTATTAGGTTTTTTCGATTGGGGATTTGTTGCAATACAGAATCGAATATGTGAAAATGTCGCGGTTTTGTGGGGTATTCAGACACGTGTGTGTGTGTGTGTGTTCCTTGCATAAAAGGCACTATTCAGTTATATATAGTAATAATAATGCAAATAATTATATAAAAAAGTAAACGCTTTCCAAGGAAACTGGAAAATTCCATTTTCTTCACAATTTTTTCTATATGTTCCATTTTTTTGGAGGAACTTTTATATTTTTTTTAATTTGTGGATGTAGAGAGAAAACGAAAACTTTTGATAAATATCTTTTACTTCCTCTTAATAATAAAATTTTGTAAACGACTCCTAAGGACGATTCCAGATCGATCCGAGACGATAAAAGGAATTGCGCAGACGCCGACCTTTAGTTTTATCGTTGGAGTGACGGCGAAAGGTTCGCAATGAGAATTTTACTCTTGGTAAGTTTCCCAAGACTCTTGGTTCTCACACTGAACTCGAATTTGGGATATTTTTGTTCTTTTAATCGTTTAGATTTTGGTTAAAGGCGCAATTGTTATTTTGGATTTAAGTTTTTAATTTTTTAGTTATTTTAATTGAATTTCTTTATTATTAATTTTAAATTTATTTTTAAAGGTTTTTTTTTTTAAATTATGGGAATCGTAAAATTTTTTAATTATTAGTTTTGATTCGGTAATGTTTACGTATATTTGTATAGAAGATATTGGTTTTTTTTATTAACGACTGTATATTATTTTACTAATTTTGTTTCGAGTTTCGACTTCAAGTATTTGGTAAAAGAAATGCAGGAATGTTTATAACTTTATACATTGTAAAATTAATAATAAATGCTTTCAATAAATCAAAATTTCAATTTGTAGACATACGAATATGTAATTATTTTCAATTGTATTTCATATTTACATCAATTTATATCACTAAAACATTATGATATAAAAGTTAATGGCTGTAACCCATTCTCTGGGGATATGGGCTTTGGATTTCTGGGGACCTAAAGAATCTTTTCGGAGAAACTCAAAAGGAAATTGAAAATAGGGTAGGAGATTAATCTGAGACCCAGTTTCCGAGTACCTTTTTTTAATATTCGCTGACCTTGGAGACGTCTTGTGGCGGAACTCAGAATAAATTTAGAGGTAATTCGATCCTATGACCTCTTTTCTCGCAGCCTGGTTTTTAGCTTGGCGTATTATTATCATTTGAAATAAGCATCGTTTCTACCCCCTGTTTATACGAAAGTGAGTTATCGTATTAGCTGATAAAAAGATGAAGATAGATTTATGGAGTGTTGGTAGATAGATATATAAGCGTGTCTTACCTTAATATTTATACAATCCTGTTGATGCCACTATACAGGGTGTCCCATAAGTCCGGTCTCATAGGAAAATTTTAAATTAAATTTACAAAATTAATACATTAGAACTAAAACAAATAATCAAATTGATGTCTTGTTTTGGGACTTTTTTTTTGTTGCAGGTAGAATAACACGCAATAGCTAACGTGGAAATGAGTTACATTCCTGAGGAAAAGGCGAAGGCCTTTTCCCCACGAGTGTAACTCACTCACATCAACAACAAAGGTCCCAAAACAAGACATAAATTTGAACATTCGTTTAAATTTTGCGTATTACTTTTGTAAATGTAATTTAAAATAAATTTTCCTATCAGACCGGACTTATGGGACACCCTGTATATTAAGGGAGTGTTTACTTGTTCTTTAAGGATCAAAAGACAGCTGAGAATAGATGTAATAGGAAAAATATCCCATTTTGCTTTCGATAAAGCAGAGGTTCGTCCAGTTTTAAATTTAAATTAAAAAGTGTAGCTATAATTCGAAAATTCTTATCTACATTTTGTAGAATTTTTAGATTTGAACAATATACTCTGACATATTTTTATTGGTTGATGTCTGATAATTCTCTGACTCTAGCTTATTTACTCACTCGCTCACTCTGTCTAATCTGTCTTGGTATACACGTAGGAAAAAAAATGGTGCACACTTTACTCCGACTCGCTAACATCGCAAAAGGAATGGCTGCATCGTGTCTCTCAAATAACTTAAAACATCCAATGCTTTTTTTGGAGGAAACTTGAAATGCTGAAAAAGTTTTCGAGGTCATCTTATTATATAAAACAATGTTCGTAACTAATGTATAAAATGATAGGAATGTGGACCGCCAACTTTGATATTTAAAAAGATAAAAAAGAAATTGTATTTTTATTTATTTGTAAGAGACTCAAATACATTTTTAATCCCATAAACTTTGAAGTCGAAGTTTGTATTTTATGAATGAGGTAATTTTTGTAAATACGATGCATTGTAATTAATGAATATATTATTTTTATCGTCATTACGGTTACCGCATTCGTCGTTCTTACGCGTTGAGGAGATTTGGTTAATTATATGTGTAGCGTTAAATTTAAGATACTGTTTATAAAAACTTAAGTTATTGTACGTATCTATATTTATCTATCTAAATTAACTAAGTGATAAAGTCTTTTACTTTGCATACGCGCGTATACGCATTCATTACCATTTCCACTATTATTGAATTTAATGACTGGCTCATTTTCAAATCATACGTAAAATAGATTTGAACAAAACGCTATACTTTGAATTGATATTAATCTATCAAGTTCAATTCTAAATGCAAATTCTATAAAACATCTCAAAATAGAAATAAAGCCCAAAAATAAACTAAAATTATAAAGAGAAATAATGTATAAATCACCCGTACATGACGAATGTGAATGACATATCGAATTGTTGGACCTTATTCATATTCGGAATACGATCGACTTTATGCGAGTTTACCTTAGGCAGTTCCACTTTGTTCCGCTAAACCTTCAGAAAGTAATGGGTTATTAAATTACTTTATCAATCTATTTACAAAAGCTAAAATTGTTTACAAGTTCCGTTAATCTCAAATGTCTTTCCAACTAAAACGAAGGTAAATAAAAAAATAAAAAATCCAGAGTCGAAATGTCAGGATGAAAATGGGTTTTCGATATATTTAATTTCAAAAGGAGTGTATAAATTGTTTTTTTTTTTACTTATCCTTTCACTTTCATGAGCTCAGAGGAGCACTAATTGTGCCAAACATAATATATAATGCGTGCGTGTCTGGGTTTCTTCATTTAATTTAATATATATTATATATATATATATATGCAGAATATCAGAATTTGCCTAGAGACAAAAGTTAGTTGGGTCGTTTTTACAGACTTTGGCGCCACAAACCGTAGATTTCCACATTCAAATTAAACTGTGTAAATCTAATAATTTTTTTACGAGGTTACTTTTATTTTTATTATTTTTTCAATAAATTGAGATTATGAATAAAAAAAATTCATATTTAGGTACTCATTTTTTTAAATTTGAGTTACAGTTACATTTTCAACACAATGAATCTAATGAATACATTAGAATACGTCCCAAAGTGTCGTATAAGTCTCTACTATTTTAATTTATTTGAATATTAAAATTATCTCCCTTAATTCATAGTCATCCAAGAACTTAATTTTGTATTTTTCAAATAATAAATGATAGAACACTAACAAATAATGGTCCTAAAACCTTCCGAAAGATAAACATTTTGACCAACGGATGCCAAAATTTTTTACGAAAGTATTTCAATGTACATTTACATAAACGATTCAGAAAACACAAAATGATCTACAATCCTAACCTAACTGGGATAATCTAACCTAACTTAATTATCTCTAACCTGAAATTACGAAGAACACTAAACAATTTCAAAGGCAATTAAAAATATATTTACCTTACAACCTTACAAAGCTTTCGCGCGATGATTTCTCATTTCGCGAAGGTCAAGCTTGTCGCCCCTCCTCTCGAGTTGGCTTGGTGAAGTAGTGAGTTGGATTCTTGCGCTCTCCACCTCACATAGCCAAGTACGCCCGGCTCATCGGGGATTGTTCTGAGCCAGACGTCTAGTCTTCTTTTGAAGATGTCCACTGCAACTCCCTTCGTATTTCTTAGGTCTTTGGGCAACTGATTAAACAGTTTTGGTCCTCTCACTACAAACTTTTCTTTCAGGGTTAAGGATGTTCCCTGTCTCGCCTTCAATTTGGGAATACGACACAGTCTACCGTTTCTACTTTCCAACATTGTTTGGGTTATAGGGTTCAGAGTAAGATTAGGGACTAGTTTCTCCATTATTTTCCAAGTGTAAATAATGGTGTATCTCTCTCTTCTCCTTCCCAGTAAATATAGGTCTAGTTCGCGTAACCTTTCCCAGTAATTTAGTTCTTTGCACCCATTGATCTTGGCTGTGAAGCTTCTCTGGATCCCTTCCAGCTGTCTAATGTCTTCTTTTTTTATATGGGGATGTTAGGACCGAGCAGTATTCCAATTTGGGTATGATCAGGGTTTTCAGTAGAAGGATCATTAAATTCGTTTTTCTGTATCCACCCGAGGAGGATGCCAGTGGGCATCGAAACTGTTGTGGAAATAAACTCTGTCTATTAGAGTGGATTTTTATTTTCATATTTTGACTCACGTAGAAAAAAAGTTTTTTTGCATACATTCCTATCCCTTCGTTTAAAGGTTCTCAATATCTGTCCCGTTATTCTCTTCGCTCTGTTTACTGCTATCTTATTTTGTGTTTCAAATTTCGCATCATCTGTCATTACAACCCCTGAATCTTTTGCTCTGGAATTTCTCTGAATTTCCTGTCCATTTGGGGTATAATATTCCATGGATTTTAGGTCTTCTCTTTTTCCGTACCATAATAGCTGAAATTTCTCGGTGTGCGTATATATATATAAATTTTTTTTTTGTGGTGTGAGAAATTAATTTCCAAAATAATTTGCTTTATTTTATTGGATAATAATTTGAAATAACGTATAATACTGACAAATCATTAACATGCTAATATTATCAAAGGAATGTTTAAATACAGAGAAAAAAACCCTAAGGTGATGTAAACCAGTTCAAATTGAATCATTTGCGTTAGTTACCATAAAAATAATAAGAATTATCACAGTCATTTGCCTACTTAAATAAACCATTTGGACTGAATGTAAAATAGTTAAGTGTGTAATACAGGGTGCTTCAAAAAAATTTTTGACCACTTACATATATAGCGCTAATATGTCATTGTTTGCCACTTATAGTTTTTTTTTTTTTGGCTTATGTAAGTATTTGTGTGCTTAATTTGCTTTTTTTTAATAATAATAATGTCGTTTTTGTCAGGGATTGTGCGAGTGATTAATGAGAACCCCATTCAATGGAAAATGGCTACGAGGTTTACATTAGAGTAATGAAATCATCGTTGCTCTGATGTAAACCTCGTAGTAGCCATTTCCATTGAATGGGGTTCACTCATTAATCACTCGCACAATCCCT
Organism: Bathynomus jamesi; assembly: GCA_023014485.1. Taxonomy (NCBI): domain Eukaryota; kingdom Metazoa; phylum Arthropoda; class Malacostraca; order Isopoda; family Cirolanidae; genus Bathynomus; species Bathynomus jamesi. The sequence continues at coordinate 1,167,358 of JAJOZX010000401.1, forward strand.
GACAAAAACATTATTATTAAAAAAAATAAGTAAATACTGACATAAACCAAGAACAAACAAATTATAAGTGGTAAGCAATAACATATTAGCGCCATATAAGTGGTAAATTTTTTTTGAAGCACCCTGTATAAATTGGGTTTAACAATTTTTTTTTTTCTGTACAATAATCAAAAGTCAATAGAGACCTTTTAGTAGAATTGAAATTGGCCTAAACAACATTCAAATACGGTTAAAAGTGAAAGATAATTATTTGAATTTTAAACAAAAATGGCAAAAACATTCATATGTACAAAAAATCGATTTTAAACTCCTCACTTATCTATCTATTTATTTATTTATTTTATACATTTCCAATTCTGAACTATATATATATATATATTTTTGAAGTTCGGGAAGAACCGATTCGCCTCTATTTAAAAGGGCATATCTCGGCGGAAAAACAAAGAAAGAATGAGAGGAAAGACAGAGGAAAAGGAAATGGTGGAGGGGACAGTCGAAGTGGAAAAAGACCAAGGATTGCAAGGTCGAGCCCCATCATCCTTGGGTGCTAGGGCCGGGAGGGCGCACGTGAAACCTCCTGAACAAGCACGTACAAACGAGCACAAAGAGCACTCAAGAGCACGAGCTTAGAACCCCCTTGCGGGTATATATATATATATATATATATATATATTATATATATATATATATATTTATTACATGAGAGAAAGGGAATTCCTTTTGTGGCTTATAATTTAGTATGTGAAACATGCCTCAAAGCATATATATATTTCAAACCCACAAGGAAAAAAAATGATTCCAAGGCCTTTCGTGTATTCAGAAGTACACCCTGACGAGGTGTACTTCTGAATACACGAAAGGACATGGAATCTTTTTCCTTGTGGCTTGCATCATTCATTCATTTCACGTGTTTAATTGTGAAATTCAGCCTATTTTAACCATTCATTTGCGTGTATATTAATGTATTTTTTTAATGTTTATCAAGGTAATAAATGGCGTCTAGACAAAGCAACACTGAATATTCTTTCCTTAAAACAAGATTTAATTTCAATAACTAATAATATACATTATGCGTCATATATATACAAACGGAGATTCAATAAGATCTATTAACGTTGTCAGAAAAGTGGTAACATTTTACTGAACCTCCCTGTATATTAACCAAAAATATCAATTAGAAAAGCTCGTAATTATCCGTGATGTGAAATAAAATGCGTCTCATCAGTTTTAACCTTAATAATAGTATTTAGTGAATTTTACTTTATCTTTTAAATAATTTAATAATTATAAATGATAAAGTGGGAGTTTGTTCAGAATGATAAAGTGGGAGTTTGTTCAGAATAATAAAGTGGGAGTTTGTTCAGAATAAATAAAAAAAAAGCATTCACCATTTCATGCTAGATATTAAGAATCTTAATTTAAAAAAAGCTTTAAAGAAGCCAAATTAATTCATATTTGTAGTTTAATCATGTGACGAAAGTTTTTGAGTTGTTTCAATGTGTCATACTTAATACTGTCACTGTCATTTCAGGCGTCGGTGGCTATAATTTTAGTCGCTTATGCGTCTGGACAAGAATCTACTAGACGCGAGAAGCTTCGCAGCCTTATTTCTGCTGCACGAGGGGGAAATAGTGAGGCTAGAAAGGCGCTGAGAGATCTTCGAAACAAGTTGAAAGCCCATTCAGAAGCTGCTGTTGTACATCATGATGCGCCACAAGAAATTACCTCCCATCTGAGGGAAATTGATTCCCTGCCTCAACCACAACATCAGCGAGTTATTTCCATTGTGGAAGAACCTCAAGTGATCCCACAACCCATTAGATCTCCCGCACCGACCAGAAGGGAGAGAGTTCGTCCTCAGTTCCAGCACAGATCGAATACTTTCAATGAGCCCCACCGCGCTGTCAACCGTGGATTGGAAGTGGGTACACGCTCCCAGGCTAACGCAAACATTAGAGTAACGAAAAAGACAAGAACTCCTCCTGTGGAAACTATCCGCAGGTACTCTTTCTTCGACGAAGAAGGCAACTACATCTTCGGATACGAAACGGCGGATGGTTCTTTCAAAGAAGAGAAACGTGGTAAGGATTGTATCGTCAGTGGTAAATATGGTTACATCGATCCTGACGGTATTCGACGAGAATTTACGTACGTGTCCGGCAATAAGTGCGATCCTAATGCTCCTACTGATCCCGAACTTCGGGAAAATCGACAGCCTCTTCCACGAAACAATCAATTTTTAGTTCAAACTCAGCAACAGAAGCTCAATGACGAAGCTCTAAATGAACTGAATTTTAACCGAAGACGACGCCCCGTGCAGTCGCGGCAGCAGGAACCACGACAACAACTCCCACGACAACCATCACGACAACAACTCCCACGACAACCACCACAACAACCACCACAACTACCACGACAACCGCAACAATTACCACGACAACCGCAACAATTACCACGACAACCGCAACAATTACCACGACAACCGCAACAATTACCACGACAACCGCAACAATTACAACGACAACCACAACCACGACAACCACAACCACGACAACCACAACAATCACGACAACGAGATCACTCACGAAGGAGAGGAGAAACTCGCATTCAGACTGTAGAAAGAGTAAACATTGTCCCCGTTCAGGAAGACAGAGTTGTAGAGGATATTCCTCCCCAACCATCTTCAGACCCACAACCAACTGACAATGTCCATCCTTCCACGGAAGCTCCAAGAAAGCCCATTTCTCATTTCAGACCTATTGAACCCATACCCATAACATCTGTTCCTGCCTTTAGACCCATTCTAAGACCGGCTGGCATCAACTTCAACTTCGACCAAGAATTCAAAAACATTTTCAGCAACTTTTCTCATCGCAAACCCCAGCCGCGTGCTGCGCCTTTACCACCACCACCACCACCACCACCACCTAGACCAACACCAGTACCCCCGACAATAGAGAAACCAGCACCTCCGAAATTTAAGAATCCAGTATTAAAACCCGCCCCTGTATTCTCTCCTAAAGAACCTGCAAGTGTAGCTCATCAACTGGTGTTTGATGCTGCAACGGGAGTTTTCAAAACGGTTCCTTTAAAAGGCGGGATTTTTGCTGCTTCCTCTGCTAGAGGACCACTTCCACCCGCTCCTCCTTTACAATTTCAGCCCACAGTTGGGAGACCTTTACCTGGATTAAGTCCTTTGCCTCCGGTCCCCTTGGGAGCGCTCTCTTTTAACCAGCGAGGGTCTCCCAGTACCAGAGAATTCAATAATTTCTTCAATCACTTCTCTTTTAGGGAATGATTCATATGTCGAATGTAAAAATATATAAAAAGTTTAAAAACAAATGCTGTTAAAGGAATATGGGAGTATCCCCAATGTATTCTCAAAATACATAGGTGCCTATCCCCTGTTTTTCTATCATTTTATATGTATATATAAATAATAATGACAACCAAATAGACGTTGTTGGGTCTGTGCATATTATAATATATATATATACAAATCATTATAGCTCAAACATTCTTATACCTAATCCTTTTTAGTACTTTTCTCATACATCTGGCATATCATTCATTAAACAATGTTGGTTGTATGCTCTTCTGATAATATTTTTCTCTCATATACTTCATCACTGATGTACAACAACTCTGTAATTTATCTTTTACTGTTTAATAGCGTATAAAATAACCTCTCGCGATGTGGAACCTGTGAACCAGATTTTTGAGAAGCGACTATTGAAAATTGGAAAGACTTTTCGAAGAACATTTCCTGGATTGTATTTGGCCTTTCGATTCTATTTTGGAATGTTGAGCGACTGACGCCCCGAGCCAATCCTTTTATTAATTTAAGCGTGTATATACTGTATATGTATAGTGTTCAAGGCTATTTTGCTGAATTTCTCTCATGATTTGACCTGTCTTTCTTTTATATTCTTTTTCTTTTGTATATGAAGGAGAAACCTCTTATAATATTTTATATTTTTTCTCAGTAATTAATGTCTCCTGTATAATTGTCGTAATGTTTGCTACGTCTTGCTGCAAATCTATTCACGTCTGAGTTAACGCATCGCAAAATCCCCCTTAAATTAAGGCATTGGTGGCAATTACTACGAGTTAATTTGAAAGTGGTTTTTATTTTGTATCACCTTTGGCGTAAAAAGATTAGCAGTGCAATTACCTCAATTCCGTATTTATACATGTTATTTTATTTACAACAACCCTGAATACTCGAAATATATAATATATATATATATATATATTGAATAGAAAATAGAAATTTAAAAGGATTTTATTTATTTTTCTTTATTAATATTTGTATATTTATGTAAAGACAAAAATAAAAAAAATAATGTTCAATCCTTTACTTTTGTAAGTAAATGAATAATAAACATTACCATCATGAATTGTTTTTTATTGAAAGCCTTTGTCAAATTCATTTTTCAACAGAATCTACTCATAACTTTCTCTCACACACACACACTATATAATACACAGACCGTGTATGGAACAAGGAACTCTTCTACATCCTGTCCCAAAGCTGGATCCTATCTGCTTTGCAGATAGTATATATATATATATATATGAAAATTATTTCATGAAAGTAACACGTGAAAAGTATTTATGGTGAATAAAACCACGAAGGAAAGGAAACACAGAATGGTCCTCGAGCGCTTTCGTCTAATGACATCCTCAGTGTTCCTGAGGATGTCATTAGACGAAAGCGCTTGAGCACCACTCTATGTTTCCTTTCCTTCGTGGTTTTATTCATCATATATATATATAAGAGAGAGAAAAGGTTAAAGTTTTTAAAAAGTTGGTTTTCCAGCCCGTATGACAATGCCTAAAATGTCAAAGGAGAATGGTTTGAATGGATGCAATACATTTTTATGACTTACCACAACAATGGCTGCAATTGTGAACTGTGATCAATGCAGCAGCGGACACCGATTAAAATTTAATCCTAAAGGTTTGTGCGCGGATCTACATGATAATGTTTTAGATAAATGAGCGTACAATAAGATCCCGTAATTTCGTGTTAGGGTACTATATAGAGATACAAAATATTCATACATGGTATGTGAGCAAGTAACTGGAGGCAGTTGTACATTATATAATCTTTCTCGATAGAGTATATTTCTCCTTTTGACTTTCTCCTCATATAAATTTTACCTCTCTCTCTCTCTCTCTCTGTCTGTGTTATCTTTTATTTTTCCACTATCCTCTGATGCGTAACTGGGTACACGATATAAGCATGGTACGAATGAACTCTGAAGTAATTCTTTTCATTATATTCTTTCTTATACATCTCTTCACAACTATTTTCTGTCATCTGTGGCTGACGGAGGAAGGAGAGCCTTTTCTGTTCTATACTTTACTACGACTCATATTCCTGTGAAAGCTTTTCGGGTCTATAAATGTAAGCATGGTGTAAGTTTGTAAGTATTCTTTATTCGCATTTGCTTTTTTTTAATTTCCTCCTCCCTTGTTTTCTTGAGCTAGCCAAGAGTGGATCTTAGGGTCTTTGTTAGCCTGTAACACACACACACACACACACTCTCTCCCTCTCATATATGCAGTACATATATATACATATATACACACACACACACATTATATATATATATATATATATATATAATATATATATACACACACACAACTCTCTCCATTTAGGGATTCGTTGAGCAGTTACATTTCTTGTCTTGACTCAGAGCGAGTTTGCCTCCAGTTCTTTGGGCGTGTTTTTTTCCGTTGCGATGCACGATCATAGATGAGCTTATCCGGTAGGCAGACACACATCGCAGGTGTCAGTTTAACATTTAAAAATTAACTGAAAATTACCCAAAATAAAGAGAAATTTATCACAAATTACTATCAAATTATCTTAATAAAAAAAGTTGTCGTGAATAAAGAGAAAGTCACCGAAATCAAGAGAAAATTTACCCCATGTTGCGTCAATGTTGAGGATATTTAAAAAAAAAGAAGTTCTAAAACAACTTCGCATCAGTGAATTTTTAAACAGAATTTCCCTTCTTTGAACGAGTTAGTGTAAGAGGAATGTTCGTCGCCATCTTCTGTTTCGTCTTTGAATTAAAAATAGAAAAAATAGTGAAAATTCTAATTTAAATATTTTATAAGTCATTTAATAAACGAAAGCGAACATTATTAATTAAATAAAAAATAAATAAATATGTTCGTATATTGAAATTGAAATAATTAATAAGTTACGTAATTAATATAACGTGAAATATTTAACGAATAATAATAGTTTTTACCCCCAAAAATAATGTAGAAAAACTTAATATATTTTACAATGTCTAAAAAATTAAATTGGAACCAAAAAAAATTACGGGAAATGGGTTGTTGTTTATGGCGCAAATATATTAATTTTATTGAATGTTTCTTCCGGGTATTTCAGTTCCTTTTTCAGGAGTCATAAAAGGGTATCGATTCATATAAATGGTACGAAATCACGAGATAAATGTAATTATAATTATCCTTGACCTCTTCAAAGTTATCCGAAATTGGATTGGTACTAAAAGTATAAAAGATTACACACACACACATATATATATATATATATGAAAAATTATTTCACGAAAGTGACACGTGAAAAGTATTTATGATGAATAAACCACGAAGGAAAAAGAAACACAAAGGGTGCTCAAGCGCTTTCGTCTAATGTTCCTGAGGATGTCATTAGACGAAAGCGCTTGAGCACCCCTTTGTGTTTCTTTTCCTTCGTGGTTTTATTCATCATATATATTATATTATATATATTATATATATATATATATAATATATATATGTGGTGGACCGGATATCCGCATCCGCAAATATCCGCCTAATTTTTAACATCCGCATCCGCACTTCTGACTGCGGATGTTATGCAGATATTACCTCTAATAAATTATGCAATTACAATTAAATTAGCTTATAAAGTAGCTTATAAGATGTGCATGAAAATATAAATACTTGGTAACACAAAAAATTGAATGAAACTTGTTTCATTGAATTTTCTGTGGCTGAAACTCTTGAGAAAGTTATTATTTTTATAATAATGAAAACATTAATATTAATTTTAATTCTTATGCGTTGCCTGCCATAATAGTAATATCACGAAATTTGAAAATTATGTCATATATTCATAATTCTATATTATACTGATAGATTACCTAAATATCCGCATCCGCAGATATTGAAATTAAAAATCCGTATCCGCAGATGTGAAAAACTGACATCCGGTCTACCACTATATATATATATATATATATATATATATATGATGCATAAAACCACGAAGGGAAAAGAAACACAAAGGGGTGCTCAAGCGCTTTCGTCTAATGACATCCTCAGGTGTTCCTGAGGATGTCATTAGACGAAAGCGCTTGAGCACCCCTTTGTGTTTCTTTTCCCTTCGTGGTTTTATTCATCATAAATATTTTCACGTGTCACTTTCGTGAAATAATTTTTCATATATATATATTTCAACTAGCTTCCTAAGGACCTCAGAAACGTAACGGGGGTCAAAGTTAAAGTCTTCAAGAAAAGACTGGATGCCTGGCTCAGGACAGTACCAGATGAGCCGGGCGTGCCTGGCTATGTACGGTGGAGAGCGCAAGAAAGCAACTCGCTCCTCCACCAGGCCAGACCTAGAGGCGGGGCCACCAGCTTGACCTCCGTATGAAGAGAGATCAACGCACGAAACAACAAGGTTCATAAGGTATAAGGTATATATTATATATATATATATACTTTGAAAAAGTAAATAGACACCTTTAGTTTTTTCATAGTTTTTTATTGAAAATAAAAGTCATTAAATAATAACTTTATTGAATCAATCAATACATTTGGAGTCGTGTTGCTTTCCCCTCCGCATTATGGAAAGCTAACACACGTTCTAGTATTCCATTGATAATCTTTGCCACTTGTTCTTGAGGACAATTATCGTGCTGTCTCCCTACTTTTGTAATCCTCTAAATTAAAAAGTTTATTAGGGAAAACGCACAGAAAAAAAGAAACTGAAGACAGAGATGGAGCAGTTTCAAAGATACAGGTTCTCCAACACCGCCTAGTTACTATGGAAACCAATAGATGCGTTTTGAAGGAAACTGTGTATGGAAGAGTATTTTAAGTAATATTTTATAATAATACATGCACTATAGCACTTATTGGTTTTAAGTTAAAAGTATTGACTGGTTATAATAATAATAATAATAATAATAATAATAATAATAATAATAATATGCATTGTTTCTTAAAATAGACTTCCGAGTGAATGATGCCATCAAAATGCATCTCTGGGTTTCCATGGTAACTGGGCTTTGTGGCGAACGTAAATCTTCGTAATTGCTGTGTCTGTATTTCATGGTATATTAGTATATTTGTCGTCCACGAAGGATATAATCTTTGTTTCTTTGGTTTGCTTCCGCCCGAATTGTTCATTCTGACGAAGGTCAAGCTTTTCACCCCACCTTAGACCTACAGTTTAACGTGGAATCCGAACCGCGCTCCTACCAGCAGCCCAGCGTCTTAACTACTTATCCTAAGAGGTAGATGGCTTAATCGGAATTTTAGGTGACCTTAGTTTGACAAGCCTATTCTATGTAAAAAAGTATGCCGATTCCAAAAAAATCAGTCTTATTCACCCAGCTACGATAAAATGGCCATCTTAGACACTTTTTGGCCAATTAATGGCCAAAGTCAGAGATTTTCAGAATTTTAGATGAGTATGGTTTGACAAGCGTATTTTATGTAAAAATGGTGCTGATTCTAAAAAAAAGCAGTCTTATTGACACCAGCTACGACAAAATGGGCATTTTGGAGACATTTTAATAGGTTTATCAAATTAAGATCACCTAAAATTCTGATTAAACATCTACCTCTTACGGTAACCATAAATCATGGCCTAATGAGTGGCAGAGTGGTACGCTGTTTGACTTTTTTTTTTTTTGCAGATGGATGATGGTGTGGAGGTGCCTTTGCGGTGTGTGCTGCATGCGAGTGGTGATGCAGAACATGATGGTGATGCAGTGGCTCCATTTACTAAAACGTGGAAAAAAGCCGGGGACACAGCTGAAGCCAGAAAACAATATCAGATGAGTTCTAAATACCTTGCTATATGTGAAGCCATTAATTTTAATGCTGAACCACTGCCTCATTATGGCTTTTTACAATGGCTGTTACAGTAAATTTACCGCTTACCAGATACAGTCAAAGGAAAAGAAAACATGTTCCGATGAAAACATTCTTAAAACAAGATATATGGTGAAGAAGCCACTAGTGGCTACTATCTCAACTACTGGGTTGCTGGGAAGGAACTGTATTTTCTGCAATGGTCCGGACCGCAAGCGTTTCCCCAGTGGTTTTGAAATACTATCTCTATGTGAGACTACACAAGCACAGGACAGTATTATAAATGCTGCAAGGCAACTGAAAGACAGACTTTCTTCGTGAATATGAACACATTGACTTCATAGCGAAGGAGGTCAAGTACCATAAGAAAAAGGTATATTTCCAAGGCTGCTAAGGCTGTGGCCAAACAACAAGGTGCAACGTACACAAAGGGACGAGAATCTGCTTTCTTAAGATTACTTACATATATAGAGTCTGAGATCTTTCTGAAAGAAGCTTCCCAGAAATTGGTTGATATCAATAAAACCTTCATTGAATTTCTCAAAGAAGAAGGATTCGAGGAGCCTACCTCTGACCCATACCATCTTTTGAATCTCAGAACACTATGGCAGCAAGCTTCAAGTTGAATGTAGCTTTGTTCCTGAGAGAGAAGATCAAGAAGCTCAGTGAGAATAAACTCTCAAAGCCTATTACAGTAGAAGCAATCCATGATGGTCAGTGTCCAAATATACCTGCTGAAAATATTAGAGTTTTATAGGATTCTGTACACTGGAACAAAGATGAAGCCAGTCAGAGAATGAAGCGGTATGTTGAATCATCAGCTGAAGATGATATCTACAAAGCTACTGATGGAACAGTGAAGCCATCTAAACACATGCTGCTGGGCATGGGTTTAAAGAGTATTACTGGTTCCAGGAAGATTCAAGACGTTGTTAATCATTTTTGCCACTGCATAGGATATCATGCTGCAGAAGAATACGAGACTGAAATTGCTGCTAATATTATTGAGAAAAACCGAGTTCTTCCTGATGGAATGTCCAAACATCTTGAAGATTTGATTACCACAGAGAGCCGCCAACAGTTGATTTAGTTCTCTATGACGCAATGTTTATAATCCAATCACTGCCTTCAGACTTGCCTCTTACTCTTGGAACTGTAGCAATGCTGGTCCTGAAGATCATATGCAGTGCAAGGGCAAGTGAAGTACACTTTGTCTGTGACAATTATGTGAAAAGTATAAAGAATGTTGAGCAACAGGCAAGAGGTGCAAATGATGGATCATTTCACATAACTGGATCAGATCAGTTACATCCTAAAGATTTCAGACATGCTTGAGATCACCAAATTTCAAAACTGCACTTATGAAGTTCTTAATGGATGAATGGAAAGATAACAAGTACACACCTATCATAAAACAAACGAGAGTTCTTGTTGCACATGAGGAGCAGTGTCTGCAATATACAGCAACTCTATCAGGAAATGTAGAACACAATGAGGCACCTGAGTATGTATGCTCACACGTGGATGCCGATACCATGCTGGTTACCAGCTCAGCGTGCTGTCAAAAACAAGACCAAGACAAAGTTGTTGTCCGTGCAACGGACACTGATATCATGGTTATTCTTCTGAACCATGCCAGACAACTCAAAAAGCCAACGTGTGGATGGACCTTGGGCATGCTAGTGTGCTAGTGACAACACCAGGAGATATGTACACATCACTGATCTAGCAAATCACCTGGGTCCAGTTCTCTGTAAGGCATTGCCAGGTTATCATGCTCTGACAGGATGTGATTAAACATCACCCTTCTTTAGGAAGGGAAAAGTGAATCCACTGAAGAAGGCTGAAAAGAACCAGTTACATCTTGAAGGCCTCGGCAGCCTTGGAGAGAAGACCGCCTTTGTTGATGAAGGAAACCACGTACAAAATGTGTGTACTCTATATGGCCAGGGAACAATTTCATCGGTGAATGAGGCCAGACTGAAGATATTCCAGTAAAGGTACAAGCCAAATGACCCAGACTCTCCTTTACAGAAAATTAAAGGTATTGATGCAGGCATGCTTCCTCCCTGCAAAGTTGTTGTGGATCAAAAGTTAGCTAGGTGCAACTATGCGGCATATCTCTGGAAGCATACGCATCTAAGAGATCCACTAGAGAACATGCGACCCACAGACCATGGCTGGAAGAGGTTAATGGAATTTTTCTACCAGTCTAGTTTACCGGCAGTCAAATGCCAACCATGCTTTCTGAGACCATGGAACCGGAGGATGTCGCAGATGGAGATGAGGGTGTTGAGGACGAAGACAATGATAGTATTTCCGATATTGATTCAGAGGACGAAGATGGAGATGATTAATTAAATGTTGTTAATGTTCTTGTTAAATGTTAATAAACAATAATCACCTAACATTCTGAAAATCTCTGATTTTGGCCATAATTGGCCAAAAAGTGTCCAAAATGGCCATTTTGTCGTAACTGGGGTCAATAAGACGGTTTTTTTTTTAATCAGCACCCATTTTCACATAGAATACGTTTGTCAAACCATAATCACCTAAAATTCTGATTAAAGCCACGTACCTCTTGGAATAACTAGGCTACCCAGGGTACCCATTTATCTACCAATCAATTTCGTTATTGTGTAGAAGGATGAACAGCTGGGTTTTGCTGCGCGCTGCCTGCCGTCACCGGGTCTCGAACCTGGGGCCGATGGACTCGTAGTCAGCGACGCTAACCACTACACCACCGATATATATATATATATATATATAATTATAATTTGATTGTCATTATTAGAACTTGAAACTATTAATTCCTTCGGGCCTAATTTAACGTGGCATTTGAATGCCACCGAATCCGGTCCAGTCATTTCCGAATCACGTTCTCATTTAAAGCGTTTCAACCTGTTCGTGGGAAAGCGTTTTTTGCAAAATCTTGATCCAATTAATTTTACGATCTTTATGTTTAAGTTCATATTCGAACCGCTACAAAACCTTAACATAATTAAACAAATTCTTTCGGAAATACTGTAAGGCTGCCAACAAAGGTTAAATTTAATAAGTCGTGGCTCATGTTAAATTTATGCCTATTCTAAACATAAAATATGCCGAGTTATAATAACGTATTCATTATGTTATTTAGTTTTAAGAAATAGGATTTACCAAGTTCATGACGTTTCTTCTCACTCAATGTCATTCTCATTTCCGTCTTCGCCCCAAGAATGCGAAAAGGGCGAGTAAGAATTTCAAAGGAGGCAATTCTCCAATTGATTCATTCTTGTGCACCGACGAGTTTCGTAGAAATTCATAACCCTCTGGACTGTAATTGTTTTACAGTCTTTTTTGGCCCTTTCCGAAATCAGAAAGTCTTTCCCCAATTTAGAATTCTCCCGTCAAGCATTCTCATTTGCAGACTGGAGATGAGAATAAGATCTTGTGGGAGGTAATCATCATTCACACACACATATATATATAAAACTAAATATCTTGATTTTCAGGGTCATTTCTTCATTCT